>JARHVA010002636.1:1345000-1562500 GCA_037957365.1 Torreya grandis
CTCACTTCTTTGCTATCCCCTCTACTTATAAAATAGCTCAAGTGGCAGATGTGTTCTTTAGGGAGGTTTTCAGGCTACATGGGTTATCGAGATTTATTTTCAGTGATAGGGATAGCAAGTTCATGAGAAATTTTTTGTGGGAGTTGTTCAGGCTATGCGGTACAGACCTTACACCTAGTATGAGCTACCATCCCCAAACAGATGGGTAGACAAAGATAGTAAACAAATGGGTGGAAGGTTATTTGCAGAACTATGTGACTGCACATTAAAGAGCCTAGGTTAAGTGTTTACACATGGGGGAGTATTGTTACAATACCATGCATCACATGACCATCAACATGACTCCATTTATGGCATTGTACGGGTATGAAGCTCTAAGCTTCATGGATATGGCTTTGGGGGACAACAAAGTGCCTAAAGCTAAAGACCTATTGAAGGATAGTCAAGATATCTTGAGAGCGCTCAAGGAGAATATACAGTAGGCTCAAAATTAGTAGAAGTTATATGCTGATCAACATAGGGTAGAGCATAGTTTCAAGGTAGGGGACATGGTGTATTTGAGGCTACAACAATATAGGCAATCATTGCTCAAGAAGACCAAATTAGAGAAGCTTAAGCCTAGATTTTATGGCCCCTATAGGGTGATTCAAAGAGTGGGTGAAGTCAACTATGAACTTAAGCTTCCAGAGGGCAGTTGAGTGCACAATTTATTTCATGTGTCTAGGCTTAAGAGGGCCATTGGTCAGGGTGTAGTGCCTACTGCAGATTTACCCCCTTTAGATGAGGAAGGGAGGCTCGTGTTAGAACTCGAGGCTATTCTAGACATTAGAGAGAGGAAACTCAGAAATAGGATAGTGAAGGAGTATTTGGTCAAATGGAAAGAACTATTGAAGGAGGATGCTACATGGGAAAGTGAGCAAGTTATTCAACAGGCTGGGCTGAGATTGCTTGAGGACAAATAATTTCAAGGGGGTAGACTATAATGTCCCCATTTTAGTAGTTGGCTTACTCAGTTTTGAGCACACTTACTCTTTGTATTAAGTTAATAAGACTCAACAGAGGCCAGTTTTGATGATCCTTGCTAAGAGCTTTTCGGCAAGCTATCACTTGCACCATTCAAAGTCTGGTTGCTAGTATTTTTGTGGGCTTGAAGTGCTGCAAAAAGGTAACATTTAACCCAGCTAAAAGACATTGAGTGTCACTTAAAAAATTTACTTTATGAGGGATTGTTGCACATCCTTTATCCCACATTGCTCAAGTGAGTTGAGTCACCCCTTGGAGAAAGGATAAAGGGAAGTGCTTGTGGCTTCTTTGGACATGCTAGATAAGAAGAAAATATAACTTATTTGGGCATTTGAGAACATCCTTCTCATCTATAGAACTCTAGACATCAATCCTTAGGATTGGTCTTTGGAGTTTGTGCTCTCAGCCACTGTAGTAGCTGTGCCACTATTGCAGTTGTGCCACTGTAGTAGCCATACCACTGTAGCAATTGTACCACTATAGAAGCACATCACTGTAGAAGCTCCATTATTGTAGCATCTATATGCAGCTAGGTGAGTCCGTAGTTTTTTACAGAGTCTATAGTTTTATCCTATAGAGTCCATAGTTTCTTGCCTATAGAGTCCATAGATTTCTGCTTGTAGAGTCTGTAGTTTTTTGTAGAGTCCATAGTTTCTGCCTTTAGAGTCTGTAGTTTCCTACCTACAGAGTCCATAGTTTTTTGCCTACCAAGTTTGTATTTTTTTCTTGCCGAGTCCATAGTTTTTTGCCTACAGAGTCTATAGTTTTCTGCTTGTAGAGTTCATAGTTTTCAGCCTATAGAGTTCGTATATTTTAGCTTGCAAAGTCCATAGTTTTTAGCCTACAAAGTTCGTAGATCTCAGCCTATAGAGTCCATAGATTTTAGCTTGTAGAGTCTATAGAAGTTCTTATAGAGTTCGTAAATTTGGCTGTAGAGTCCGTAGAAGCTCCTATAGAGTCCATAAATTTGGCTGTAGAGTTCATAGAAGTGGCTTGCAGAGTTCGTAGATCCAGTCTGTGGAGTTTGTAGAAAACCCAGCTTGTAGAGTTCGTAGTTCCATGGGTTAGAGAACATGTGAAGCACCTTTGGCACTTACTGGGATGTTCGCTTGAAATAATGTTCATACGATCACTAGGGGATTTAGTGAGTCACCACATGACTGGCATTATAATCATTTACTCATTTTTTAATTAATATAAATACAGTGTGTTAGCTATTTCAGCTATGTGTATCTATGAGTGCAATTCTATATTTATGTTACATGCATTAGTCCTTGTAAAACATGAAAAAACAATACCAACAAATCTATCAGAGTCATAAGAGTCCTTACTGGGTTAGTTTTGGGGGCAAATCGAGGTGCCCATTACACACTCCTTATGTCCCTAGAACATCCTCAAAATATCATAGTTTCCAAAACAATCATCTGCTAAAGTCTAATTAGCTCAAACACTTATCTATACATAAAGTCATTATTAATGAAAACATAATCAACTTAAAAACCTTTATTCATGCTTAATATGATTAGACAATCCTTAAAAATACATGCAGAGCATCTTCATGGAGTTTAAAACACTCCCCAATAGTTAATTAACCATGAAACATCAAAATATTAACTACATGAGCTCGAATATCCTTCTTGGTTCACTTGCGGAACTTATATGGAGAAATAGTCAACTTTGGAGCTCAACATCTATGACTTCACACAATTATAGATCTTCAAATCAATATTTATAGATGTACCTTAGAGTCTTCTACATATTTGTTTTTTATTACAATAGAAAATTTGACTTTTATCAAAATCTATAGTCCAAAAACTAGACACTAGTCTTTTCTTTGCAAATTCAAATATTCAAATGGTAATGTTAATAGTTATCCTTCAAAGAGAATGCTCAAATATCATGGATTCTTAGTTCAGGATCAATCTCATACCATCGATCTTGATTTATATTTAACACATAGGTACCAATGCTTAGACATTAAAATTATATCACTTTGACCTCATCTTGTGCCATCTCAAAACATTGACTCAATGCGCTTCACCAATCTCTATAGATCAACCCGGTCTTTATCAATCAATGCTTACCATTCGATCAAATTTATGAACACCCACTCACCACTAGATATTTATCCTATACCTTTTCTCAGACATTAAACATCATGCACCTATCCTCAAATTTCTACCTCATCACTCCTTAAAGCACTCCTGCATTTTCAATCTTGCTCAAGATTTAAAATATTAAAAAATGACTATGGGAACCCTATCAATATGCATGAGTAGCCATTTTTTTACCTTAATAACTTATTTTGCACTTCCCTCCAAGACCTCAAATTTAAACTAGATGATATCCTTACATAGGATAATCTAACCATATAATATATTACTCTTAAACTCTCATGCATATGAGATACAATGCATTTAACATGCCTTCTCATAAACTTCTATCATAGAGCCAACCATGTCCAAATCTGCCCAAGAGGCCAACTTTGATCAACCATAAATTTTGTTGTGATTTAGTGCATGAACTAAAATTTACTATAAATGATCTATAATTGATACTAAACAAACCCATGTCATCAATTTTTCTTGACACCATCACACATACAATATATAATGTCAACAATATGCTCACTCATCACTTTCTACCACCCTGCAAAATTGACTATGGAAAAATATAATCAAAATTTTTGGGAGCCCAACTTTTCACATCCATAAATTTTAATGTTCTACATCGCATGATTTTAAAATTAATGCAAATAATCTACATCCAAAATTGAACAAACCCATATGATCACCTTCTCCTAAAACATTCACACGTACGAGTGCTAACCTCATCAACATGCTTACTCAACTCTTTCTAGCCACTTTACAAATTTGTCTAAGTATGGGAAAATAATGAAATATGTATGAGAATCCAACTTTACACCCTCATATATTTAACTACACTTTGAAGCATGACTTTAGATTTATTGTAAAATAACTAGGTACTACTATGATCTTAACCGTATGACCAACTTGTTAGATGGTGGAGCTTGATCTTACTTTAATGCCTAGTTCTTGATAGTGGGGGTGTGAGGGGGGCAACATCCCCCGACTATGGTTACCATGGGGGTTTAGGGGGGATGATGACCTATTTTAGACCCCCCCTTTGTAAGGGTTTAGGGGTAGCACCCCTGAAGCAAAGTTTTGTGAAAAATGCATTATAAAATATCGTAATTTTGTAGTTAATCTAGACCATTTACTATTAGGTTTTAGATCTAGTGATATAAATTAAGTTAGTGCATTTTTTCCCTAATTTGTAACCCTCTTTTGATATGAGATCATTATAATCAGGTAGAATGGTGAGAGAGTGAAGAGGATATTATAGTGGATGTATTTCAAGTTTTTTCCCTTCATTTGTTGGACTGAATAATAAGGATTGGTAGTTTTTGTGTGGATGTAGCCCATATTGGGTGAACCACATAATTTGTGTCTCTATTCTATTGTGTTTTTTGAATTTTAATTCTATCTTTATTTCATTATTATTGCTATACATTCTATATTCCTAACAACTGGTATCAGAGCCAAAGGTTTATTTGGTAGATAAACTCACAAGAAAAGAGGTTTCCTAGTTCGAGTGAAAGCATGGTGGAAGAAGTAAAGTTTAATGTCAAGAAGTTTAATGGCCAAAAATACCAGCTATGGAAGATGAAAATAGAGGACTATCTATATCAGAAGGATCTTTTCCTACCATTGGGTGGAATAACAAAGAAGCTAATGACTATAAAGGATAAAGACTGGGAAGTTCTTGACAAAAAGGCACTAGGAATAATACGGTTGTGTTTGGCAGCATCAGTGGCATTCGATATTTCAAAATAAAATAAAATATTAGATGTGATAAAGGCATTAGATATAGTGTATTAAAAACCCTCATCTTCTAATAAGGTATTTATTATGAAGCATTTATTTAATCTAGAAATGTCAGAAGGTGGGTTTGTTGCTAACCATTTAAATGATTTTAACATGATCATAAATCAGTTAAGCTCTGAAGGAGTAAATTTTTATGATGAGGTTAGGGATCTTTTGATTATGTGCTCATTGCTAGAAAGTTAGAATGGCTTGGTCATGGCTGTGAGAAATTCTATCTTTGGCTCAAACAGTTTAAAGTTTGATGATGTTATTGGCGTTATCCTTGGTGAGGAAATGTGATAGAAAAGTACAAGTGAGTAATCAGTTAATGCTTTGAATATGGAGAATATGGGAAGAAAAAAAGATAGATGAAAAGG
This sequence comes from Torreya grandis, assembly GCA_037957365.1. Lineage (NCBI taxonomy): Eukaryota > Viridiplantae > Streptophyta > Pinopsida > Cupressales > Taxaceae > Torreya > Torreya grandis. The sequence goes on from JARHVA010002636.1 coordinate 1,350,288, forward strand.
TCTAGGGAATCATGGGAAGTATAATAAGGGTAGATCTAAAACCAGAGGAACATTGTGTGCTAGATTTATGGGAAGAAAGGACACCTAAAGAAAGATTGTTAGTTTTGAAAAGGAAAACAAGGAGATGGACAACAAGATAAAAATCATGAAGAAAATGTAGAAGGTGATGTGTTACAAGATATTTTAATCCTTTCTTTAGATAATATTAATGATTCTTGGGTGCTAGATTTAGGGGCTTCATTTCATGCTCTAGCCCACAAAAAATATTTTCTAGACTATGTTCAAGGTGATTTTGGGTAGGTTTATTTCGGTGATGGTGAACCCTATAAAATTGTAGGAAAGGGTAAGATACAGATAAAATTATAGAATGGAAATAAATGGTTACTGAAAGAGGTGAGGCATGTTCCTAAGTTTAGAAGTAATCTAATTTCAATAGGGCAGCTGGGAAGTGAGGGCTACATAGTTACACTCATATAAAATTCATGGAAGGCCACTAAAGGATCATTGGTAATAGAAAAAGAAGATAAGGTAGGTACATTGTATTTATCTAATGGTGATGTTGACTCTTCCATTTCTTTAGCTTCTATAGAAGTAGATACAAAATTATGGAACCACATACTTGGGCACATGAGTGAGAAGGAGATGCAAGTTATCCACTCAAAGAATTTGTTGCTAGATTTGAAGAAGGTGGTTTTGGATTTTGGTGAGCACTATGTGTATGGAAAATAGAAGAGAGTCAAATTTCTTAGAGTTGGGAGGACAAAGAAGGATGAAAAGTTAGAGCTCATGCATACAAATGTATGGGGACTAGCTTAGGTATCATCCCTTAGTGGCTGTTCTTATTAGGTTACTTTTATTGATGATGTAATGAGAAAAAATTAGGTTTATTTCATATGAAATAAATCTAATGTTTTTGATACTTTTAAGAAATGGAAAGCTTTGGTCGAGAATGAGATAGGAAATAAGTTAAAGTGTGTCAGATTAGACAATGGAGGTGAGTACTATAACAAGGAGTTTGATAATTACTGTTCATCCCATGAGATTCATAGAGAGAAGATAGTTCCAAGAACACCACAAAAAAATGGTGTTTCAAAAAGGATGAATAGGACAATCATGGAGCATGCAAGGAGCATGAGATTGCATGCAGGGTTGCCCTTACAATTTTGGGTAGATGCTATGGATATTATTATTTACTTAATAAACAAAGGGCTTTCAGGTCCTTTGGATGGTGGCATTCTAGAGGAAACATGGATAGGTAAAAAGGGAGATTATTCATTTGTAAAGACTTTTAGTTGTGAAGCATTTGCCCATATTGAGAAAGAAAATAGAACCAAGCTTGAAGAAAAATCCAAGGAATGTACTTTTATTGGATATGGAGTTAATGATTTTAGTTACCATTTATGGGATATTGAAAATCATAAAATCATTAGAAGTAGAGATGTGATCTTTAATAAAAAGGTCATGTATAGAGATCAGTTGCGAGAAAAGAAGTAGGAAAAGTCAAATAAAAAATATGTAGTACTTGATGAAATTACTAGAAATGAAAATTTGAAAGTGCCAAAAAATTAGAATGTGCAACAACTACAACAAGTACCTCAAACTCTTATAAGTGTAGTTAGAAGATCTACTAGAGTAAGTATACTCTCTGAGCATTACTCTCCTTCACTTTATTATTTATTATTGACTAATGGTGGTGAGTCAGAAATCTATGAAGAAGCAATGCAAGTAGAAACTAGAAAGAAGTGGGAACAAGGCATGAAAGAGGAGATGGACTCCTTGGTACACAACCAAACTTGATATTTGGTTTAGTTTCCTGTAGGTAAAAGAACATTACAAAATAAATGGGTTTATAGGTTGAAGGAAGAAGATGGAGGCAAAAATAGGTACAAGTCGAGACTTGTTGTAAAGGGGTTTGCATAAAAGAAAGGTATTGACTTTGATGAAATATTTTCTCCAACAGTTAAAATGAATTTTATAAGAACTATTTTAAGTTTGGTAGTAGTAGAAGATTTACACCTTGAACAGTTAGATGTGAAGATTGCATTACTTCATGGTGATTTGGAGGAGGAAATATATATGGAGCAACCACAAGGATGTGAAGTCAAAGGTAAGGAAAAAATGGCGTGAATGTTGAAGAAGAGTTTATATGGCCTAAAATAAGCTCTAAGATAGGGGTATTTGAAATTTGACATGTTTATGATAGAACAAGGTTATAGTAGATGTCATTCTGACCACTATGTTTACTTTAAGAGATTAGATAATGGAAACTATATTATCTTGTTATTGTATGTAGATGACATGATTATTGTAGGGTCTACATTGCATGATATAAATGAGCTAAAAAGAAAACTAGCAGATTCATTTGCAATGAAGGATTTGGGTGTTACAAAGCAAATCCTTAGTATGAGAATAAAAAGAGATAGAAAAAATAGGAAATTAACATTGTCTCAAGAAGAATACATCATGAAGGTGTTAGTCAGGTTCAATATGCAAGATGCAAAACCTATCAGTACAACTTTGGGAGGGCACTTAAAATTAAGCAAGGAAAAGTGTCCTAAAACATAGGAAGAAATCAATTACATGAACAAAGTGCCATATGCTTTAGCAGTTAGAATTTTTATGTATGCTATGGTGTGTACTAGACTAGATATTGCTCATACAGTGGGAGTTGTTAGCAGGTTTATGAATAATCTAGGAAAAGAGCATTGGGATGTAGTCAAGTGGATTCTCAGGTACTTGAGATAGACCACTAATAGACATTTATGCTATGAAGGGTCAGATGTTACCTTACAAGGATATGTTGATGTAGACATGGTTGGATATTTAGATGGCAGGAGGAACACCATAGGTTATACATTCACTATTAGTGATATAGCAGTTAGTTAGATTTCAAAATTGCAAAAGATAATTGCTTTGTCAACTACAGAGGTAGAATATGTTGCAGCTACAGAAGCTAGCAAGGAGATGATATAGATACAATGGTTCATGGAAGAGTTGAGGCATAAGTAGGAAGATTGTAGGTTTTACAGTGATAGCCAAAGTGTGATTAATTTAGTAAAGAAATCAAAATTCCATCAAGAACCAAACATATATAACTCAGGTTTCACTTCATTCATTTAATTTTGGAATATGGTCAACTAAATTTGAAAAAGATCCATATGAGTCAGAATCTTAAAGATATGATAATAAAAGAAGTCACTAAAGATAAGTTGTAGAGTTGTTAAGCTTTAATAGGTCTTCAAGGATAACAAGGAAGATGAGAAACATGCCAGGGTCAAAGTTCAAATAAAATTCCAAGTAAGAGTTGTAGCAGTGGAGTTGCAAAAATTAGTCTCCAAGTGGGAGATTGTTGGATAGTGGAGCTTGATCTTATTTTAATACCCAGTTCCTGATAAGGGGGGTATGGGGGAAACCACACCCCACTATGGTTTCCATGGGGGTCTAGGGGGGTGGGACCTATTTTGGAGCCCCCTTGGTGGGGGTTCGGGGGTAGTACCCCCAAAGCAAAATTTTGTGAAAAATGCATTATAAAATATTGTAATTTCATAGTTAATTTGGACCATTTACTATTAGGTTTTAGATCGAATGGTAGAAATTAAGTTAGTGTATTTCTTCCCTAATTTGTAACCCTCCTTTGATATGAGGGCATTGTAATCAGGTAGAGTGGTGAGAGAGTGAAGAGGATATTACAGTGGATGTATTGTAGGGTTTTTCCCTTCATTTATTGGATTGCATAATGACCGATAATTTTTATATGGACATAGCCCCTATTGGGTGAACCATGCTAAATTTTGTCTCTTTTCTTGTTGTAGTTTCTAAATTTTAATTCTATCTTTATTTCATTATTATTGCTCTACATTATATATTCCTAACACAACTCTCCTTGAATCACTCCCATGTGGCAATGGTGATGTCATCAAACTGCTTACTCATATGTTTTGCCATTAGACCCAAAGTGTCTAGATGAAAACTATGATCAACTAGATGAATTCTACTTATGCACATAAGCTCTCCAAGAATGGATCACATCTTATAGGACCCCTTTCACATATTCAAACCTCCATACTTATCCTTGATCCTCTCAAGCTATGTCAATACTGAAGATCAACCAACCATACATAAAGCACACTAGAACAAACGTATTTCACACTTTGTCATAAAAGAACAAACACATTTCAAACTTTGTCATTATCTCTAAGACTATCAAGGCACTTCATACACTCACTAGGGAACCTCCATGACACCACCATGACATCATCATGATAACTCTCTAAAAAATTCTACACACACTTTTTTTTGGGTGTAAAAAGAGGATTGTGAACATTGGTTGTAATAGGTGGAACATAATCCGAGGTTCTAATTGTTAATGTAGATTTGTTGACAAGTTTATGAATTATATGTTTAGAATTTGTAAAATTGGACTAAAGTGTATAATTTTCATCATAATAAATTTATATTTGATTATTTTTTGGATCTATTATACAGTATGGGCTAGAGCGATATTGAGAAGATCTAGAATGATTTTGTGAAAATATACACCATGAAGTACTGTTTTCCATGGTGGAAAGAAAATAAAAACCCATGTATGATTTGAATGGGTTGAGGATGGAAATAAATATATTAAGAGGTGACATCATGATGTTAATTATATTGGATAATTGATAGAGTAAATGAACACTATCAACCACCTACTGAACTAGGTCGACCAGGGTCAAATTAGTTTAAAACACATGAAACTTCAAATGCACTAGTTTGACTAGGGATGGCATAGTTACATAAGAAGACATAAACAATAGTATGAAAGTTTACTAGGTTAACCTTAGCTGAACTAGTTAGATAGGTAGGTAAATACAATAACCTAGGAGTCTACCGGGTCAACTTGGGTTGATATAGTTAGATAGGTGGGTAAAGATAGTCGATCTACTTTCTATATATAACAAATGCCACTTATCAAATTAGTAGAATCGATCTCAATATTTTCACTTCAGATTTATGCTTGAATTTCATATATTAATATATAAATTATAGATTAAATTTATATCTTAATTAGGTTAATCTCAACCATTAATCTAAATTATATTAAAATAATGCATTGTTCCTCTAAAAAAATTTAACCCTTAAGCATAAAGTGATTGTGAAACTTCATGCTTCTATAGTAGGTGAGCACACAAGGTTATTGAAAAATTATCATAGAGTTAAGAAAGATTTATTTTGGGAAGGAATAAAATGGCAAGTCCAAAATTTGTGGTATAATGTATGGTGTGTTAGTAAAAGAAAGGGGAGAGAATCAAGACCCCAGGTTTGTTAGAACCTCTATTTATTCTTAGGCAAAGGTGGGAAGAGGTTTCATGGATTTCATCATAGTGATGACAAAATATGAAGGGAAAAATTTCAAAATGGTTGTTATGGATAGACTCACCAAATATGCCCATTTTTTTGCATTATCACATCCATTTTCAATAAGTAAAGTAGAAAAAATATTTATGATTATAGTTTATAAACTCTAGATTATAATAAATGATAATGATATTGTATTTGAAAGTAATTTTTGGATTGAGTTATTCTCATGTTTTGGTACTTATATGGATCTTATCTCATCTTATCATCCCAAATATGATGGGAAAAATGAGGTGTTAAATAAGTGCCTAGAGGGTAATCTTCATTTTTTCCCTTGAAATAAATAGGAGAGATGGGTTCAACGGTTGAGACTAAAAAAATAGTGGTATAACACCTATTTTCACACCTCATCCAAAATGTCTCTATTTTTGGCACTATATGGGTACCATCCACTATCTATCACCTCATCTTTTAGGGTTCATCCAAAGGTTTGAGTATTTAGAGATAACATTCAACACCAACATGATTTACTCACTAGTGTTAGGGATAACTTGGAAATGGTGTAGAACTGCATGAAGTAAAACATTAACCAAAATTAAAATGAAAGGCATTTATAAGTTTGAGATAGATTTTTTTGAATTTATGTCCATATAAGCAAATGTCCTTGAAAGAACAAAAAAATAACAAAAATATTTCACCTATGTATTATGACCATTATCAAGTCTTGGAGAATATTTGTAGTGTAATATACAAATTGGAGTAACCTCACTTAGAAAAGATACATTTGGAATTCCACATTTAATACTTGAATAAGGTCATTGGACACAAAATTTTAGCCTAGATAGAGTTCCCATAGATTGATGAGGAGGTGAGAATCATTTTGTAAGCTAAGGGAATAACTCAGATACACACTAAGAGGATACAAATGAGGGTGATTATGAAGTATCTAATAAAGTGGAAGAATATAATGAGTGAAGATGAAACATGGGAGGATGAAGCATTCCTATAGAAACATCTAACAATTGACATCAATAAGGATAATATTGGTTTAAAAGGGAGGGACAAGCTACATCTTTAGCCTATAACATGCATTGGGATATATGTATCCTAGATGTGGCTATCATAACATTTTATCAAGTTATATTATCATTTATATATCTTCATATTAGTATTAAGGTTGGCATAGGTTGTTTCCATAACATAACTAGGGTATTTATAAGTGGTAGTGTTTAATATTATATCATCATATTGTAAATTATGTTCTTATTTTATGGTTATGGAGGTTTTACCATTTAAGTGGATCATAATTTATTCATATATTATTCTTTATTTCACTCATATTATGGTTTTGATTTATTTGTGTAGGTTTGTGATGTCATAGATCACTACACTTGAATTTGTAAATTCTTTGTGTGTGTGCGCCCACATTTAGTCTTATGTGTTAATCTCTATTTTATTTATCCTTCCTTTGAAACCCTAATTTAAATTTCAAAAAAAATATGACACTTTATTAATGGGTTAGTATGTTGGGTTGGACAACTCTGACCACTGCTCATTGAGTGACTAAGTTTTTCCTATGTTCTAATAATCTAAAAAGGGCCTAAACTTCACATATTTACCTACCTATGTGTGTGTGTGTGAACCATCATGATAATTATAGAATGAAATACAATGTATATATTTTGACACTAGGCACCATGAAAATTTTAACTTCATTTGTATTTAAACCTAACTCTAGGGATTCTCTTTTGAGGGATATTTAAATATCTATGCCTTTGTGATAGTTTTTCAAGAGAGTGTTACATGATTTCTCAAGTTTTTTAAGACTTTACAAGATGTATATAACCTTAAGATTGATTTATATTTATAGTTTACTCTTTTATATTTCCCACTATGATTGACCCATAGAACTTGTCTAGGTTGACCTAGTGAAGACTTCCCAATCTTAAAATAGTCATTGAGTGTTTCTAGAAACTATTGATAGAGGCAAACATAAATGATAAACTATAAATGTTTTAATATTATTAATACCATATTTAGGGTGAAAAACAATGACTTAAGATATGGATAAAATCTTTTTAGGATTTGGAAGTTCTTGTATAGATTAGGGTGATCCTAAATATGTGTATCTATTAAGTTGGGTTGATAAAAAAAATAGGTGGGTATATGAATAGGGGAAAGTGTGCACAAGAGTCAAACATGTAATTAAATTACAAGTATGTAAAATTATGCCAAATTTTATGTTTCCAAAATATATAATACCAAATTTAGGTGTCTAAAGTTTCCCCCCTTTTAGTGATCTTCACCACATGGCCTAGGCTCAAGCGTGCAGAGGATAACTAAGTTTTGGTTGTGCAAAGAGAAAGGTCAAAGATAATTCAAAAGTAAACAAATAAACAAATTCAATGGGGCAAAATTCTTACTTTATGGAAATGGAACTTCTATTCATTCATAGAGAATAGGGAAAAATTGGTACAATGTGCTATAGTGTATGTTTTATAGAGTAGCTATGTGGAGTATGTTATCTATGTTATAAATGTGTGGAGCATCGACATTAGGATGGATGTGTATATTACATAATTATATAAATAGAATACAAGAGTGGTTATAGCTACTATTAATTACCAAAAAGATAATTACATCAATTCATCTTCTCAGCTGGATGACACCTGGTGAACCCTTTAAAGCACATGGCAAAGGTGAGTTAACACATAGATGTGATATGGAATCTAAAGAGTTGGTGAGGCATGTGGAACTATGAGCTATAAAAAGGATGATGAGGTATGATAGTTTATGAGCTATGGTGTAATACTGCTAGGCATGTAAGGTTATGAGTTGTGGTGCAAAACTATGAGGTTTACTATAATATAGGTACGAGGGGCATAGAATTTAGTGAGAAAGTGTAAGACTTATATGGTGTGTGGGGTTATGAGTTGTGAAGTGTGTAGTAATGAGTGTGTAGGGGTCAGTGTACAAAAGTCTGTGATATGGTATAGGACTTGTGCATATGAATTTGAGAAATATTTGGGCAAGGAGTGTGCAATATTAGGTGATATTTGTTCACCCTACATAGTATAGAAAATGATGAGTAATATCAACTATGTGGGAACTATGCATGAATCATTCACCCTTTATTATAGAGAAATGGTCTTCATTACATTAGTGTGTAGTTATGGAAACTACACTTAAAGTTGTTGTGAAGTTAACCACTTGTCTTGATTAACATATTCCCCAATTTTGACCACAGAAAAAAGTTGATGCATGTCATGGGAGGTGCATGTGTCTATCACTTCAATGATTTGGTCCTTCTCTATAGGACATAAGTGTTAGAATATAAATAATAAGGATGTTGTGTCACTACTAGCTCAAAAAGTGGAAGTGTAAGGCTTGAGAAGTTCCACATTGAGGATTGGTTGTATGCCCAATTATTAAGGTAGATCAAGAATGAAGACATTCTCACCAGCTATGCATAAAATGGTATAAGGACCATAGTGTAGAGGCTTGATATTATTGTGTGGACCTTTGAAGTGATCCTTCTAAATTTACAACTAGAATTTATCTCAAACTTAGAATGCATGAGATGTACAATTTTCATCATGACACTCCTTGTATTTATGCCAAGTGTGAGAAAGAATTTGTTGAACTTGCTGGTGAATAGATTAGACATGGTAAAGAAACTTATCATCTTTATCCACTTATTTTTACTTTGCATGTGATTCATTTCTTGATGGTGTATGATAGGAGATGTCTATAGGCACTAAATATTGAAACCCAAGACATGTCTAGAATGGACTATAACTAGTAGAGTTGTGAAGAGCCCAGTTGTAGGTGTGTTGAATGTACAAGATACTTTCATCCTAGGTATGATCATGTGCATGGTTGTATATTCATAGAAGATCGAACAAGTGTGTGATTGACCATTTTAGTTTTTCCGTCTATCTATGGATGAAAATCCATCAACTAATCTAGCTATGCACCCATTAATTCCCATAATGCTTACCAAAAATGACTCATAAATCACAGATCGTAGTTAGAGATGATGGATGCATGTAACCCAAAATGAACCCAAACATGGTTAAAGACTACCTACATAGTTATAAATACGTTAATGTATTTTATGCATGCAACCATGATGGAAATAATAGAAAATTGATCCATTACAATGAACATAGCATCATATTATCATCTCATTGCAAACAATCTAGTCATGAAATACTTGCTATTAGATTCCCATGGTCTGGATGTAACCAATAGAGGTGTGTAAAATCCTAGCTTCTTATTCATGGGTTTGGAAATACAAGCAATGTAATAATTGATATGGCATTCCACATCTATGCACATGTGTGGATAGTAGAACTAAAAATGTAATGTAACTAGAGTCTTTGTCATGCTAAAGTATCCCAAGGTCCTAATGTAGTGTGCCTCCTAGATGAGTCATTGGTGAAGAGTGATAGAGGGAACACATATATGTCTAAGTCTATAGAGAAGCTGGTCAGATAAATAGAGCTCCTAAACTTGTGAATCTTGTGTGAGGCTAGTGTAAGTTTTTATGAAGTCCTAATCAACTAAGTTGAGAGGAACCTAGTCTATAAAATTATGTCCATGAATGTCCAACACTATGAACTTGTGAATTGGTAGTCAACTAAGGAAATCTATGACCTTGTTATCCTTCCCTTTATTTTTTTTGATCATGAGATGGAACTGCTATATGTACATCATCCATGTCATATGGCATGCATTTTATATCTTGTTCTATGATTGCAATAATTGGAGTGGTTTATGGTCTAAATGAACAACTCTCTCTTTCCTAAGATTATAGTGTCACCATTATTTAATTATTTGCATAATAACATACATTTAATTCTCATAGGTGGAGTAACTATTATTAATTTGGCCTATCAAGGTCAAATTACTACCCCTATAATTTGAAACTTTCAAAAATCTAGTCCTTACCCCTTTGTAGTTGGTCAAACCAAGAAATTATGGTCTAAAAACATAAAATTTGGTCAAAAATGTCAAAAAATGAGTTAAAAAACATAAAAAATGTTTGAATTATCTCAAAATAGCTTTGAAAATGTTTTAAAACATTAAAATAGCCTATGTCCTAAGTTTCAAGTCATGAAAAAGTGTTTTGATATGCTAAATAGCCAAAAAGGGGCCATTTTCCACCCTACACGTGCTAATTTCCATGTTTAAAATAGGAAAAAAGGGTTAAAATTCTATTTTTACATGTAATGTCATGTATTAATTCTCAAATATTATTTTACAAGTGGTGGAAGGCTTTGGTAGTCTTATAAAGACAAAAAAGAGCTTCTTTTCACTCATTTTGCAAGATAATACATAATCCGTATGGAAACCATACCTCCAAAGAAGGGGAGATCAATACCAGGGAATAAATAAGATTTATGAGGAGTTACATGTTAATTAATCACCATAAAAACCCAAAACAAGTATTCTATTAACATTTTGCTTCTTGGCACAGAGGGATATACTTGTAGATTTTCTTATGGTATGGTTTGACGGAGATGAGTGAAACTCACAAATTTGGGGTGAAAAAACTAGACTCAAAGGGATTAATGATGATATAAGTGGTTTATAAATTGGTTTCTCCAAGATCATGAAACACTTAGTTGAAGATAGGTCAATTATACTACCTTTTAACTAGGAAGGCAACCATTTTTCTTCATTTTCTCCTCACCTAGGAAGAGTTTTAGGGAAATTCAACTTGTTAAATAATATTGAGGAATTTATCTACCTTTACATGGTATCCTTCAAGTTTTATTCATCCAATTCAAGGTCAATAAAAAGTCACAAACTTAGCTAGTCCAAATCTACAGTTGGCAAGCTTGCAAGGGTGAATTATATGGTCTAAGAAGAAGAAGGCAACCTCAAATTATCAAGAGTTTTGTGTTTTTCAAGTTTAAATCAAGTTTTCATGGTTTAAAATCATAATAATTAGTGGATATTCTTGTTTCATGGCCAATAATTCCCATCTCTATGCTCCCAGGCTCTCCTTTCCCACCTCCACTTCACTCACTGCCATCTCACTGTCATACCAAGCTTTACCATTGTGTCCTCACTCCCTTTTCACCCTCTTTTCATGTTTTCCATAATCTTTCCACCACCCTTCATCCCATATTTATCATCTTTCCCATCACTAAGACCATGTTTAAAGAGAGGAAAGCACCATCAAGCATGGTCAAGGGTAGTTTGTAGGTAATTGAAGCATCAAGTCATAGTGAAATGACCCCCTATAATAGAGTTTATACAGTCAAAAGGTGAGGGATGAAGTTTCATTTCCTATGTTCAAGGTGAAGGAAAGCTCTTTGAAGGCCAAATAAAATAAGATACCACTAACATAGGAGAACCAAAAGTTTAATAAAGAACCATCAAGCATGATTAATGGGTTCATAGGCTAGTTGAATCATTAAAGCACATTGAGAAGGAACATTGTTAGTAAGTGGTATAGTCAAAGTATAGTTATAAAGGTTTAGTGGTTTTTGAAAAGGGAGAGACCTTCCTCAAGGTCTAATGGAAGAAAAAAATCTATGGTGTAAGAAGGAAGTTATCATAGGGTTAAGATAGACTCCATGGAACTTTAGTTTTGACACCCTTACACCAATACAATCACCTACAACCATCCTAAAATAGTCCTATATCCATCTATAAGGAATTTTGATGACATAATGTTTTTTGACAAAATTTTTCCATGGCTCAAAGAATTTGACCCATCAAGGTGAGTGGAGAAGATATTAGTCTAGGAAGAGCTCATTAAGTATCATGAACTAGCTTAGAAATGAGCTATAATGCTTGAAATGAACCTAGAAGTAGCCTTGGGAACTTGACCTATAGTCAAGTATGTGAATCTATCAAAGATTGGACTCTTAGAGGGTCTTGATTAATTCATAAGGTTATGCATGTTATAGCTAATCATGCTAACATGGGGACAAGCAATGACACTTTATACTTTGTGCATTAAGAAAGTCTTAGTAAAGTGACCTATAGTGCCTAAGATGCACCTATAGGCATATAGGTGTATTCACTTGTAGCGATGAGTGATTTTAGATTATCAAAGAGGTTCAAATCTATAGTTAATGCTAGTAATGGGTATCATTAAGATAATAACCATTTTCAGATAAGAAGAGAATATTATAGCATTCATATCCCATTTTTGACACCTACAATCTTAGAAAGAGACCTATAGGCCTGTGTTACCATAAAGAAAGCCTACTTGCTAAGTAAAGGGTCTTTTAAACTCAAAAGGCTAAAGGGAACAACCTAAGGCATGTAGTATCAAGATACAAATTTATAAAATGATCAAAAAAGAAGAGGCATTTCAAATTTAAAATAAGCCTATAATCAAAGAAAAGGCACCTACAGGCTTGTTTTGAGCCAAATCCTATAGTAATTAAAGTTCTATAAGCCCTTGAAGCTTGTCAAGATGGAAAAGGATGGTCAAATATAACACAAAGGACAATTAATTTTAGTGGTTCAACTTAAATATAATTCAAGATTAAGGTCTAGTGGAGTTGGAAGGCAATCATGAGACCCTCAGTCAATCAAGTGACCTATAACCACTCAATGATCAACATCTATAGCTAGGAAGGTCAAGTGAGGGTTTAAAGGGAGGATTTCATAGTGGAACCAATTAAAGATGGTTTTTTATTTGAAGGTCATCCTAATAGTTAATTCAATCAAAAGACACTTGGTGATTTATTCAAATTCTCCTAGCACCTTCACATCTTGCCATTATCCATACACATCTACAATCACCAAGAATATGTCATAGTCAATAGGTCCTTTGGTGTAATTTTAGGGTTTTTAAACCTTTCAATGAGGATTTTATGCTTAGAGATCATCATGTCAGAAGGATAATCAAAAGGGTTTCATCAAAACATTATAGCTCAAAGAGAAGATTGAAAATTGTGAAAAGTGGGGTGTACCAGTTATATCCTTCCAAAAGCATACCTATAACCAACCTTCAAGCTAATGAACAGTGACAAAGGTATAACCTACATGACTAGGGTCTTAGTTGTCTTGGTTGTTTCAAAATTCATGAAGTGTTTTGAGTGTAAATGTTCATGAGAATCAACATAGAAGGGCAATCATGAGAACCTCACACTTTCAAGTAACATACAGTCATCTCATTGTGAAACCCTACAATCATACCTTCAAGATTACAGAAGAAAAATATGAAGCATAGTGAATATATATAGTCCTCCTGATCAAGAATGGTACTATAGGTATGTTAATATGAGCTCATAAGTTGTATCATCATGATGAATTTTTAGATCACCAACATAGTTAAACCCTACAGGCCCTTGTACATAATATAATAGTATAGAGGCCTAAAAGCTTGGTTTTGAGTCATTTTGATTTAAAGGAGATATTTGGAGGATTTATAATTGGTATAAATAGTATTTAATCACTTATTGAAGATATTATGACCACTAGAAATTCTCAAACTTGATCAATATCCATCAACAACAGTATATACTCTGTCATAAGAAGGTCTAATTGCCTTGTTCCAAGGTCTAAGCATGCTAGAAAGAAGATGAGAGAGTGTTTTAAATCTTATTGAGATTTTTTTTTTGTGATAATTAATGATGAATGTAACCTTGAAATCATAAAAAATCCATGAAATTACCTTCAAAACATGAAAACACAGTTATTTTGAAGCCTAAATGCATTGTTTGAGGGTCTTGGTGTTCTTGAAAATAGGGGTAGAGGAGTTTTAAAAACTCTTGAATGGAATATTAATCCTTTTTAATATATTTTTTTACCTTGACACCATGAAAACACCTCCAAAACACTAACACTTAGTCAACTATGCAGATAGTCCATGTGCAGAGGTCAAATTTGAAAGAAAATTGAAGATTTTGGGAGCTACAGGTGGAATGTTGACCTAAAATTTTGTGCATAGGGTCATTAATAATTATATAATTTTTTTAAAAATTTTCATGGCCATTGTAGGAGTGGATATATTCTCTATTTTGTCTCAGACCTTATCCTGTCTATTTGAGGCCACCATTTGGAGCAGACATCATTCTATAGTGCCATAGAGGTTTTTTAGCCCAGGTAAAATATTGATAAGAATGGGATGATGTTTTTACATCATAATAAGATGTTTAAAGAGTGTAAAAAATTTAAAATTTTATGAAAACCATGCTTATACAAGTTTTTGCAAGCAAATAGGCATATAGGCCAAAAAGGGTTTTTTTTGAATTTTCAGTCAAAATGTGCTTTTAGAGTGTTTTAATAGCATGTTAAAGGTACCATAATGATTTTTTAAGTATTTTTGAATTAGGGTAAGATTTATTTTCATCTTGGTGAAGTTTTTCATTTTTTCAGTTCCAGACATCCTTCCAAACCTCCTATTCAGATGCTCATATTATTCACCACATGTGAAGTTTGGATGAAAAATATTAATAATATTTTAGGAATCCTATTTTATTAAAATTAATGAATAATTTATATAATTTTATGGGATATAATTTATGGATAATCATTAAGAGCGTAGGCAGCCCAAAATGCAATCTAAACCCCACAAGCAAATTTCATTCACGTGGTAAATTTTCATATCTTTTGCATGGGAACTCAATATTTTTAGCGATGTTAGAGGGGTAAATGTGATATGAATAAATGTAAATAGTTATGGATTTTGAGGTATTTACTTTATGAATCATCATTTTGAAGATTCAACTGAAAAACCCTCCTAAACCCCTAAAAAACTAGTTTTGAGAAAAGTAGATTTTATTATTATTAAATCACCATGGATCAACTTGAAAACTTTTCAAATTCCAAGTAAACTCAAAGATAATTATATAAATGTCAACTTTATTCATATATCTATATAGATGAGGGCATAAATCATGTTTTGTGTAGAAAAAAAGTATGTAATATGAAGTACATGACAATTCAATGGAATATAATAAATAGAGTTAAACAATGGAATATAATAAATAGAGTTAAAAGCCTAAGAATTTTTATTCATCCTTAAATATTTATTTGATCATAAATAATCCCAAAAGTGTCCCTACCAGCTCGATCGAAATGGCCAATCTATAAGAAAATGGAGCAAAATAGGCCTAGTCAACCCTGTTGATTGAATGGCAAAGGTTTTCTCATCAAAATCACATATTTGATGATGAAGAATGTTTTTCTAGGTCTAAATAATTATTATTTTTATGTTTCATGTCTTCTTATTGTAGGTTTAATGGTGACCAGGAGCACAGATTAGCCTTTAGGCCTATTTGGTCTAAATGACTTAATTAATTAACTTATCAAGTTTGAGTTTCGCATTAGAATTAGTCATCAAAGAGTTTTAAATAGATTTCCATGCTTCATATATATTCCATGAATATATTCATGCACTTCTCACTCTTCAAGGTCTATTTTCATGTAAAGGAGGGCTATTTTGGGATTGACTAGTCTTACTTTAGTTGACTAATTGTCAAGTGCCACATTTGTTCTTGGTGATCTTATTAATTGAAAGATTTAAAGCACTTCCAACTCAAATTGAAGTGGATTTATCCATCCAAGTTTTGGCATATCATTTAATGCAAGAATATTTGACTTGTCAAATGGGCCCACCATCTTATTCCTACACCAAACTTTGAAGATCATGCATATTTTATGGACTTTAAAGTTTTTTGATGATTTGTTTAAACATTGTAAAAGGAGTTAGTCTGGATTTAGTAAACCAAGACTAATACTTCTCCTTTTTCAATGCCACATTGGCTATAGTTAGCTTTTGAGACACATATATTGGCTTTTTGAAGCCATTTTTTAGGATTCTTATAGCGACACAAAAATTGTATCTGAACCATACATCAATAAAGGAGTTTTTTTTTATTTTGCATATGAGTTTTAACAGAGAATAAACTGTAATTGATTGTGTATCAACATATAAGTGGGATTATCTCCTTTTGGTAGGTCCCTTCCTCACCTATTGCTTTTTATCTTACCTTCTATAGGTCATTTGAAGAGGTAAAAAGGAATATTGTAATCCAAAATTATTTAAATCCTTCATTTGAAATTTTTATGCTTAAGGGAAATATAAGAATTTTATTAGTTTATATGTGTTCATTAGTTTCACTAGCTTCTAGAGGATTTAAACAATTTAGGTGCATCACCTTATTAGATAGGATTTCCCTTTAGTTTCCCTTTTCCCTTTTCATCTAAAAATCAAAGTAGATTAGTTTTGATAGATAAATATTAAGGGAAACAACCCTCTTTGGAGTTTTTTCTTAGTATAGAGTTAACACACTTTGAAAAGTTCCAATTGTATTGGCTGAAGTGAGGGTGTGTTTTATATAGATTCAAAGAGGGTGCACTCTAGAGTGATAACAGTTTCTAGCACACTTGATGGGGTTATTTATTCAAACTTTTGAATTATTATCTATGTATTTGAGTATATTATTCATTTCCATATTTTCATTTTCAAATTTTTATACTTTTCATGACATCAATAGTTGTCACAACATCCTCTGCAAAAGGGAAGGAAATATATTTCTCTGAGTTATCTTTCCAATCAACAAAGAAGAAGAAAGCCTCTCAGTTAAATCTAAATCCTACACTTTCTATTACCCCTGCTATTGCATAAAATCCTCTTATTCAAGCCAATATTATTTAGCTAAATATTTTTTTAAATCCTATACTTTAGATGGCTATTCCTAGAAGATAGGCTTTTATTACATTCAATAGTGGTAGTCCTCTCAATCTCACTCAATGGGATGATATTCCAATTTTTTCTCTAAGGCTCTTCCTTATTTTATAGGAGAAAATCCAATAACCCCTATAGAACATATTATAAATATTTATAATATTTTTTCAGTGCATCATGTGACATCAAAAAATGTATAAATGAGGTTTTTGGCAACTTCTTTCAAAGGGAAGGCACTTCAGTGGTGCAGAGGTTTGGATCCTATATAAATCAACAACTAGGATAAATTTAGAGAGGTCCTATGCAAGAACTTTGAGGACAAAAGTGATCATATTTCACTTGTGGATCAATTGACAATAATTAAGAGATTAAATCATGAATTCATGGTGGATTTCAATTATAGATTCCATAAGACTTGGGATAGAATTCTTATAGTGATCAAGACTACACCCAACTATGCTTTTTTATACTATCTAAAGGCTCTTAATTCAGATGTGGCTATCATGATCTAATACATGGGAGGTAACACTTTACCTAAATATTTTTAAGTAGCAATCAAGGTTGAAAATTTCCTTATACATGTAGACAAGTTATCTCCAAGGCCACCAATGCCTCTTTTTCTAGAGATCCATTCTCCTAGTCCAATTATTGCTCCAATTTCAGAGTCATCAAAATTTCATCAAATAAAAGGTGATCAAACTAATAGATTGGGGAAGATAAAGAGTCTTCTCAAAGCTCAAACCAACAAGTTAGTTGCAATTGAGAGGCAATAAGCTCCACCATACAAGCTATATTATAATACTAATCAAAATTATTAGTCCAATAGGCCATCCTATCAGTCCAATCAACAAGGTTAAGGGTAGAATTCTCAATCAAGGTAGTGTAATCCTAATGCTTCAATAAATTCAAAACTATTATACCAACTTACAACAATTATGCTCAAGAAGGATAATGGAACAAACAATGGGATCAAGCAAACAACATGGAAATGGCTCCAACTAGTGAGAGCTCTCATCAATCTTTTATGAAACAGAGTTTAATTTTTCCTTGATTTGAAAACTGACCACCTTCTTATAATAAGGGAGATTCTCTTTCTTATAGAGACATTACTTCATTCACTAAAGAAAAAGTGCTAAATCAATAAAGAGAAGGTAGTGGTAAAGCGCCTAATGAAGCTACATTTGTGAACTTCTAGGAAGGTGTGAATTATTTTGAGCACTTGGCTGCAAATCAAAGTCAAGATTTACCTAATATTGATAATTTAGTTGTAACCCATACTAGATCCAAGAAAAGAGCAATTGGTGAAGGTTTAGGTCCTGATAAGGTAACCCCTCCTTCTAAGCCATTATAAAAGATAATAACTCATGAGTTGCCTCAAAAAAGTTAAAATCAACAAGCTCAAGATCTAAAGGGGTAGAATGTGAAAGGGCCTTTCATTCTTTAATTCACACAAAATTTAGGAGCTCCCTCTACTCCTAAATTGTAGTCAAGGGAAACCAATTCTCCACTAAGTATTTTGGATCATATGAATAAGACTTCAATATCAATTTCAATGTGGGATACACTGCTAATCCCAAGACAAAAGGAGTATTTGCAAGAAGAGCTTTTAAAGCTCAGTATCCTTGATAGACCACCTAAAAAATTAAGAGTAACTACTGTCCTAACTAAGTATAATCCATATATTGAGTATCAACCTCTTAAGGTGACTAAGCCTCCTTCATTTTACCTTTTTTATTATCATTGGAGATTGTCTTATTCATCACTGTATGATTGATAGTGGGGCTAGTACTTTTATCATGCCCAAATCAATAGTTAACAAGTTAGGATTACAATATGAAACCCATGAGATAGGTGTCTTGAAATTATATGGGTCTCTTACCAAGATTTTAAGTGTTTTGAAAGATCTGAAAATTATACTTTTTATTTGTCCAAATTTCACCATTTTATAGGATGTTGTTGTTGATCTACCTCCATATTTTGCACTGTGCCTATCTAGAGATTTCACTACCAAAATAGGAGGTTAACTTTCCTCAAATTGGTCATACATGGTTTTTATAACCAGGTATGGAACCAAAGTAACTATAATATTTGATCCTATTTATAGATTTCACCTTGAACCATATATGCCAAATATGTCAAATGTGAATTACAGTATTTCAAAAGAAGATAACATCATTGAATAAGAACCTTCTAAGCCTCTTGAAGATATAATAGATATTCTCTTGGATGAGTGGGCTAATGAAAATTATGGATATGACCCCTATAAAAGTATTGAAGATGCTAGTTTTGGAGTTTATTGTATGCACGAAGAGAGTGACTTATTGCCTAGTCTCACTAGCTCAATACAAGACCAAGAAGGAGTATCGAATCTATTCTTTGATGGATATAGAACAAAGAATAGAAGTTGGGCTGGTGTAATTTTGATTTCACCACAAAATCAAAGATATTGTGATTTTATTAGATTTTATTTTAGTTGTACTTCCAATACTACAGAGTATGAAGCTCTTATTTATGGTCTCTAGTGGGCTAAAAAGAGGGATATTAAGCTCTTGCAAGTGAAAGGTGACAGTGAGTTGGTTGTACAAAAAGTTAAGGGTTTAAGTGAAAAAATGAATAATCTTTTTAAGGTCTAAAAACATAGAGTTTGGGATCTCATGGAATATTTCCTTGCATTTGACATTCACTCTATTCCTAGAGGAGCAAATCAGCATGCAGATAGACTTGTTGCCATAGGAGCACAATATGATATTCCAAATCAGATTAAGGATAATAAAAATCAGACCTAAATCGATGTTGTATTAGGCCTTCAGTCCAAAATAATTATTTAAGTTGGAATTTTTTTGATTTTGATAAGTAGATAACATATTTCTTACAAAATGAGGTAGAGCTTTGCTAAAGAAATCATGATAAATTGCAAGATCAATATGAAAATTAGATTGTGCAATTGAAATGAAATAAGATGAAAAAAGGTTTGGTGACTTTAGAAAGAAGTTTCAATGAAGATGATCGGCCAAGGAAGGACAAGGTGAGCATTTCTTCTAAAAAAGAGCACTATGAGCAAATTAGCATAGCTAAAAGTAAGCTACTCAAGCTAGATAAAGTTAATACTAATTCTAAGAGAGTATCTTTCATTTATTTATAAAAAGATTTCATGGATGTATTTGCTTGGGAATAAAATTATTTTAAAGGTTTTGATCCCAGATTAACATAACATATTTATTAAACTGGAACAAGATGTAAAACCTTTAAGACAAAAGTAAAGGCCTATCAACCCCAAGGTTGAGATTATCATGAGGAAAGAGCTTACAAAGCTGATTGAATCAGGTATTATTTTTCTTATAAAGCATTCAAAATGGGTAGAAAATCTTGTACTAGTAAGAAAAAAGAATGGAGAGATAAGGTTATGTGTAGATTTTAGAGATCTAAATAGAGTATCACTGAAATATCACTATCCACTTCCATCCATGGATCAAATCTTGAAAAGAGTATTAGGTTCACAGAGGTTCTCTTTATTGGATGGATACTCAAGATACAACTAGATATTTGTGAAAAATCAAGATCATTATAAAATAGCTTTGACCACCAAATGGGGTACTTTTGCTTACAAGAAGATGCCTTTTGGACTCTCCAATGCTAGAGCTACCTTCCAAAGAGCAATGGATGTTGATTTTCATGGTCTTTTGAGTGAAATGGTTTTAGTCTATCTTGATGATATTATAGTATTTTCAAAGAATCTTAATGATCATCTAACACAATTGAGAATTGTTTTTGATAGATGTAGACAATTTGGAGTCTCATTGAATCCAAAGAAATGCATTTTTTTAGTGCATGAGGGGAGACTTCTTGGGCATGTGGTGTGTAAAGATGGTATTTCCATTGATCCAGAGAGGATATAGTTAATATTTTCTCTATCATTTCATAAACACAATAAAGGATTGTAGAGCTTCTTGGGTAAGATAAACTTTATCATAAGATTCATTCTTGGTTTTATAGAACTAGTAAAGACACTCAAATGTTGAAGAAACACCAAGAGTTCACTTGTAGAAAAGAAGGTAAAAGGAGTTTTGAAGCTATAAAGGAAGAAATTAGCCAAGATCCTACTTAATCAATCTAGATTTCAGTAAGGATTTCTTCTTGTATGCTTTTTCTACATCCTGTACTATTTTAGCCATGCTTATGTAGTAGAATGATAAAGGTTTGGAACAACCCATTGTTTTCTTTAGTCAAGCTTTAGAAGGTTATTAAGAGAGGTATTAATTTGTATAAAAACATTTACTTATTATTATAAGATGTATAATTTTTTTTTAGATATTTGGTTTCGAATAATAAGATTATACTAATAGTTTCTCATCCAAGTGTGAAGGACTTCATTCTCAATAGAGACTTGAGTGAAAAGAGAGATGGATGGGTCACTAAGTTTATGGAATATGAAATTGAAGTCAAGGTTAAAAATATAGTCTGAGGCAAAGGATTATTTGAATATGTTTTAGAAGATATGAAAGAATAAAAAGAAATAATTTTGACAATTCAAGATACTTAACATGAAGCTAAAAATACACCTACAAGCTAGGCACAAAACATTTATAGATTTCTTCAAACTAGAGAGTGTCCAAGGGGTTTTAATGCATCACAAAGAAGAAATTTTAAGCTGAAATTAGTACCATACATTCTAATTAATGGATTGATTTGCAAAAAAGACATTGGAGGTATGCTTTTAAGGTGTGTTGAAAATGGTCAATTTGATAAGATTTTTGAGAAATTTCATGACAGTCCTTGTAGAGGTCATTTTGTAGCCAAGACCACAGCTAAAAAAATCATTAGAGATGGTTATTTTTTACTCAATTTATTTATAGATGCACATGCATGGGTTAAGAAATGTACAAAGTGTGTAATGTTTGTAGGAAAATAGAGACTAGCTGATATGCCACTAAAGCCATTTCAAGTTGAGTAGCCTTTCATGCAATGGGGTTTAGACTTCATTGGAATGATTCATCCTCCATATAGTGCTAGTCATAAGTGGGTGTTTATAGCTATATACTATTTCACTAGGTGGGTGGAATTAGTGATTTTGAATGAAGTAAATGAGAACTCTGTGGTTGAATTCTATGAGAGTCTAGTCACTTGTTTTGTAGCATCTTATACTATAATATTGGATAATGCTTTAGCATTAAATAGTGAAAAGGTATGTGAATGGGCTCTTCAACATGGTATTTATTTTAAATCTTCATCAAATTACTATCCATAGGGTAATGGACTAGTTGAGTCCACTAATAAAAACCTGATTCAGATCATCAAAAGAATAATGGAAGATACTTAGAAATATTGACATACAAAGTTGAAGACTAATTTATGGGCTGATAAAATCACCCCTAAGAAGGCCATTGGTCATTCAATTTACCTCCTAGTTTATGAAAGAGAAGCAAGGCTACCTATCTCATTGGAACTTCCATCTTTAGAGCTTGCACACCAGATAGAGCTTCTGGAAAGTGATGCAATGAAAGTCAAAATGAATGAATTAAGATAATTGGAGGAGATAAGAGATGATGATATGAATACCATGTGGTCAAATCAGAAGGAATTCAAGAAGACACTTGATAAAATAACTTCATCAAAAACATTTCAACAAGGAGACATAGTAATAAAATAGAATGAAGAGTGGGCAAATCTAGGTAAGCACTCTAAATTTGATAGCATTTGGAGTGGAACTTATATTATCATTGATTGTAAGAAGAAAAATTATTTTTAGTTATCCAAATTTAGTGGAGAAGAGCTTAACATTTTTGTGAATGGGATGTTTCTTAATACTGCTATTAGGAGAGTCACTCCTTTGTACATAGTCATAGTTTAATTCCTCTAAGTGATTTTTTGCACATGATTTCAATAGTTTTTCCTTTTATATTTGTTGTTGTTGTCCTTTACTATAAGTGTACATGTGCACATGTTTGTTGTTTTTGGTTTCAATTTCTCCTATTATGTCTTGGTCTGCAAGCTTTCCCAGTTTCAATGCTTGTCTTGGTCTATCCTTGTCAGAGTTTTTGAGTTATTTTGACTAGTAGGCTGGTAAACCCTTGAAAGTCACCAAAATTGTTAGTAATTTGGCCTTTTAAGATCATATTACTACCCCTATCATTCAAAACTTTCAAAAATCTAGTCCTTACCCCTTTGTAGTTGGTCAAACCAATCAATTATGGTCTAAAAATGCAAATTTTGGTCAAAATAGGATAAAAAGTGTCAAAAATGGTTTCAAAATTCATTTAATTATCTCAAAAGAGCTTTGAATATGTTTTAAAACATTAACATATCCTATTTCCTAAGTTTCAATTCATGAAAAGGTGTTTTGATATGCTAAATAGACAAAAAGGGGCCCTTTTCCACCCCAAACATGCCAATTTCCATGTTTAAAATAGAAAAAAGGGTTAAAAGTATATTGTTGCATGTAATGTCATGTATTACTTCTCAAATGTTATTTTACAATTGGTGCAAGGCTTTGGTAGTCTTATAAAGGCAAAAAAGAGCTTCTTTTCACTCATTTTGCAAGATAGTATAGAATTCGTATGAAATCCATACCTCCAAATAATGGGAGATAAAGAACAAGGAATATAAAATATTTATGAGTTCCATGGAAATTCATGGCCATACAAGCCCAAAACTAGCTTTCTATTGACACTTTTCTTCTTGGTACAAAGGGAACTACCTATAGTTTTTCTGATGGTATGATCTACTAGAGATGAATGAAGCTCTCAAATTTGGGGTGAAGAAACTAGACTTAGAGGGATTATTAATGGTCTAAGTGGTTTATAAATTGGATTATCTACCCTCATGAACCATTTATTTTAAGATAGGTTAATTTATGCTACCTAGCAACTAGGAAGGCAACCAATTTTCTTCATTTTCTCCTCACCTAGGTAGAGTTTTGAGGAAATTCAACTTGTTCCAAAATAATTAGGACTTGATATACATTTACATGGTCTCCTTAAAGTGTTCTTAATCAAATTAAAGGTCAAGAAAAGGTCACAAAATTATCCATCCCAAATCCATAGTTGGAAGGCTTGCAAGGGTGAATTTCACGGTCTAAGAGGACGGCCACCTCAAATTTTCAAGAGTTTTGTGTTTTTTAGGTTTACATCAAGTTTTTATGGTTTCTAGGCATAATCCTTAGTGGTTATTCTTTTTTTATGGCCAAGAATGCCCATATCTATGCTTAAAGGTGTCTCAATGGAGATTTTTAGCATAAATTAAGGATTTTTTGCAAATTTTAAGGTTTTTAAAGAAAACTATGATTCATTTTTAGTCTCTTTATCTCCTCCAATGGCATCCAAATCTAGGTGGAATAAAGGCATGTGTTCATCTTTGCATACCATCCTCATCCTAGTCTTCTCATGCTCCTAGGCTCTCCTTTCCCACCTCCACTTTACTCACTCCCATCTCACTATCATATAAAGCTTTACCACTATGCCCTCACTCCCTTGTCGTATTCCTTTCATGTTTTCCCTCATCTTTCCACCACCATTCATCCCATCTCCATCATCTTTCCCATCACTAAGACCATGTTTAAAGTGAGGAAAGCATAATCAAGCATGGTCAAGGGTAGTTTGTAGGTAACTGAAACATCAAGTCATAGTGAAATTACCCCCTATAGTAGAGTTTATATAGTCAAAAGGTGAGGGATGAAGTTTCATTTCCTATGTTCAAGGTGAATGAAAGCTCTTTGAAGGCCAAGAAAAAAAAGAGACCACTAACATAGGAGAACCAAAAGTTTGATAAAGAACCATTAGGCATGATCAAGGGGTTTACATGCTAGTTGAAGCATCAAAGCACATTAAGAAGGAACATTATCAACAAGTGGTACAATCAAAGTATAGCTATACAGGTTTAGTGGGTTTTGAAAAGGGAGAGACCTTCCTCAAATTTTAGTGGAAGAAAAAAATTTGTGGTGTAAGAAAGAAGTTCTCATAGGGTTAAGACAGACTCTGTGGACCTTTAGTTTTGACACCCTCACACTAATACAATCACCTACAACCATCCTTAAACAAGGTTGTAGCCATTTATAGGGAATTTTGATGACATAATGTTTTTTGAAGAAAGTTTCCATGGCTCAAAGTACTTGACCTACCAAGGTGAGTGGAGAAGATATCAGTCTAGGAGGAGCTCATTAAGTATAATGAACTAGCTTAGAAGTGACCTATAGTGCTTGAAATGAACCTATAGGTAGCCTTAGGAACTTGACCTACAATCAAGTATGCGAATCTATCAAAGATTAGAATCTTAAAGGGTTTTTATTCCTTCATAAGGTTATTAATGACACTTTATGCTTTGTGCATTAAGAAAGTATTACTTAAGTGACCTATAGTGCTTAAGATGCACCTACAGGCCTGTAGGTGTATTCACTTGTAGTGATGAGTGATTTTAGCTTATCAAAGAGGTTGAAAGCTATAGTCAATGCTAGTAATGGGTATCATTAAGATGGTAGCCACTTCCAAATAGGAAGAGAATAATATGGTAGTCATATCCCATTCTTGACACCTACAATCTTAGAAAAAGACCTACATGCCTGTATTACCATAAAGAAATCCTACTTGCTAAGTAAAGGTTCTTTTAGGCTCAAAAAGATAAAAGGAATAACCTAAGGCATGTAGTATAAAGATATAACTTTATAAAATGATCAAGAAAGAAGAGGCAATTCAAATTTCAAACTAGCCTAGAATCAAAGAAAAGGAACCAATAGGCTTATTTTGTGCTAAATCTTATAGTAATTAAAGTTCTATAAGCCCTATAAGCTTGTCAAGATGGAAAAGGCTAGCCAAATCTAACACAAAGGGAAATTAATTTTAGTGGTTCAAATTAAAGATAGTAAAATATTAAGGTATAGTGGAGTTGGAGGGCAATCATGAGACCCTCAGACAATCAAGTGACCTACAACCACTCAATGATCAACATCTACAACCAGGAGGGTCAAGTGAGGGTTTAAGGGGAGGCTTTCATAGTGGAACCACTTCAAGATGGTTTTTGATTTGAAGGTCATCCTGGTAATTAATTCAATCAAAATATACTTGGTGATTTATTCAAATTCTCCTAGCACCTTCACATCTTGCCATTATCCGTACACATCTATAGTCACCAAGAAGATGTCATAGTCAATAGGTCCTTTTGTGTACTTTAAGGGTTTTCGAACCTTTCAATGAGGATTTTATGATTAGAGATCATCATGTCAAAAGGAGAATAAAAGTGGTTTCATCAAAGCATTATATCTCAAAGGGAAGATTGAAAATTGTGAATAGTGGGGTGTACCAATTATATCCTTTCAAAAGCATACCTACAGCCAGCCTTCAAGCTAATGAGTAGTAACAAAGGTATAACCTAAATGACTAGGGTCTTAGTTGTCATGGTTGTTTAAAAATTCATGAAGTGTTTTGAGTGTAAATTTTGATCAAAATTAACATAGAAGGGCAATCATGAGACCCTCACACCTTCAAGTAACCTAGAGTCATCTCATTGTGAAACCCTATAATCATACCTTCAAGATTGCAAGAGAAGAATAAGAAGCATAGTGAATATATATAGTCCTCCTGATCAAGAATGGTACCAAAGGTAATTTAATATGAGCTCATAATTCATATTATCATGATGAATTTTTAGAGCACCAACACAATTAAACCCTACATGCCCTTATACGGAATATAACAATATAGAGTCCTAAAAGTTTAATTTTGAGTCATTTTGCTTTAAAGGAGATATGTGGAAGGATTTAAATTGGTATAAATAGTATTTAATCACTTATTGAAGATATGATGACCACTAAACATGCTCAAACTTGATCAATATCCATCAACAATAGTATATACTCAATCATACGAAGGCCTAATTGCCTTGTTCCAAGGTCTAAACATGCTAGAAAGAAGAGGAGAGAGTGTTTTCAATATTATTGAGGATTGTTTTTTTGGTGTTATTTAATGATGAATGTAACCTTTAAATCATTCAAGATTCATGAAATTACCTTCAAAACATGAAAACACAATCATTTTGAAGCCTAAATGCATTATTGAAGGTCTTGGTGTGCTTGAAAATAGGGGTAGAGGAGTTTTACAAACTATTGAAAGGAATATTAAGCCTTTTGGAGATGTTTTTGACCTTGAAAATGTTAAAAAACCATGAAAACAACTCTAAAACACTAAAAATTAGTCAAATATGTAGACAATCCATGCATAGAGGTTGAATTTGATTTTTTTAAAAGATTTTGGGAGCTACAAGTGGAATTTTGACCTTAAAGTTTGTGCACAGTGTTGTCAGGACTTGGAATTTTTTTTGAAAAAGTTTCATGTCCATTGGAGGAGTGGATATATTCTATGTTTTGTCGTAGACCTTAGTGTTTCTACCTCAAATTTCGCTTTTCAGACTAAAAAGAAAGAAACTAAAAGAAAGTAATGGACAAGGCTTGGAAGTACCTGGACTAAAGATTGCGCACCGTAAATCCAGACGTTTGTGAGCACTCCTCTTTGGCTGTGGAGGAATGACACCTGCAAGAAAAAAAGGAAACTAGGACAAGAAAAATGTTAGACAGATAGGCAGTGGGTTGCCAAGCAAAAGGCTTGTTCCCAGAAGTGTAAAAACTTCCTTAAGGGAGGTCAACCCACTGTTTTGATGAGATAAGTGACTGATAAAAGACAGAATGCCAGAATACAGAAATGACAAAGAAAGTAGAAAGGAAAGAAGCAAACAAAATGATTACCTGAAAGAGCTGTTGGGCTGAAGACAGTCGCCGAGGTCGGAAATGTCGCCGGCGTCGGTTATCTGATCTGTCGGCGTCGGCTATCCTGCCGACGTCGGTTGGGGAAGTGACCAGCGTCGGTCGGGGTTGTGGCCTGTAGTCGGGTCTAGGTTGCTTGCTAGACTGTGGACGGGTCTGAGACTGAACGGGGACAAGTTTGGATGGATTGGGGAGTGGCCTGGTTCGGGTTGGGTACCTGTTGCAAGGTCTTTTTGGCAGAGGGGTGAGGAAGTTGAAAGAGACACAGAGGATAGGGAAGAGGAGGATTCACAGAGGATGGGGCCTGAGAAGGCTTTGCAGCCTCTCAAGGGGGAAGGACAGAGGGAGCAAAAGACAATAGAATATAGATGAATGAATAAAATGAAATAACAAACCCAGACTAGCTTACCTTTAGCTTACTGAATGAAGAGAGAAGAAGATGTTGCTGGAGCCACAGAAGAGTTGCTGCAAGGAGAAGATGCTGATCCAGGGCCTTTTCACCTGTTGCTGCTATTGCACGAGGTCAAGACAGAGGAGGGATCAAAGCCAAAGTGTCAAGAGAATCCGTTTTCGAGCTCAAGAGTCCAGGGGGTGCAACGGATGCAGAAGGGGATAATGAAGGCTGCCGACGCCGGCAGTTTCGCTGACGTCGGCCGAAGGGTCACCGACGTCGGCGGTCGCAGGATGGGCACAGAGGCTAAAAATAGCCTCTGCCCACTCTTGCACGCCGCCGAGCGAGGGGTCATGGGCAGAACGGTCATGAGGATGCCAAAATGGACGAGGGGGGATATAATGGTGAGATTTGGCCTAATAAATGCTAGGGAGAAGGTGGAGGGATTCAAGGGAGGATCCAAGGTGGCAAGGGTAGGGTGGAAAGGGGGCCTAATTTAATTAAAAATAGATGTTAATTTCTAATTAATAAGCCCTAGGTGGGTTAGGGACCAAGGAGGACTAGGTGGGAAAAAAGGGCCAAGGGGGAGAACCAAGGTGCAGACACGTTTGCGGTGTCTACATTTGCCCCTTTTTGTCTTGTTGGTTGTTCTGAACGAACTGCAAGACAAAAACAGGGAGTGGTTGCCCCAGGTGAAGGATGATGTCTTCCCCCTCAAAGCAGGAGTCGAGAGAAGGAACCTGATGTCGGGTGCTGATTTGACAAAAGGTGAATGAGAAAGAGAGAGGTGAGTGAAAACGCTGCAAAAGTCGTGATTGCGCGTATACCACGTCACGGGATAGTCGGGTCAAATTGTCGCATGGTCAAGGGTCAAGGAGTGCCAAAATTGAAGTAACTGGGCCCCAGCATTTAGTCGTCTGCTGATCGGGTTACTCAATCTAAGCTGAAGCTCCAAATGGTCGTCGTGTCCCAGGTATCCAGGGCTCAAGAAGTGCTCCCAGAAACACGAAAAAGTCACAAGTAGTGGGGATCAACTGGCTCACGATCCTATACTTGTGAAGGGTCAATAAAAAGTCTGCGGACAATTCTGCTAACCAGCCGTGGAATAGCATACACGAAAAAACAACCAAGGCAACATTGTCTTGGAAGTGGTCGAGGTCAAAGGAGATAGGCATGATCACCGATGGTCATTGGTCAAGAGGATGGATAGACGAAAGGATGCGGCCGAGCTAACCTCAGAAGACATGTTATCTGAGTGCTGCCTACATAGCCCTGGTGACAAGGCCTCAGGCCGATGTAGTTCTCCCTAAAAGGGAGGGGGGTCAGAGGGATTGATAGGTCTTGGTCAAAGTCGATGATTGGTCTTGGTCAGAGGTCTATGATTGGTCTTGATCAAAGGGAATGATTGGTCTTGGTCAAAGTTGACGAAGTTGGGTGTGATAAGAGTCAAAGAAGAGAGGGTTTGTCCATCACAGAGACGAACAAATAGGGGTGGTCGAGCTAACCTCAGAAGATGTGTCATCTGAGTGCTGCCTACATAGCCCTGGTCGTAGGGCCTCAGACCAATGTAGTTCGGACGAAGGGAAAAGATTGATCGATGATTGGATGTGGTCAAGTGTCAAAATGATGAGGGCAAGATGATGCTATAGATGTCACATTGGTCGAGAGGCTTTCATCCCTAGCAAGTTTCCATAGTCGTGATGGATGTATGCTAAAAATGAATAGAAGGTCTATTTATGCTTCAGCAAGTATTGGTTTATGCTTAACATAAATTGGGTCTGGTCGGTAGTTTCCATGGGTATTGGTGTCCATAAAAACTATGCGAAAAGGACAAGGATGATGCCTGATGTCATGTTGGAAATGTCGAGGCTGGTTTGAAAAAAATGTTGAAGTTGGCTGGGTTTAAGGATGAGTCGATAATTGACGTGGCCAAAGCGTGACCAAAGTGTAGAAAAAAGGTGAAAGGCAAATTGCTCTTTCATTGACAAGGACCAAAAAGGAAGCCTAGATAGGGGTTATTAGAACAAAAGCCCCGTTCATGCATTGCGTCGATGACTAGTGTTGAGTTAGAACGGTAATCGAATCACTTTGACATTAAAGTGAGCTCGAAGTCCCTTGAGCCGGTGATAGAAGGGGGATAGGGTAACCCAGTTTAAGAGCAGGAATAACCTTGCCCCTTTTGTAGGAGACCCTGAGACAACTACAAGCTAATGTCCGTGACTCGTTTTTTTTTTTTTTTTTTTTTTTTTTTTTTTTTTTTGAGTCAGGCTGATCGATGCGGGAAGCCTGCATAGAGATGTCACTTGATGTAATGGTCATGTTGCGAAGCTGATCGATGCGGGAAGCTTCTAAGAAAAGTGCTGTTTATTGCCAGAGTAGTCATAGCCATCCTTCGAGGGAGTGGTCTAGATTTTTGCTTAATAATGTTTGAAAAGTTGGCCTAGCTGTCCTTCAAGGGATCAGTCTAGTAATACAGCAATGATAGTACAGCTGTCCTTCGAGGGATCAGTCTGTCTTTTTGATTTGACTTGACTTGATTTAGTGACCATGGATATGTTTTGACATCTTGATTTGGATTTATTGATAGGAATGAGAGTCACGGACAAGACTGTAGAAGCTCAAGGATGCCCCTTTTTATTAGGACAAAGCATCACTGCATCCTAAAAGGGTTGTAGAGGACTTGTTAAAGGGGAATAGGGTTGAAAGGGATGAGGATTAAGAGGATGAGGATTGCTCAAGGGACGAGCTTAAGTTACGTGTCAAGTAGACGAGTACGCGACTAACAGAAGAAAGGTCAAAGATGCAACGCATTAAGAGGCTCAGGTTCTGGCCGTCCGTCGAGGGAAGACAGACGATAAGTCCCTGACCCATACTTGTGCGTGATGATAAAAGGTCCAAGCCAATTGGGGGCGAATTTACCTCATTTACTTCGCTCCATATTGGTCACGTGCTGATTCTCTTTGAGGATGAGGTCTCCGATGTTAAAATCTCATTCTCGCAGATTTTTGTCGTAGGCCCGCTTTATGCGACTTTGGTAGACATGGAGATGATTAAGGGCAGCAAGACGACGCTCATCGAGTAACTCAAGTTGAGCTAAGCGATCCTGACGAAAGTCGTCGTTGGAGAGAATGTCATGCAGGGAGATGCGGAGAGACGGGATCTGTACCTCGAGAGGTAAGACAGCCTCTGTTCCGTACACGAGAGAAAAGGGGGTAGCACCCGTAGAGGTTCGGATGCTAGTGCGGTAGGCCCATAAAGCGAAGGGGATATGAACGTGCCAATCTCTTCCTGTATCGTCGACCACCTTCATGAGAATTTTGGTGAGAATTTTGTTGGAAGCCTCGGCCTGCCCATTTGCTTGTGGGTAGTAAGGCGAAGAAAAGCTGAGTTTGATGCCAAATGAGTCGCATAGTTTTTGGACAGTCTTGTTTTTGAAGGACTTGCCGTTGTCGGTGATGATTTTGTGAGGGACACCGAAGCGACAGATGATGTGGCTACTGATGAAGTCGACAATTTTGTCGGCTTTTGTGGAGACGAGAGGAATGGCTTCCACCCACTTGGTGAAATACTCAGTGGCAGTGATGATGGACTGATGACGAAGAGACGAGTGAGGGTTGATCTCACCGATGAGATCCAAGCCCCACTGAGAAAAAAGCCAAAAATCCTGAGCGACTTGCAAGGCATGACTAGGGAGATGAAGCAGGTTAGAGTGCTGCTGACACTTGATGCAACGCCGAACATAATCGCTACAGTCTTGATGAAGGGTGGGCCAATAATAACCCAGGCGAAGGAGGCGCTTGGCAACCGAGTTTCCACTGAAGTGTCCACCACAAATCCCGTCGTGGACTTACTTTATGGCTTGAGGAGCTTCAGTGGAGGTTAGATAGTGAAGAAGGAGGCCGTCGAAGCCTCGTTTATAGAGAAGGCCCCCTAGCATGGTATAGCGAGCTGTGCGCTTGATGAAAGCTCGTCGCGCATTGCTAGAGAGGTTGAGAGGAGTGACAGAAAGAGACAAGTAGTCCACAAGTTGCTTATACCAGTCATCTTGTGGGCTAGAATTGACAGTATTGATATGGTCAATGTGAGGAGAGATGTATGAAGGCAAGGGTATGTGACGCACTGTGACAAAAAGGCGGGATGATGATGATGAAGATGGGATATGCGAAGCAAGAGAAGCCATGGTGTCGGCAAACTTGTTCGTAGAGTGTGGAACAGTCTGTAAGAGGTAATGGTCGAAAGATGCCAAAAGAGTGTCAGCACGATTCTTATACCTCTGTAAAACTTCGTTTTTACAGAGATATGAACCGTTAACTTGATTAACGATGAGCTGCGAATCGCCGAAAATGTTGATAGACTTGATGTGGAGAGAAAGGGCAGTCTGAAGTCCCAAAATTAAGGCCTCGTATTCGGCCATATTATTGGTACAATCGAAGTCAAGCTTGAAAGATAGAGGCAAGGGCTCCCCGTCGAGTGGGATGAGGATGACCCCCGCACCCCCACCGAGTTGACATTTGGAACCGTCAAAGAACATAGTCATCTGGTAGACGGTGTCATCGGTGGAAAGTGTGGCGATAGACTCGTCAGGGAACTCACAGTGTGAAGGTCGGTTGTCGGGAAGAGGGGCATCTGCCAGTTGGTCAACAATGGTTTGCCCCTTGATAGATTTCTGTTGGATGAATTCGAAGTCAAACTCAGCAAGTAGCATGAGCCACCGAGCCATACGTTGATTCTGGTATGGCTTGGAGTGCATGTACTTGAGAGGGTCAGTGTGAGTGACGACAAAGGTTTTGTGGTTGAGAAGATAGTGGCGGAGCTTGGTAGCGGAAAAGACTAATGCCAAACAGAGTTTCTCGGTATGAGTATACCGAGTTTCATAGTCGACCAGTGTTCGGCTGATGTAGTAAACCGCTTGCTCGCGATGATGCTCGTCTCGGTGCGCGATCATGGCACCTAACGAATGGTTGGTAGCAGAGACATAAAGGTAGAAGGGTTGGTCGTCCTTAGGTGGAATGAGGACTGGTGGAGAGACCAGATAGCCTTTGAGGGCCTCAAAAGCCTCTTGACAGTTCTCATCCCACTTAAAGGAGACGTCCTTCTTAAGGAGGTGATGAAAAGGTTGGCAGCGGTCTGAAAGTTGCGAGATGAAACGGCGAATGGACTGGAGCTTCCCTTGTAGACTGCGAAGCTGCTTGAGATTGGTCAGGGGCGGCATTTTGAGAATAGCATGGATCTTGGCGGGATCTATCTCGATACCACGAAAAGAAATGATGAAGCCGAGAAGTTTGCCTGAGAGGACCCCAAAGACACACTTCTTGGGGTTGAGGCGGACATTGTATTGAAGGAGACGAGAGAAGATGATTGTGAGAATGGTAAAGTGGTCGCGGCGGAGCTTGGACTTGCCGAGAAGGTCATCCACATAGTCCTCCATGATTTTGTGGAGGAGATCGTGGAAAATGTAAGTCATGGCGCGCTGATAAGTGGCACCCGCATTTTTTAGGCCAAAAGGCATGACTCGATAGCAAAAAGTCCCCCATGGGGTGATAAAGGTAGTCTTGTGCTGGTCTTCCGGTGCGATCAGGATTTGATTGTATCCTGAAAACCCGTCCATGAGAGATAGCATCTCATGGCCGGCCGTGAGATCAACAAGCTGGTTGATGTTAGGAAGAGGAAAGTCGTCTTTGGGACAGGCTAGGTTAAGGTCGCGATAGTCCGTGCAGATCCGAATCCCCCCAGTTGCTTTAGTAACTGGGACGATGTTAGAGACCCACTGTGGATAATCGATGGGTTGGATGAAGGAGACAGAAAGAAGGCGCTGAAGCTCCTCTTTGACAAGAAGCGCAACGCGAGGATGCATCTTTCGAAGCTTCTACCTAACAGGCTTAGCCTCTGGTTTGGTGACAATGTTATGGGTAGCAATGGTAGGGTCGATGCCAGGCATGTCACTGTAAGTCCAGGCAAAGGCCTTGCTATGGTTGGAAAGGAACTGGGCATAGTCAAGCTGCTCCTGAGTGTTTAAAGATTGGCCAATCTTTAAGACGTGAGGAACATCGGAAGAAGAAGGGAGGTTGATGTCAATGGTGGATTCATTTAACATAACCTGGGTCTCGAAAGGGAGGAAATGCTGGATGAAAGAGTCATCGGCACCCATGTAGGAAAGGATGGCGTCATCGTCAACGCAGTGGACAGTGTGAATGGTTGCCGACTCATCCTCTACCATGCTAGGAAAGATGAGAGGGAGAGCCCTGGGCACCCCATTGAGCTGATAGGTCAGGGGTTCCAGGCGGATGGTGTTTATGAAAAAAAAAACTAGGAGGGATGGAAACTACCGACTCCGTAGGTGATGAAGGAGAAATGGGCGAGTCTGTAAGAGATTGGTCAATGGTTGGTTTGGGACAAAGGTCGGAAGGAGCCTGAGTGGGGTCATGATATCCTAGGCCATACCGTTTCTTGGCATCGTGATCATTGAGCGGCTCGATGGGCTGATGGGAGCCCTGCTCATAACGTCCAAAACCAAAACCCTTCCATGCACACCTGTGAAGGTAAGTGTGTGCAAAGGCGGGGTTGCCAAGAAATGATAAATCTGATGTGAAAGGTTGGGGTGAAGAGAGAGAATTGCCGTAGGTAGGGGCTTGATTAAGCCCCCCATAGACAAAGTTGGTTTGGAAGTGAGGAGGACCATAAGGTAAGACCGTCCCGATTCGAGGGTCGTAATTAGGACTGAGGTGAAGGCGTCCATACTCTTGTGGAGTTTGGAACATGTCGAGGGTCAACAAGCGGTATTCCCCAAGTGATAGTCGTTGGAAGATGTCTTCCATGGGGTCTTTGGTCAGCGCTTGAAGAGGAGGGGTGAGGGCAACCGCCGATTGCGAACTGGTCAAAGCTTCCGCAGATGGAGGCGGTGTCAGAGTGGACGGCTTGATGGGAATGAGGACGTCGTTAGGACGATAGGTGGTGTTGCAAGTCTTGAAGGGTGAAGGGTCAACGGGAATGGTGTGGTCTTGCCCGTCATGCTCAAACTTCACACAACGGTGCAGGGTGGAGGGGATACAGGCCATGGCACGGATCCAAGGTCGGCCCAGTAAAAGGTTGTATTGAAACTCTCCTTCGATGATATAGAAGAGCTCCGGGACTGTGTGTGGGCCTACGCGAATGTGGAGGATGACTGTGCCAATGGTCGTGGCGGTGGTGTCGTTAAAAGAGCGTAAGATCGCGTCAGTTTTGGAGATGCAGTTCTTGGGAAGAGCCAGCTGATCAAAGGCATGGGTAGAGATTATGTTGATGCTAGCGCCGCCGTCGATCATAACGCGTTTGATGCGCATCCGATCGACATAGGCAGTGATGAAGAGGGCGGCGTCCTGATCTTCTGTGTTAGATGTGGGAATCTCAGAATCACTGAATGTGATGGAGTTGACAGGAGATAAAGAATGGATGAGGGCAGCGAGTGGTTGGGGGTCCTCGGGTTGGACCTCCGCTGCCTGCAAGGCTTGGATAAGGGCTTGACGGTGCTGAGGCGAAGTTTGGATAAGGTCGTAAAGAGACATCTTCACCGGTGTCTGGTGAAGCTGCTTCAGCATGGAGTTGTGAATTGGTCCAGAAGAGGAAGATGAAGAAGGTTGGGACGCGCCAAGGATAGAAATTTTAGGCTTGGGCGCAAGGGGTGGCTTGACGAAGGGATAGGTCCAAGGAATGGCAGCTTTTGCTTTGGCCTTGTCCTGCTGCGACCTAGTGGTTATACGGATGGCATTGATTTTGAAAATGGGAGGCAAAGAAGGGGTCATGTTTTGCTGGTGAGATGTTGACGTGTTTGAAGAAGTTGGACAGGAAGGAGTCGGGGTCTGGTCAAGAGTGTCCTCAAAGAGAAGAGTGTCCTTCTCCATATGGCGGCGGATGACGGCCTTGAGGGCACAGCAAGTCTCGGTGTCGTGTCCTGGTGTACGATGATATAAGCAAATTTTCGTATCGTCGAACCAGGAGGGCTTGGACCCGAGAGGTTGGAAAGGCTTGATGGGCGGAAGGGTTATGTCGGAAGTCTGGAGAAGTCGGCGTAATATTGACGAGTATGAGCCCAATAGAGGGTCCGTGCTATTTGATATGCGCGAGGTTGGTGACTTTTGCTTAGGCGAGGTTAGAAGAGGTTTCCGTACCACCTTATGGGTTGATGGCGCGGTGACAGATGGAGATGGCTCTGGCCTGGTGATTGAGAACGCCTTTTTAGGAGAGGGACGACTGGAGGTAGGCAGAGGAAGCAAAGGAGGCAACGAGTTTTGGTTGAAGGTTGGAGTGGGAAGGATGCTAGCCAAGGTCGAAGGATGGGGGCCCAAAATAGATGGCAATGGTGACGGAGAAGGAGGCGTTCGTTTCTGTGGTCTAGCAGTCTTTTTTGACTTGGTTGGAAGAGTACTGCTGGTCGAGGTCTGGCCTAGGTCCACCTTCACTTGCGGGTGAGTGAGGGTGGAGACAGGACGAACGCCAAATGACTTGATGGGTTTGGACGAGATAGACGCAGGCTTTGGTTTGGACGGATTTGGTTGAGGTTTGAGGGTCTGGTCTTTGTCAAGAGTCTGATGAGATTCTGCCTTGGGAGGATTAGCGGCATGTGATGAGAGGGCGCGGGTATGTTGAAGGGCTTTAAGACGCTCCCACAACACCTGAGGCGTCACTTTCCGTGGAGGGAGAAGTTCAATCTTCTCCACTAACCGGGAAAATGGCTGAGAGGAAGATGTTGATGGTCACGCGGTTGAAGACGAGACGGGTGCAGGGTATGGTGAAGTCATGACAGATTTAGATGAGGACGAAGGAGGGACAGGTTCTTCCCTGGGTGGAGAAGAAACCGGGGAGTGAGGCTCCTCCAGCGGGGAAAGGGCAGGGATGACGGGGCC
Source organism: Torreya grandis (assembly GCA_037957365.1). NCBI lineage: Eukaryota > Viridiplantae > Streptophyta > Pinopsida > Cupressales > Taxaceae > Torreya > Torreya grandis. Next base: position 1,387,304 of record JARHVA010002636.1, read on the forward strand.
CCCCACTTACAGCTGAGGGGTAAGAAGGGTCGGGTCCTCCATAGGCAATAGAACGGGGGATGGCGAGACCGGAGGTGCAGGTAAGGCCGAGGCGTCCTCCAAGATGAGAGAGGTCAATGGAGAACTAGTCGGGGAGAGAGGTTCGTCCACATGTGACGGACTGATTGATGGACTAACCTCAAGAGGTTGATTGGGGACGAAAGGGGAGACCGTATTGACTGTTCGAACGTTGTGCTCATGATTGTTGTCAATTAAGGTCTGGACGCTGTTCTGAGTTGGCAGATGATTGGGAAAAGGTTGTTTGAAGATGTCGATGGCCTGATTAGGGGGTGCATTTGGATTGTCTAAGATGAGATCCCCCTTTTCGAGCATGTCTTGTATTATGTTCTTAAAGGTTTTGCAGTTCTCCGTGTCATGGCCCTTAACACGGTGGAAGCTGCAGAAGTCATGCTCCCTATACCACGCGGGGATGGCGTGTGAGGGATCGAATTGCGGTGGAGGTCGGGCTTGAGGGAGATTGAGGGCCCCCTGCTTGAGAAGCTTTTCCAGCACAGACGCATATGATTCTCCGAGAGGAGTATATCGTCGCTGCATGTATCTTTGCTGGAATTGCCGAGTAGCGCTCTGAGATGTAGAGGGCTCAGGCTGATTGGTCGAAGAAGATGAAGGTCTGACAACCACGGCATTAGCTAAAGCCTTGGATTTAGAATTGGATGATGATGGCTTGGCAGAGGAAGAGTCATTGGCCTTAGAGCTGGGATTCTTATTCCGCAACTTGACTTTGTTCTCCTCGATGGCACGCAACTCTAGTTTGCAGGCCATCGTGAAGGCCTCGTCAAAAGTGCGGAAGGTTTGAACCCTCAGGGTGGAAGAGATATGTCGGGCACAGGCTTGAGAAAAGAGTTCAATAAGCTCAGCCTGGGGCAAGGAAAAGGAGAGTTGGTTGATAAGGCCTCTCCATCGAGCAACGAAGTCGGCTATGGACTCATCCTCGAATTGCCGAATAGAATAGAGGTCCGTGATTGAGACTTTCTTGGTTATGTTGATAGAAAAGTGATCGAGGAATAGCTGAGCCAATTGTGTGAATGAGAAGAGAGAATGGCTAGGAAGGGAGCTGTACCAGTCAAGTGCAGCACCCGAGAGAGACATAGGAAAGGTGCGTAAGAGTAACGCATCGTCATGGCCAATGAGGTAGCAGGCGTGTCTGAATGCCCGCAAGTGTTGTTGGGGGTCTTTCTTGTTTTGAAAGCGAGAAAACTTCGAAAGCTCCCACTGGCTAGGATATGGTCTGATTGGGACAGAAGGATGAATGGGCTCGTTACAGATCTACTCGTATGAAAGAGTGTTGCGCGAGCCGGAAACAGAGGTCTCAAGACTGGTCATCTTGTCCATCAGCATCTTGATGATGTCTGCCGACGGATTGACGGGTTGCGCGCCCCCTAAGTTGTAGGGCGCTTGGAAGAGGTTAGAGGAGGCGAGCGACATAGTCGGTTGTAGAATGTACGGATGACTAATCGCAGGGGCAGAGGTGGATGCTAAAGGTGGTTGGTTAGAAGACATAGCTGGGCCCGTTGTTGCCACGAGAGGTTGGACTGTGGTAACGGGGGCCAAGGGGTAGGAAGCCACCCTGGTGTTGATAGGGGCCAGGGTAGGCGGGATAGAGACAACAAGGTTTTGAAATGGAGTGGATAGCGGTTGAGCGGGTTGAGGTTGACAAGAGGCCGAAACCCCGATGGAAGTGGGCCCAATGATAGAGGGGGAGGCCACACCTGGGAGATTGGTCAAAGTCTGGTCAGTGGTCAAAGCGATGGCTTGGGTGTCCGAAGGTTGAACTACGGATGCTGTCGATACAGCCGTAGTCGCGACAAGGGAGGTTGGCATTCCATAGATTGGATTGCCCAAGGAGTCTCGCGTTTGGCTATGCGCGAGATAATGTTGCAAGGCCTTGACGTTGAGGTCCAAGAATCGCTCGAAGTCTTGGTCCCCTTCTTGGACAATGGGAGTCTACGGCGGGGTTGGACGAACGGGAGTCCTTTCGGTCTCCGAGTTGAACTCCATTGTAGGCTTGGTCACGGACGGGGTGGACGGAAGTGGTTGACGGCTAGCGTGGTTGACAAGAGCTTTGGCTTGGCTTCGAGTCAAAACCATGCAAGGCAAAGAAGGTTCAGGTCTCAGGAACTGTGTTGCTCAGTTCCAGAAAACCAGGATGGAGTCTTTGACAGAGAAAAGACAGGCTTCAAGTTGCTGGTTTTGAAAAAAAAGGACAGTGACAGAGACCGACGTCGGTTTAAAAACCGATGTCGGTAGGAAATGAGGCCGGCATCGGTCAGATAACCGATGCTGGTAACAGATGAAGCCGACGTTGGTAGCAGAACCGATGCCGGTGACAGGGGAAGCCGACGTCGGTGGCAGAACCGATGTCGGTCACTGTGTTTTCCAGAGAGCCAAAAGGTTCTTGGAAAAACAAAGAAGAAAGCGTCCTCACACACTCAAACAAACAGATGAGAAGAGGAAAACAGAGAAAGACAGACAAGCCTAAGTGATAAATCCTAGGAATTAACCTTAGAAACTTGTGGCTTATGCCTTAGATGAATGTTCGGGGAGATTGGCTAAAAAACGGGTCCTAGAAGAAGGCAGTCTAAAGATGGTTTCAGGTGTTGCTTTAGGTGCTCAAAGATATGTGTTAGGGTCTGGTACGTGGCCTGGTGCTAAGGAGCAAGCTCCCCTCACTTCACGATTCCAGTGGTTAGCTGGTCTCGCTTAGCCATGATATACCTCGCCTAGAGTTTATCCTCCGCCAGAGAACGGAGTGGGCTTCCCCCTTGGTGATGAAATCCAAGTAGGGTCACCGGGACGGGTAAGGTATCCGCTGGGTGATGAAATCCCAGTCGGGCCTTGTCTCAGGTATGTTTTATGTGTGTTTTAGTGCATGTGATTCGGTAGTGTAACATCAAGTGTCTAGATTTATTCAATATGCGCCTAAGTTACTAGATGTGGACTAATGCAAGCACAAGTAGAAATGAAAGTGCAATATGTTTTAATGCCCAAGTCGAAATGTGATGTTGTTATGAAGACAAGATGGAGAAAGGGATGAGAGTATGATATTTAGACTAGTCTAGAATGCAAAGAAGAAAGATTCGTTTTAGCCCTTGCTTATAGTGTCATTTGGAATAGAAGAAAGAGATAAGAGAGAAGGAGCCTAAATGCACCTAAATGAATGAAAAAGAAAAAGGAACCCAGGAGGAACCTAGGGTCCCACCGGGCGTGCCAGAGATGTTTCTACCTCAAATTTCGCTTTTCAGACTAAAAAGAAAGAAACTAAAAGAAAGTAATGGACAAGGCTTGGAAGTACCTGGACTAAAGATTGCGCACCGTAAATCCAGACGTTTGTGAGCACTCCTCTTTGGCTGTGGAGGAATGACACCTGCGAGAAAAAAAGGAAACTAGGACAAGAAAAACGTTAGACAGATAGGCAGTGGGTTGCCAATTAAAAGGCTTGTTCCCAGAAGTGTAAAAACTTCCTTAAGGGAGGTCAACCCACTGTTTTGATGAGATAAGTGACTGATAAAAGATAGAATGCCAGAATACAGAAATGAAAAAGAAAGTAGAAAGGAAAGAAGCAAACAAAATGATTACCTGAAAGAGCTGTTGGGCTGAAGACAGTCGCCGAGGTCGGAAATGTCGCCGGCGTCAGTTATCTGATCTGCTGGCGTCGGCTATCCTGCCGACGTCGGTTGGGGAAGTGACCGGCGTCGGTCGGGGTTGTGGCCTGTAGTCGGGTCTGGGTTGCTTGCTGGACTGTGGATGGGTCTGAGACTGAACGGGGACAAGTTTGGATGGATTGGGGAGTGGCCTGGTTCGGGTTGGGTACCTGTTGCAAGGTCTTTTTGGCAGAGGGGTGAGGAAGTTGAAAGAGACACAGAGGACAGGGAAGAGGAGGATTCACAGAGGATGGGGCCTGAGAAGGCTTTGCAGCCTCTCAAGGGGGAAGGACAGAGGGAGCAAAAGACAATAGAATATAGATGAATGAATAAAATGAAATAACAAACCCAGACTAGCTTACCTTTAGCTTACTGAATGAAGAGAGAAGAAGATGTTGCTGGAGCCACAGAAGAGTTGCTGCAAGGAGAAGATGCTGATCCAGGGCCTTTTCACCTGTTGCTGCTATTGCACGAGGTCAAGACAGAGGAGGGATCAAAGCCAAAGTGTCAAGAGAATCCGTTTTCGAGCTCAAGAGTCCAGGGGGTGCAACGGATGCAGAAGGGGATAATGAAGGCTGCCGACGCCGGCAGTTTCGCCGACGTCGGCCGAAGGGTCGCCGACGTCGGCGGTCGCAGGATGGGCACAGAGGCTAAAAATAGCCTCTGCCCACTCTTGCACGCCGCCGAGCGAGGGGTCATGGGCAGAACGGTCATGAGGATGCCAAAATGGACGAGGGGGGATATAATGGTGAGATTTGGCCTAATAAATGCTAGGGGGAAGGTGGAGGGATTCAAGGGAGGATCCAAGGTGGCAAGGGTAGGGTGGAAAGGGGGCCTAATTTAATTAAAAATAGATGTTAATTTCTAATTAATAAGCCCTAGGTGGGTTAGGGACCAAGGAGGACTAGGTGGGAAAAAAGGGCCAAGGGGGAGAACCAAGGTGCAGACACGTTTGCGGTGTCTACACTTAGCTTATCCATTTGAGACTACCATTTGGAGTAGGCATCATTCTTGAGTTCCACAGAGGTTTCTAAGCCTAGGTAAAATATTGATAAGAATGGGATGATGTTTTTACATCATGATAAGACCTTTAAAGAGTGTGAAAATCCAAATTTTATGAAAACCATTCTTATACGAGCTTTGCAAGCAAATAGGCATATAGGCCAAAAAGGGGTTTTTTTGACTTTTCAATCAAAATGTGCTTTTAGAGTGTTTTGATAGCTTGGTATAGGTACCATAATGATGTTTTAAGGATTTTTGAATTAGGGGAAGAGATATTTTCATCTTGGTGAAATTTTTGACTTTTTGCAGTTTTAGATTTCCTTCCAAACCTCCTGTTCAAATGCTCATATTTTTCACCATGTGTGGAGTTTGGCTGAATGATCTTAGTATGATTTGAGGACATGTTTGTAATTAAAATTCATGAATAATTGAGATCAATTGAGGGGATATGATTTATGAACAATAATTAAGAGCATAGGCATTCCAAAATACAAGCTAAATCCCACAGGCAAATTTTATTCTTGTGGTAATTTTTCATATCTTTTGCATGAAACCCAATATTTTCAAGGATTTTAAAGGGGTGAATGTGATACAAATAAATGGACATAGTTCTATATTTGGAGGTTTGTACTTCATGAATCATCTTTTTGAATATTTAGCTTTAAAACCCTCATAAACCCCTAAAAAACTATTTTCAACAAAATTGGATTTTATTGATATTAAATCACTATGGATCAACCTAAAACCTTTTCAAACATCAAGTACACCCATAGAGGATTCTAGAAATGTCAATTTTATGCATAGAACTATACAGATGTGGGCATAAATCATGTTTTTTGTGGGAAAAAGCATGTAAAATGAAGTATAGGGTAATTCAATGGATCTCAAAGCTTAAGATTTGTGCTTCATCCTCAAATATTCAATTGATCAGAAATAATCCCAAAGGTATCCCTACCAACTTGATCAAAATGGCTAGTCTATAGGAAAATGGAGCAAAATAGGCCTAATCAACCTTGTTGATTGAATGGTGAAGGTTTTCTCATCAAAATCACATATTTGATGATGAATAAAGTTGTTCTAGGTCTAATTCATTGTTTTTAAAGGTTTCATGTCTTCTTATTATAGGTTTAATGGTGACTAGGAGCACAGATTAGCCTTTAGGCCTATTTGGTTTAAATGACTTAATTGTTTAACTTGTCAAGTTTGAGTTTGGCATTCGAATTGATAATAAAAGAGTTCTAAATAGATTTCCACACTTCATATCTACTATTCCATAAATATATTCATGCAGTTCTCACTCTTTAAGGTCTTTTTTCATGTAAAAGAGGGTTATTTTGGGATTAACTAGTCTTACTTTTGTTAACTAATTGTCAAGTTCCACATCTATTCTTGGTGATCTTGTTAATTGAAAGCTTTCAAGCACTTCCAACTCAGATTCAAGTGGAGTTATCCATCCAAGTTTTGGCTTAGAATTTCATGTAAGAAGATTTGACTTGTCAAATGGGCCCACCATCTTATTCATATGCCAAACTTTGAAGATCATGCATATTTTGTGGAGTTTGAAGTTTTTTGATGATTTGTTTAAATATTGTAAAAGGAGTTAGTCTAAAGTTAGTAAACCAAGACTAATCCTTCTCCCTTTTTAATGCCACATTGCCTATAGTTAGGATTTGAGACATATATATTGGCTTTTTGAAGCCATTTTTTAGGATTCTTGGAGCTTAATCATAAATTATATTTGGACCATACATCAATAAAAGAGATTTTTATTTTGCATATGAGTTTTGATAGAGAATAGAGTGTAATTGATTTTGTATCAACATATAATTGGGATTATATCTCCTTTTGGTAGGTCCCTTCCTCACCTATTGCTTTTTATCTCACTTTTTGTAGGTCATTTGAAGAGGTGAAAAGGAATCTTGTATTCCAAAATTATTTCAATCCTTCATCTAAAATATTTATACTTAAGGGAAATAGAGGACTTTTATTAGTTTATATGCATGCATTATTTTCCATAACTTCAAGAGGATTTAAACAATTTATGTGCATCACCCCATTAGATAGGATTTCCCTTCAGTTTCCCCTTCCCCCTTTCTTTTAAAAATGAAAGTAGATCAGTTTTAATAGATAAATCTTAAGGGTACCAACCCTCTCTGGAGGTTCTTCTCAGTACAAAGTTACCCACACTCTGATAAGTTCCAATTGTGTCAGCAGGAGTGAGGGTGTGTTTTACACAGCTTCAAATAGGGTGCACTCTAGAGTGATTACAATACCTTTGCACCATGTCAATGAATGTCTTAGAGTGGTATGCAACTAGATGTCCATGTTGTATGATCACTACACTGAGTATGTAATCAGATGCATTAGTGTGTATTTCAAAGGTTTGTGTAGATGTTAGGCATTTAAATAACATGTAGCATTTAAAGGCATTTCTTGATTGACTCCAAAGTGTGATGTTGTGTATGTGCCTAGTCAAACTTGGCTTTGGTGTATGTGAGCTAGTTAAGAGCCCAAGAGATGTGCATAAAACCAAGGACAAACCTGTAGTATAATTTATAAAGTCTAAGAAAACTCCTTAATTCTATGAGATTATGTGGAGTAGGTCTATCATAGATTATTTTGATGTTCTCTATATCTAATCTAATACTGATGTGATCAATGATGTAGCCTAGGTATTAGATCTATGTAGTGATAAATATACACTTCACTAAGTTGGTTGGAAACTTATGTTGACACAAAGTTTCCAAGACACATGAGATGTGCTCTATATGATCCTCCAGAGTCTTGCTAAAGATGAGAATGTCATCCAAGTAGATAATGACAAAATAGTTGAGAAAAGGCCTAAGTAGATCATCCATCAAGTGCATGTAAGTGGCTGGTGCATTGGTGAGGCCAAAAGACATGACCAACCATTCATACAATCATTCCTAAGTATTGAATTCTATTTTATAGACATATTTAGGATGAATTAAAAATTGATGGTAACTTGACTTCAAGTTGAGGTTGGTGAAGTATTGTGCACCTTAAAGCTGGTCTTAAAGGTCATCAATGCATGGTAATGGATACTAATTCTTCACCATGATTTTTGTAGGTGTGTGATAGTCTATGTAGAGTTGCTAGGATATATACTTCTTTGGTGCAAGGACTATTGGAATTTAGAGAGGTGAAGAGCTAAGCCTGATCTTGACTTGATTAAGAAGATCTTGAATTTGGCACTAGACTTCATCATTCTCCCAAACTAATTTATGATAGAGGGGCTATTTGGAAGAGGGGATCCAAGAACCAAATCGATGTGGTGTTTTATTATTTAGTGTGTTGGAATACCTTTAGGTTTTGTGAATACTTCATTACTCTACTCCAGTAACTTATCGAGATGTTATTGTTATGATTATGTGTAAGTGTTTTGAACTACCAGGGTGTGCTTTGATTTTGACTACACAAGTGTATCAAAGAAGACCATGAGTAACACAAACTTATATGCATATGAGATGAACTTGTAACATTATTTTTTAGAAATTAAGGTGATTTTAGTCATGGGAACTGACTAAAAAAGGTTGTATAAGTGATCTTACATGTAAATAGTCCACTATTATGGATTAGATTCATATGTAGCTTCATGGTCAGAGTCATAAACCTCTAGTGAAATGTTACAAGTGATGTTGTCCTCCATAGGTTTTAATTTTTACTAAAATGTGCATTATTATATGACTTGTATATCTTTCCCCTATTGGAGCCACCCTAAAGAGTATGGATTTGGATGCACAATAGTGTCAAGACCCAGGTGATGAGCTGTGGATTACGTGATGACATTTTTTTAGATACCACTATTGATGATGATGTGGATAGGTTGACCCTTCACCAAAAACTTGGTGTGAAAACGATGTTCATGCTCTTTAGATATGTTAATCATAGTGGTGCTAGTGCTTAGACTAGAGGCATTTAGATCAGTGTTATCCATCATTATGTCTCTTGATGTAGATTGTGTGAGTAGAGATTGCTACACATGGCATTCAAAATCATTGGTTATGGATGAGTGATGGAAATGGTACCACTTATCACCAAAATTATTCTTCTTGCCTTTATTTGAAGTAGAAGGCACTTGAGCTTTTGAAATTTGAGTAGTATTCTAGGGTTGATCTCCTTTGTCTAAAGTGTGATGTTGTTTTTACATAGAAGGTTATGATGTGGAGTTATAAAAATTCTAGGCCTTACATGCTACATTATAAGAAGAGGCAACACCCTTATTCATATTTGACTTGTCTTCAATCTTGAGAACATTGTGATTTGCTTGCCCCAATGTGTTAGACGTTAAGAACTCCATAATCACATGGATATAAGGTGAGAGGCCATTGATGTACTTCAACACCTTATGTTGTTCACTCGAATTCCTATTATCACCAAATATTTTACCCTAGAAGAACTTGTTCAAGATTATTCTAGATTTGGAAAACATGGGAACTTTTTTAGGTATGTGGGTGTACCTATATTAGAAATGAGCCTCTAGATTTAAGGGCTAGCTCATTGAATGTATCTTAAAATGATCTTACGTATGCCAACCAATTACTTATGTGTAAATGAGATAGAGATTTAATAAATTGAACCTAATATAAAGGAGATGATGCACCAAATGTTCAAAGATCCATTCTCATGATTGAACTCATTAACACAATAATATACTATGAATAAAACTAATGCAATGTCTACAATGGTTTCCAAGCAATAATGATTGACCTAGAGGCCAATTTGATGGAATTAGACTATAGGGAATTGAGGGTAAGGATTGATTGGAAGTACTTACAATCAATTATTCATTCTATACCTAAGACATGCACCTTAAGACATGCTAGATGACCTGTAAGAAAAGTTTATTATCACTTAGGTTGATCTTGGACCTAAAAATGGAATATGACAACCAATTTTGAATATTAAAAAAATATAAAACACTAAGCATATATTAGTAAACAATAGAAAAAATTATCTATTCATTACTCTAAGAGGTGAAATAAACAAATTTTGGTAGAGTCTCATCTTACCAGCATGAGGGATAGTTAATAATAGCTCAAAAGATATATTTATAGAAGAAAGGGACTTTAGAGAGAAATATATCCTAGAATTAAAAAAGGAATAAATGAGCTCAACTCCATTTGAACCATAATTACAACTACCTCTGCATTTATGCTCATTCAATCTTCTTGATTGATCTGGATTACCTCAAGTGGTTACATAGTTACATTATTACCTCATTGATGCTCCCTGATGGTTGTAATGTTGGGCCAAGTTTTTATTAGTTGGGACTTGGAATAAATTTAGTTATAACCATCAAATCAATCTATTGAAAGATTTATCATGGTACTAACTTCTCTTCACTAGTTCATCATGGTGTGCAAAAGTGGAGAGAAGGATCCTTTTCATGTAGTTGTTCTTGGAGATGAAACTATTGGGGTCTACATAAATGCCCTCATGGCATACTTTGAAATGCTAGCTGTTGTTCAAACTAGATCATGCTAAAACTTTTCCCCATATTCATAGGTCTACTATAGATAAAAAACTAATATTAGACTATTGGTTTTCCTATAGTCATTATGTTGATACAAACCTATAGACTATATAACCCCCTTTATTTATTATATTAGGTCAAAATAGACCCAATATATATTTTTGAGAATCAAGAGTTTACCATATGCACATATATTTATTTTAAACATGGTGAACACAACCATAAAATAAACCTTGCATGACACAAACCCTCGAGCCAGAGGTCCATATTAAGCTTTAATGATAGTATCTTTATGTCTTTTAACTTGACTACATCAATGTGTCCTTTTAATGGAATTTTGACAAGCTATAATGGTGATGGGATGACCCCTGTAAGACCTTGTTTACCTTGGTCAAAACTTGCTCCTTTGATTCAACTTTGTCCATAAAAAATTACTCAGGGTAATCAAAATGCTCCAACCTATCTTTATTCCCATTGGCCTCGTAGATCCTCATTATTTGATCTTGAATTTTTGACCTCATGTGTACTTTTGATCTCCTTGGTATGAGAAAACATGGTCCATTTATTTCCTTCCATGAATATCCTTTGATATGTTGACTTTCAATCACTCTGTTAGATCAAGATGTATGAAACAATGCAATCCTTTGATCTCATTAGTCCCACTTTCCTACCAGTTGAGCTTAAAAAATTAGATCATTAGTATAATTAAATATTTATCATTGATTTTTATTAGACCCAAATCCTTGTCAGTCAAGCTCACATCATTATATCTCCACTTGGTTGATCTACACTATCAGATCTTGTCCAACTTATAGCTTTTAAAGGGCTTTAATCCAAGGACCTTTTGACTTGTTTGACCCCAATGTGAAATATTAGATCTCATGTGTTAGTATGAGATATTACATATACAATTATATCTTGATCAACTTTAAACCTTATAAGAACATTTAAAACCCAAATGGTTACTTTACAGAGCTCAAACTTGATGTTAGCGTGAATGTCTTATGTTACAGGTCCAAATTTGAATGCTCATAACTTGAGATAGGAAGCTCAGACATACTTGAAATTTTTATAACATGTTCCTACCATGAATAAATACATGTCACTAAAATATTTGGATAATATTGATTTTTGAGGTGAATTTATGAAATGCATAAGTGAACTGGTCCATTTCTTTTTTGCATGACATCTTGATGATGACCTGATTCACTTAGGCTTGTGTTTGAGCTACTACTTGATATTTGAAAGATAAAATGAACTTATTGAGGCCTGGGAAAAATATTTTCATGATCCCAAATCTTTAGACATGATGAAAACCTACCACTTACATATATAATCTAAAATGACCCCTAAGACACCAAATGACACAAGGACTAAGTTAGGCTATGACCAAAACTAGAAAGACATATGAAATGACATAAAATGAACTAAAACATACCATATAACATTATAAAAATCCCCTATAAAAGAATATGACTATAGGGGGTTGACCCATTTTGGCCCGGTGGTAAAAATGATCAACATTATTAGTGATTTCCCAAGGGTGGTATGCTTGCTATACTATGACTAGTTTCCTAATCCTGTCCATTGGGCTACAGAGTCATAAGTATATAGATTTGACATATAAAATTCATTGAAAACACACCAAATAATTGAAAAAAACAAGGATAAGACACCAAAAAAGAAACACACATGTGCTTCATGAGAATTTATGAAACACAACACAATAATAAAGAAAACACACACCTAATCTAATATTTACAAAATTGACCTTTAGATCTCAATAGCAAGGTTTCAAATGTTTCCCATTCATAGGGATAGGTAGATATTATCTATTCATCCTTGCTTTGATTGCACTTGATGATGACATATGGTCCACTCCATAGGGTATCAAATTTGGTATGTCTCCCTAGTTTTTCTGTATCTTTATCCCATTTCAATACTTTACCACCTTCTTGAAATGATCTTGGAGTTGCCTTCCTGTCAAAACACCTCTTCATTAGTATTTGGTGATGCTCCATATCTTGATAATATTTATCTCTAGTCTCTTGAAACTTCATTAATTTTATCAATCTCACCTCCATTTGGGTATTCTCAATCAACTCTAGTTGATGTGCTAACTGTAAGGCATGAAAATATTGAGAGATAGACAACCTAGCTTCATTTCCATAGACAAGCACAAAAGGAGAATTCCTTGTTGATCTCTTGGGATTTATCCTATCAACCCATAAATTTGTCTTCAATTTGGTGTGCCAAGCTCTTTGGTTATGCTCCAAGGCTCTCTTGATGTTTTTGCTTAGATTCTTATTAGTATATTCAACCAACCCATTACCTGGAGGGTAGTAGTGAGATTAAGTGCTCAAGAATATGCCATTACTATTTTCCCAATTAGCTATATTAGCACCCATAAAAGCAAGAGCATTGCCTAAAATAAGAGGAGTGGTAAATGTTGTGAAAATGTTTTCATAAAACTCCAAGATAGAATTTTCATTGGCTTCCTTCAATGATGCTACCTCAACCCACCTTGTAAAGTAATTAGTTGCTATGAGTATCCATTTATGACTAGTACTTGATGGGGGGTTTATCATACCATTAAAATTAAGAACCCATTTCATGAAAGGTTGGTCTATTTGGATATGCTTCAAAGGAAGGGCTGTAAGTTTATATTTTCCTACAAAGAAAGTACATCGTCCACACCTTATCACCCATGCATGGAAATCCTTGAAAATATTGGGCCAATAATAACCTTCCATCATGATCTTGGTAGTTGTGGTTCTTAGAGAGAAATGACCTCCTATTGTCCCATCATAAAACTTCTCAAGAAACACTCCAAACTAATCATTGTCAATGGATCTTAACATAACACCATTAATGTCTCTTCTAAAGAGAATGCCATTCAAAAGAAAAAAGGGAATAGATTTTAACTTAAAACATCTCCTTTGTGATATAATCACACCATTATGAATACTCAAAATTTTGAAGAAATATGATCACATCTTATGTCTAAATTTGTGGAGGCAATGAACTAGCTGATTGGGAACAATCATGATTGACTAGAACATCTTCCTTTGACTCATGAATATCTGAATCTAGATGTTCACAAAGGCCTTTACCTCTTATAAAATTTTTCACATGTTTATATTAACATCACATTCCATTATTTTATTGATCCACCCTGCCCTCTTTTCACTAAAATCTTTGCTCAAGAGAAACTCTTTGATACTAGGATGAGAAACCATAACATGAATCCTATTACTTGAAACCATATGTATAATTTTTTTTAGTTTTTTTAAAAAATCAAGGAACTATTTCTCCATAAAGGTGTACTTGAATTCATAATATTCTAAACCTTGACTAAAGAATGAGATTGGCTGATCCACACCCTCATCATTCTTTTGCATTAGCATGGCTAAGATAGTATCAAGGTTAGAAAATGAATAAAACACGAAGTATTTAGTAAAATTAGGATTCAAAAGAGTAGGATATTCTTTAATTACTTTCTTTATGGCTTCAAAACAGATCTTACCCTCTTTGGTCTAGGAAAACACTTGGTTCTTCCTGAGCATAGCTGTGATAGGTTTCACCAAAGATGCATAACCAGGTATGAACCTCCTTACAAAATTTATCTTGCCTAAGAAACTTTAAAGACATATTTTATGCAAGAGAAATGATAAGCCTATAATATCTTCTATTCTTTTAGGATCAATAGTCAAACCATCCTTGAAAATGATATGTCCAAAGAGCTTACCTTCATGAATAATAGATACTCCATATTGATTACATATTTCAAACACTTGTCTCAAGTGTTGCACGTGTTCATTAGCATCTTTAGAAAACATTTTTATATCATATAGATAAACCAATAACATCTCATGGATCAAATATTTTAAGACCATGTCTATTTATCTTTCAAATGTGACACTAGAATTAGACAGACCAAAAGGCATCTTCCTATAAGCAAAAGTACCCCATTTAGTAGTGAATACTATCTTAAAATGATCATCCTCACTGACTAAAATATGATTATATCCTGAATATCCATCTAGAAGAGAAAAACATTGAGAAACTAAAACCATTTGAAAAATTTGCTCTATTTAGGGTAGAGAATAGTGATCCTTGAGTGACACTCTATTAAGATCTCTAAAGTCTACACAAAGTTTTATATCCCAATTCTTCTTTCTAAAATGCAAAAGGTTAGATATCCATGTTTAATTATTGATGGGAAATATTATCTTAGATTCAAGGAGTTTGGTAAGCTCTAACCTCATGAGTTGCTCAACCTTGGGGTTGATGGGTCTTTGCTTCTGTCCAACCAATTTAACTCCAAGTTACAACTCAATGGTATGGTTTGTTAGGATAGGATAAAATCCTTTGAGGTATTTATATTCCCAAATAAAGATATCATAAAACTCTCTACACATTTCAATGAATGCTTGCTTCTCTAATGTAGAACATACCTTGCGTAGTTTGAGGAGTTTGTCCTTGAAGATCAAGGCTCTTTCATAATTATCCTCTTTTATAGACATACTTTATTGATCTTATTTTGATCATTATCATTGAAGATAATTTCCAAGGTCACCAAACCCTTAGGTATCTTATTGGTTATTATTTGCACAATCTGATCACCTAATTATTCTTGGAGCCTCTTTTAATTTCTTGAAGAAAAATAATCCTCATTTTGTAAGAATCATGAAATATGTTTGTCACTATTAAACACTTAACAAGACACTTAATTATCAGGTACAAAATGTCTGAAAATGATCTTAATTTGAGACTATTTTCCCTCCTCTTTTATGGTAGTTAGAGTATCAAATTGAGCTCTTATGGTAGCTAGTCTATCAACATGACTATTCTACTCCCTTGGGACTGATTGAATATTGAATGCATTAAAGTATTAAGGAAAATACCTTACCCTATGATTATATGAATTAAGAAAAAGGTCTCAACCACATTCCTCACCTAATGCAAAACCAATTCAATGTCTCCATATACTTGCAAGTTCTTGATTCCTTTTCTCCTTGCCCATTGAAGGCCATGAATTAAACCTTCATACTCATCTACATTAAAAGTAAACTAAAATAAAATATGTAAAAAGCATAATACTATTGTTTATATGGAGAGACCAACATAGCACTAGCTCCTACACCAACTTTACTTCTTAAACCATAAAAAAAATCTTCCACATCTCATCATCTTCACCCTCTTCCTTGGCAAGTAGAGGTGTTGGTACTCCTTCATGTATACAATACACTCCTAAATCAGTTTCCTCCAAAAAAGCATAAGGATCATGTTCATAAGTATTAGTGCTATATTCATCAAGAAACTAATCTAAAATACCTCAAGTTTTGAATAAGTTCCCTCATCTACAATAGAGTCCTTTTCTTTATGGGTCACACAATTCAAGTTGAAACTTGTCTCAATGTAAGGCTCAATATAAAACCTTATAAGGCGTTGTGTCCTAATTTTCACCTTGGACTTGTACCTTGTTTTAAGGGCCAAGAAAGACTAGTCAGCTGAGAGATAGCCACCTATCTTGTCTATGAATTCCCTTGATAGGCATATTGCAAAGTGGGCTGAAAGATCAACCACAAAGATCTCTTTCAAGATAGGAAAACTAGGATAATCATGTAAGAAAGCCTTCAATCCTTTTATTAGTCTTACTATCTTGGTAGGTGTAACATCTAATTAAATTACCCATTTTCTATGTGGGTCATATTTGAGGCCCAGCTTATTAGCTACAACTTTGCACATGATAGAAGGAGAAGGTCCACTATCAACTATGCAATTATTTACTAACTTGTCACCTATAATGAGGGTGAGGTAAAATGGTGTAGGTTTATCATCCCTAGTGGATAGTTAAACAATGGTAATAGGAGAATTTTCAAGAGAAACATAGCCAAGACTTTGATTTAAAGGTGAGACACTAGTAGGGATAACATATAGCTAATTTTGTAGGAGTTCTTTTTGACTAGGCATATGAAAAAAATCCCAAAGAGAAATGGATGTTTTAGTGTTCTTAAAAGAATATTCAATGTTTAAATAATACATACCTACTTTATATTGGAATATTTTAGGTAGAGGATTACTTGGAACTTGAGGAATAGAAGCAGACCTTACCATATTTTGACTTGATAGAGATGTAGAAGTTTTTAGAACTACCACCCTTGCAACTATGTCTTGTTGCCTTACAAGAGGGTTGGATGAGCCTATGGGCATGCTAATATTGCTTCATAGAGCCTTCCTCTTAGACCTTGTATTATCTATAATAAAGGCTTCTTGATTTAGCATCAAATCATATTCAACTAGAAAATTGGTGAAGATCTCTCCTTGAGGTTGCCAATCCTCATTAACTTGCATCATCACCTCATCCTTATTTGATAGGAGGGGAGTAACTCCTCCTTAAGCCACCAAAGATTGATCTCCATTATCATTAGCATCCATAAATTGGTCTTGCTACCAATATTCTCCCTACACTAAATTGCTATGAACTGGCACCATCTCCCTTACATTAGTGGTAGAGTTAGGACTGTATACATTGGCAAGCCTATTGGGGTTAGGCTACCATTGGTATCTTCCTATTTCATATTGTTGGCCAAATGGTTGTTGGTAAGGGTATGGATTTTGATGATAAATTAGTTACATATTGACTCGCTTAAGTTAAGATTTTAGCATTTGATTTTTTGCATATGGACCCATGACATTTACTACCTTATTAGGAGTAGCCTTAGACTTGGTATTGACATTAAGAATTTGAGCCACCTCTATAGTGCTAGTATAAGTATGGGACAAAGGAGGCATAAAAACCTTAGGAGGAAATCTTCTATCTTGGATGAGACTATTCTCAGCTTTGATAACAAGATCATACACTTTTGGAAGAGTGGAATCTCCCATAGATTAAATCATGACAACAATTTCAGTCCCAATGACTTTCAAGTTAGTAGGAAACACAAAGCTAACATGTGGTCTCATGGGAGGAGTAAATCTATGCCAAGTCTTCTAAAACCTTTCATTGAAGTCATGCATTTTTTCTTTGGATCCCCTTTTTATCACATTGAGTTGATGTATGAAAGAGGCATGGTGACTTTCATTTCCAAATATTAAAGTCAACAACACCCTAAACTCATCCCATGTTGTGATGCATCCACCTTATAGAGTCCTATACCAATCAAGAGCCTTCCATTTAAGGGACATGTCAATGACTCTAATGGAAATCTTCTCTCAAATAATGTTGTGGAAACTACAAAAGTTAGAAACATCTCTGATGTGCCCACTAGGTATGACATGACTCTCACCATTGAATGTGGGCATACCTTTCATGGACATTAGGAGGAATGGCATCATATAATTGAATTTGAATTAGATTTTTAGTAGTGAAGGTAGGGAAAGCATGAGGTCTAGCCATGTTTTCTTCTTCAATATCTTCAATTTATTTAGCCTCTTCACCCTCTTCCTCTCTAGAAAAATATACTTTTTATTTAAAGGGAGGATTAGGTTGTGGATACTAAACTTCAATAGGAATTTTAGGTTGAATGGGTGGGTTAATGAGGTTAAATGTTCTACTAGAGGATGACCTAGTAATAACCATGAATTATGAAGGCAAGTTTATAACAAAACAATGGCATTGAACTATATTTACCTTAAAGGAGTCACCAAATGCTGAGTAGCACAACAATTTGTAACTAATGTTGTTAGGGACCAACATTCACCTTGAAAAGTTATCTTGAAGACAATGGGTCCCATTGGGTGTGATAGAACTGTTATCACCAAATCTTGCACCCTAGAAGAAGTTGTTCAAGCTTCTTCAAGATTTAGGTAACATGGAAACATTTCTAGGTATGTGGGTGTACCTATATTAGAAATGAACCTTTAGATTTAAGGGCTAGTTCCTTAAATGTATCTTAAAATTATCTTATATATACCAACTAATTACTTATGGGGAAAAGAGATAGATATTGCATGAATTGAACCTACTTTGAAGGAGGTGATACACCAAATGTTCAAAGATCCACTCACAAGATTGAACTCATTACCACACTATTATACTATGAATAGAACTAATGTAGTGTCTACAATGGTTTTCAAGCAATAATTCTTCACCTAAAGGTTAATTTTATGGACTTAGGATGGAGGGAAATGAGGGTAAGGCTTGATTAGAATCATTTACAGTCAACTATGCACTCTATACTTGAGATATCAACCTTAAGACATGATAGATGACTTGCAAAAAAAGTTTATTAGCACTTAGGTTGAACTTGGAGATATAAAAGGAATATGATAATCAATTTTGGATATCAAACAAATACAAAACACTAAACACAAATTAGTAAACAACTACAAAAATTCTCTACTCATTAGTCCAAGAGGTGAAGAATACAAATTATGGTAGAGTTTCATCGTACCAGCCTAAGGGATAGTTAAAAATATCTCAAAAGTTATATTTATAAAAGAAAGGGCCTTTTTAGAGAGAGATATCTTATTGATAAAAGAGGAATCAATTATCTCAACTCCATTTGAACCATAGTTACAATTGAATCTGCATTTATGCTCATTTAATCTTCCTGATTGATCTGGGTTATCAAGTGGTTGCATAGTTAAATTAATCCCTCATTGATTCTCCCCAATGGTTGCAATAGTGGGTAAATTTATTCCAAGATGGGTCCTAGCATCAATGTAATTACAACCATTAGATCAATTTTTTATATCTTTGTCCTGGTGTTAACTGCTCTTCATTAGTTCATCATGGCATGCAAAATTTAAGTGAAGGGTCATTTTCATGTAGTTGGTCCTGGAGATGAAACCATTGGGTTATATATGTATGAATCCATGAAATATTTTTAAATTCTATCTCTTTTTCAAACTTGATCATGATTTAACTCATCCCCATGTTCATCAGTCCACTATAGATGGAAAAATAATCTTAGACTATTGGTTTTCCTATAGTCATTATGTTTATGCATACCTAAAGACTATATAGCCCCATTTTTTGAATATATTAGGTCCAAAATAGACCCATTATATCTTTTTGGGAATTAAGAGTTAACCATATACATAGATCATTCTTTTAAACATGTCAAACACAGTCACATAATGAACCCTACATGATACAAACCCTCAAGCCAGAGGTCCATATTAAGCTTTAATGGTGGTCCCTTTATGTAATTTAACATAAATACATCAATTTGTCCATTTAATGGTGTTTAGGTAAGCTACAATAGTGATGGGATGACCCCTATAAGACCTTGTTTTCCTTGGTCAAAAATTGCTCCTTTGGTTCAACTTTATCTGTTGAAAATTGTTCAAGCCAATCAAAATGCTCCAACCTATCTTTGTTCCCATTGGCCTCATAGATCCTCATTATTTGATATTTAATTTTTGATCTCTTATGTATTATGTTGACTTTTACTTGCTTTATTGGATCAAGATGTATAAAATAATGCAATCCTTTGATCTCATTGGGCCTAATTTCCTGCCAGTTGAGCTCATACCATTGGATCATAGTATAATTGAATATTGATCATTGATTTTGCTTGGAACCACTTCCTTATCAATCAAGCTCACATAATTATATCTTTACTTGGTTGATCTGCACTATCATGTCTTGTCCAACTTGTAGCTCTTTAAAGGGCTTTAATCCAAATACCTTTTGACTTGTTTGACCCTAATGCAAACTATTAGATCTCATGTGTCAATATGTGAAATAAAATGGAATATTATATATTGATCAACTTTAAACCTTTTAATGACATTTTGAACTCAAATGGTAATTTCATGGAGCTCAAACTTGACATTAACATGAATGTCTTTAGTTGTAGGTCTAACTTTGAATGCTCATAACTTGAGCTAGGAAGCTCACACATACTTGAAATTTGTCAAGAATGTTACTTCCATGAATAAATCCATGGAAATATAATATTTTATCTCATAAGGATTTATAAGGTGTATTTATTGAAGTATATAAGTGAACTGGTCTATTTCTTTTCTGCATGACATCCTAATGATGACCTGATTCAATTAGGATTATGCTTGAGCTATTGCTTGATTTTTGAAAGCTCGAATGAAATTTTTAAGATTGGGTGAACTCTTTACATGATAAAAACTATTTAGATACCATGAAAACCTACCACTTGTATATATGACTCTAAATTACCCCTAAGAAACTAAATAACAAAAGGACTAAGTTGAACTATGACCAAAGCTAGAATGGCATATGAAATGACATGAAATGAACTATAACATAACATATGACATTATAAAAATTTCCTATACAATATTTTGACTATAGGGGGTTGACCCATTTTATCTTGGTGGTAGAAATGGTCAATGATTCCCATACAGGCATGTAGATTAGTCATGAAAAATGTTAGTGTACTCTTCCACAGACTGATATTTATGTTGGCATAGTTGTTGGAACTTGATGTATTCATATTCAAAGTGGCATAGAGGGTAGTATTAATCTTTAAAAAAATTGACAAAAGTATTATAGTATTCAATTAAAACACACTCTTATGTGTGCTATGCACTAAAGCCCCCCCACTAGTGAATGACTGATATGGACATCTTGAGTACTGTGAAGGTGATCTTCTTAGTATCAGTGAAAGAATTGAATGAAAAGTAAGCCTCAAGTTATCAATTAAAATTATCCAATTTTTTAACATTAATCTTACCCTCAAACATAGATATGTCAATATTGAATTGAAATTTGAAGGGGCTTTATAGCTAAAATTGTTGTTGAACAAACTATAGAGTTGTGGTAGAAGGTGTCATGTTAAATTTTACCATTAATTAATGAGAGTGGATAAAATGTTTGGTGTGCTATGCCTCTAGTGTATTAGTGATGAGATTTCCTACCTTAGGGGTTACTTATTGGCATCAATCATATTAATTTTAATATGATATTCTTTTAGATATTCTAAAATAGAACTAATTAACAAACCTTCCTTCTCAAGTTGTACTCATGTGTTTACAAGCATAGAGAATAATAGATACTTTAAGATTTGATATCAATGATCTACACCATGGGGCCTAGGATCAAGCATGTAGAGGACAATTGAGTTTTGGTTGTGTAAATTTATTGGGAAAAGTTAATTTAGAAAGAAAAAACTAAACACATACGATGGAGAAAAATTATTTCTTATGGGAAAAGTAACTTTTATTCATTAATAGAGAATAGGGAAAAATTGGTACAATGTGCTACAATGCATGTTTTACAGAGTAGATACATGGAGCATGATATCTATGCTATGATTGTGTGGAGCATCAACTTTAGGTTGGATGTGTATATTACATACTTATACAAATATAATACATGAGAGGTTATAATCACTATCAGTTACCAAGAAGACAATTGCATCAGTTCATCTTTCAGGCTGGATGATAGTTGGTGAACCCATTGAAGCATGTGGCCAAGGTGAGTCAACATGTGGATGTGTTGTGGAATCCAAGAAGTTAAAAATGCACACAAAATTATGTACTGTAGAGTGGGACAATGAGGTGTGTGAGTCTATGAGATAAAACATGAAACTACCAAGAATGTTAGGTTATGAGATATGACATGAAATTGTGAGGTGCATTATACTATAGGAGTGATGAGTGTATAAGTTGGTGAATAAGTGTAAGATCTATGTAGCATGTAGGACTATGAGTTGTAAAGTTCGTAGTAATGAGTGCATAATGTGGAGTGTGTAGGGGTTAGTACATATAAGTATACATATAAGCATATGATATGGTACAAGACTTATGCATATGACTTTGAGAAAACTTTAGGTAAGGAGTGTGAAAAATTGGGTGAGATGTGTGTGCGCATACGTAGTAGAGTGAATGAGGAGTAAGCTTAGCTATATAAGAACTATTCATAGATCATTTATTTTAGTATAATAAATTCTAGATAAAAAAGATAAAATGAAAAATTTAGTACGTATGATGAATGCACTTAGTGTTGAATTGACATGTATGACTTATATGTATAACTTGATCCATGAAAAACCTACAAGGAAACATGCATAGATTAATGTTCTTGAAATATAAGCAATCTGAAATAATCTAGATCATTGAAACATAGGAAATCAAAAATTCAAGGAATGAATATCCCTAAGGGTACATGAAAAAAGATGCCATTTGATAGAATGCATTTATAAATTATCATAAGGTGATTATACCCCAAGGATATGCAACCCATTGAAAATTAAGTTGATGAGTGTTATTGCCTCAACCACCATTAGAGAAGGAGTGTTAACAACTAAGCATCATATAAACCTATTTAAAACTACTTGGAATATCATGATAGTTTCTGTGGAACCATGAAGCTAGGTTTTTATGTAAAAGGATAACCTAAGGTTTAACCCTAATTTGGATGTGTATCCTACTTGGGTAGATAAGTTTAAAGATATATAATTGATAGGGCACAAGGGTGAATATCAAATATATAATAGGCCAAATAATGTGCTAAACTCAGATGTACCATATGCTAAATTTATTAAACTAAGATAAGCTATTAGTGGAAAGTACAACTATGTTATATATTTAAATGACATAAAATATATTTCTTATCTAGTTCTAATGTTAATGTAGATCTAAATCTAGTATAGGTATAAAGTAGGAAAGAAGATAATTATGGAACAATCATCCTATTCTAGATTTGCTATCTCTAGCTCTTTGAATAGTTTCATTGGTCTAGGATAGTTACATCGATGCTACTATATGGATTTGATGCTAGTGTTATATACGAAATATATAATTAAACAAGATATAACCACCTATATGCTTATGGGTTTGGCTTCACCTTCACTCTAGTGCATTCAAATTTAGGTCATGGAATGTCTCTCTTGGTGAAATGGTAAAACCCTAGCTTTCCATATTCAATGTGACCTTTGGAGAAAAATGGGTTAGTGGGCACATGGTGTGGAGATAACCCATAATGAACACACTATCAAAGGTTAGTACCTACATATCCAATACTCTAGAAAAGGGCCTCAGACTCATGTAGTTTTCCCCTATGTGTTAGCTTGTGTGTGAATCATGCAATGTGTAAATCAAGTAAAATAGTGAAATAAATTGTAATTTGGAAAATATGACCTTATTACCATTCCTTTATTATTTATACCTATAGCTAGCTATTCCTTTGATTGATATCATAATAGGATAGAATAGGAAAGATTTTGGTAACTTGAGTGTTTCTTGAATCTTCTTTTGATCTGATTACTAGGTGAGGAATGAATGAGGGTTGATATTATTTTTATACTAATCCTATCAAAATATAACTCACAATAAATCACTTAGTCCAAGCATTATAATATATTTCATTTGATAATTGGATGACTTTAGGTCACTAAACACTTGCATCAGGTTAGGACAGTAATGTCGATGCTACCATCTATCCAAAACATTAGTGTCCAAGGAAAATGAGAGTAGGCACATACTTAGAACTTATAGAGGTGTAAGATAAGTAAAATTTAAGCATTATGGGCAAGATAATTTGTCTATGTCATCAATATAAGGCTATTCAGACTAAGAGATATACTAAGGCACACAAGATAAAGTAGACATGGGGTTTGCAGAAAGAAGGCATGTGTAGAGCTAAGAGGAACAATCAAGGTCTAAATTTTCCAAGTGTATAATAATGAGGTGATACATAATCACAAAATATCATATACACCTCGAAACATGTTTTTATGTAGAAGGATCAACTACTACAGTTAGATTATAGATCCAAATTAATTATGTAGTATGATCATTCTCCATTAATTCACAATATAAAAATAAAAAAAGTGTTTGCTCAAACAAAAATCTATAGATATTTAAATTTGTTATTGGAAACTTTATAATGTTAGTTTTAACCTATCATTGACATACATGACTTGTGCATACACATTTGACTCTTACATTCTCTCCTAACTATTTACTTATTTATGGACTAGGCCTTCCCAATTTATCATCATTCATTTAAAAAGATATATTTAGTTTTTGAATAAATGGTATACCATCCTAATAATATTATTGAAATATTATAGATCACTATTTCCTCCATCTTGAATAATTTAGGTAATAAATGGATGCTTCTAGTTACTAGTAGTGTCCAACTTCACTAATAGTGTCCTAGGTTTTCCAAATGATTTTTTTTTAAATTTAAATAATTCACTTATGTTATCCCACATATTTTAAATATTAAATATTGGGGGATATTACCAAAAGAGTCATCTATATATACACATCAATATTAAAGCTATTCCTATCTAGATTTCACTTAAAAACTAATTTCACATTAAGGAATCTTGAGAAACTATACTAAAGCATCCAAATCTAAAATTCCCTCAAAGGAATAGTCTTTAAGATAACCATGGACATACTAAATTAAGGTAAAAATTACATATTTTCAAGTGTCAAAATTAAATAGGTCTCATTTTATTATAAATAAACATTATTAATCATTCATACACATAGGTGGGAGAACTATGTGTAGCTTGAGCCCTCTTCAAAGTATTAACCACTAGGCAATGATCAACTAGATAGTGGGGTGTGGTTAGAATTATTCAACCCATTTTTATAGGCCAAGTGTCAAAATTAAAAATATTTTTCAAGGAAAAGGATGACAAATTTTATAATCTATACATAGGTTCGAGCATCTAAAATTACATAGAAATCATCTTGACAAGTAGGAAGGATTTGTGGTGGAATAAACCAACATTTTACCTAGAGATAGTTTTGGTTGACAATGAAAATATATGATTATAACAAGAGTATAAGCCCTACTGGTAGTCTCATAATATATTTTAATACTCTATTTCTTGATTCAAATTATCATAGGTACATTTTAGGGCATACTAGGTGACCATATATAAAGAGAGAACATAATAGAGCTAAATGAAACTAAATACTATATGATATTATCATTTTTATAAATACTAAGCTAAATACCAGTGTTATTTTACATTAAAATCTATATAGTGAATGTGATATCTTATATAATCTAAATTTTCAATAATTTGGCTCATTTAGATCATTAAATATAAAATAAATTAAAACATTATGGCAAAATTGATCAATCTTTTGAGCACAAAAAACACTAGGATCCCTTAAGGTTTCATCCTACCATATTAAGGTTTTATATTTTGGTGTTAGGGTTTCTAATATACTTTTTAAATTTCTCCTTTTTGTGTCCACAAATCATAAGTTTTCTCTTTTTTCCTAAGCTTCCATGTTTATTCTTCTATCAGGCTTGTGGCTTATTTGATTGATTTTTAATTAAAAATAACTCTAATTTTTAAATGCTATTTTTTTTTCTTAGTGCTATTTGTTGGATTAAAAACATCCCTTTTTTTATTAAAATTATATAATATTTTTTTAGAATTAGTGTTTTTTTCTTCCTATTTTTAGTAAGTTTGGTTTAGCAAGTGAATAACATATATATTTTCAAAACAAATTATGGGTTTCATTTGTATATTTATATTTACAAAAAAATTCTGTGCCCTCAAATTCCTCATCATTTTCTTGGGTTGGTTGGTTCTTTATTTGTAAATTCTACATTAAGGTCCAATTTTTCAAATTTGATTTTTGGTATCCCTTTCATTGGTGTCTATTTATTTTAGGGTTTCAATTATTGATTTCCAATCCTTAAAACCCTTGATTTCATATGTTCACCATTATCTTAGGAGTAGGTATTATTCTTGTATTCATTTTAATCTTAAGGTTTTATGATTTTTCTATGAATATGTACCCCCAAAACTAAATTCTATCTCATCCTATGCATTTCTTATTATCCACTCATGTTTTGCCTTATAATTATGCTAATGAGTGGAAAATGTAGATGTAGATGATCATGATCATTTTGAAAATGATAGTGCCTTTGTAGATGAGGAACATGCTTATATAAGTGAAGGAAATTGCTAAATGTTTATTATGATTATGATGATGAAAAAGATTGGTATGATAGTGACATATCTTTTTAAAACTATAGCGAAGTAGTAGAATAAAAAACTAATGTTGTAATTAAAGAAATAAATTATCCTTATCCTTCTTTACACCCTTACACTAATCATATAGTAAAACAAGATGAAAAAAAAAATTACTTATATAGCACACTTCTTAATGCTATTAGGCTTCCATCGAAGAAAGAGGATGAAATAAAATAATGAATAGATGACATAAATGTTGATTCACATGATGTTATACCGTGCAAAGATGTTTTTGAATCCAATAGTATTTATATTAAAAAGTAATGATGATGTTACTCTAGAAATTAATATTTATGATAGCTCTAAGCTATGCAATGATATGTACATTAATATGGAATGTCATAATTATTCTAAGAAATGCAAAGATATAAATAATTGTGACGAACCTAATATATCTATATTTAAGATAAATGGTGAGATGAAACCAATAAATGAATGTTTCTAAACTACCACCATTCCTAATAGTCATATAGTATCCATGACATGTGCCGTAAGTGAGATTTAAAACCAAGTTGATATTTTGAATTTAGAATATAATTCACATAGGCATAAATTGGATGGTTATATATGTACATGTAATTGTAATTTTTTAGTTCTTAAAAATCAACACCTTTAAGTCATGAAAGTGAATATTCACCTAAGGAGGAAACTAAACAAATATAACTCATAAGATGACAAATCACATGAATCCTATTCCTAAAAATGTGAACCAACCAATCCAATTTGAAACCATCAAGGATAAACCAAGTGATATATTAGGAATACTCCATAATAAATTCATCATGTTAAGGTCTAATAACCATCACCCCATACATTTCCTAACACGAGTGGGGATAAGACAATTTTGTAAATACCATCATATAAATGGACATAGAGCTACCAATTATTATGCATTAACAAATAGAATATAACGAGTTATGGATAGAGGTGTTATCACATTTGAGAGATCTAAAAAAACTAGCACAAGATTGACTTATCCATCTCTTTCTAGTTCACTATCTATAAATATTGATGTATCCAAATAGGCAATTCCTAAAAATAAACCACTGGTAATTTGAGCTCTCATACTAGGTGAACATAGAAAAGGTATAGGCATTGACGAAAAGATACAACACAATATATGATTTTTTTTAATTAAGGAATTTAGATATAATGAGTAAGAATTACAACATACAAGAACTTATGAGGATGTAATAGGTCATGTTACTATACTATTTTCTATTAGGCCTTATAAATTTACATTATTATATGTTAGGCTTGCTATTTCAAAATTCAATGAAATATTGGGACAATCATGGTTATGATAAAGAAAATCAAAATTGGATAATATCAATATGGCTATTTAATTTTATTTTCAAGGTGGGTTGATTACATATAAGACATGTATAATGATGGAAAATAAGACTCTTACTAAGCTTAAAATTACATATCGAAGCACATATATATGGATACCAAAGTATAATCAACAAAATGTAGAATAAATAGTTGAACAAGGAAATAATAATCAACAATGTGTAGATTAAATAATTGAACAAGGAAATAATAATAAAAAAAAGGGTAAGAATATAAATAATCTCAAGCTATTACTATTCATCAAGTGCTAATACATACATAGTTAAAAGGGTATATAATAAAAATTCAAGTGTTCTTAGGAGCTTAGGGTTAGATGCACATATATAGGATCCACTTATTCATGAGCCATATTATATCACTACATATAAACTAATGTACAAAGAATAGCCATTTAACACATATAATTTTCTAAAATAATTAGGTAGGGCAAGGGAAATTAATCTCATTCAAAAATACCAAATGAAAGGGATAAGATGTGCATGCTAATTGATAAAGATAAATTGACATCTAATAATACAATTCTAGAATATGGTGTAGTTGGTTATGTATATCCTATTATAAATACAAAAGGTGATTATGATGATGTGTATAAACTAATGGATGATTATAAAATATAGTTGGTGATTATGACATAAATGATAAAGACATATTTATGGATATGAAATTGATGAGATTATTGGTTATCTAGAACATAATCTATTGTACATAACTTCCTGATGTCTACATGATTTTCATCTTCTTTTAACATACATGTGGACATATGTTGTATTGTTCTTAGCTGTTGGATTTCTTGTGGTTGTGATGTTTTTACTTATCCCTTACATCTTAATTGTTATATTTATTTAGACATGTGTTAAATATAACCTAAAATTATGAACCTCTTAAAATAGTTTAACCCCAATACACATTCTTTGTAACATACTACTTGTTCATCCCTACATATAAGCTCTCTATACTTGCAATTATTATATATTAGATTGATTATACACATTGACACACATTTATGACTAAATATTATGATATTATAACATAAAATAATACATTCTCATTGGGGGTCTATGTTCTCTTACTTCCACATACTCCCTTGAGATATCATTTATAGTGGGGGGCATGTTACTTGCCCTCACTTCCTTGAGAGTGATTTTCCACTACTCTTGGTGCATATTATACCTTCACATATATTTTAAAAATCCAATTAAATTATTATATTTTTGAATCATTTCCACTTGGTTTTGTTTGATTATACATGTGTACCAGAAAAAAATTAAAAATATCTAAAAAATAAAAAATTATGACCTTTGATTGGCATATTTTTCTAGTTACATGATTGTTGTGTGTTATTTGTCATATAGACATAGTAGATTACATATCCATTTTTTACATACATATTTTTCATGATATATATGAGTGGGATGATAGACATATAGGTACATATGGTGCATGAATATATATATGCATGAACTTTCTTACACTTAGGGGACACCTTTCTACATTGGGGGTATGATTACCCTATGGGAATCTTGGTATAATTTAAAATTATATTTTTATATGACGATTAAATTAATTATATTGAGCTACTTAGACTATTTATAAGTGAATTTCTCTTACATATACTACTTAAAGTGCTTAATGCTAGTGTAGACTAGCTTTGCTTGTTTTATGATTATTTGATGTTAATGACTCTTACATGGTGTGATCCCTCATTGTGTATTACATTATGTGATGATTTTTGTGTGTGATATTGAATATTCCACTTGTGACCATTATGTGTTACATTGCATGCTCCATGAGTGGATATCACATTGTGAGACCATTGGTGTATGTTACATTGACTACTATCTTATGTGATTCCATGAGTGGATTAATTATGTTGTTATATCAAACATAATTTATTTAAAGGATCATGTAGTACATGCTATGACCATATTATTTATGTCAGATCAGAGTTTAATATTATCATGAATTTTTGTGTAAATCATGATCTTGACATTGTGTACATATCTAAATGATTACTAATCTTGTGGTGTTATTTTCATATTACACATTTTAATATTTTGTATGATTCCATGATTATGATCATGCATATTATATGTGGATTCTTATTAAGTCTTTACTACTGTGATAACTAATAATGTGTGCCTAACTATTGTATTTAGTTGACATGAAATGTATATGCCTAGGTTACAACTATAATATATGTGAGAATCATTAAATATTTATATGATGACATAATATAATCATGATATCATACATGTTTTACATGATTACATATTTTTTATATAACATGATACATATAACTCTTTTATTTTTATATGAATGATTTTTAGGATACATCCTTCACCTCAAAAGGGGGACATAGTAATGTTATTGTCATAGAAATTCAAGCCTTGAAAAATAGACAATTTAAATTATGGAATAAATTGTGATTCAGATTAGGATAGATTATGATTCAAATTTTGGGTCACATTATATGATTCTGACGATTCAAAATGGGATAGATGATGAGATAAATTGGGACATATTGATATATGCAAGGCATATATGGGGAATTTTAATTATCATGAATAACATGTGACATATTCTATGACATAATGAGACATATTACATAGATCAAATCGAACATAATAATCAAATTACATGAGCTAGATTATCATATTGGGTTAGGTTTATTAGATTGGTGTAGAGTGATAGAAATTAATGGTATTATATATCACATTGAGCTATATATGAATCATATTTGAGCATATGGATGATGTTCACACATGATATTTTATATTTTATATGATGGTAAAAAATGTAACTACATAATTAATTTGAATCTAAACTCTATCTATAGTAGTTGATTAAGAGTTTTAATATTTACATACAGACTAATGGGGGGTTCCACATTTTATATACAAACCTACTATGGGGTTCCACAAAAATAATTGTGATGGTATTTTAAGTAGTTTAGTTTGGGTTTTTTAATGATCAACTATGAACACTTCTCAGTCTCAAATGAGGCTTGTGGAATTTATCTTGTTAACACATGGTTTTAATGAGTGGCATATCATTAGGGTGTAACCACCCCATTCTCCAATGACTTTGAAAGATATATTGGTTCACATATCCATTGGTGTAGTCATTCCTTGATTTTTCAAGTTCAAATATTTAAATAATTTAGATGGTTTAATTTTTATATCATGAGTGGACATTAATTTATGCATGTTTCATTGTAGGTTTTTCATGAATCAAGATGGATATTTAGGGCATACTTGAAGACATTAAATACATTTATACTCAAGTACCAAATTTATTAATTTATCTTTTTAATCTAGCATTTTTAATACTACACTAAAAGGGGGAATTTTAAGACATAAAATTGATATTATACACTTGACAATGTTAGTTTTGAATTTTCATTGACTTACATGACTTGTGAATAAACATTTGACTATTTCTCACATTTTATCCCTACCAATTACCTATATATGACTTGGTCTTCCCAAAATTTCATCATTAATATGACAAGATCTACCTAGTTTAAGCCTAAATTTTATATCATCCTAAGTATATATATATTTTATATTCTAGATCATTATTTACTCCATCATGGACAATGATAGTAATAGTTGAATGTTGCCAGTTATTGGCAGTGTCCATCTTCATTGGTAGTGTCCTAAGTTCTCTAAATGGATATATTTTAAATTAAAATCCTTAACTTTGGTTGGAACACACATTTATCATGTTATATATGATGGAAAATCATTAAAATAGTCATATATACACATACATTAAGCCTAAATCTAATCTTATCTAAAGTTCACTTCAAATAATACTCACACATTGAGGAATACACATGTAAATCCTTGAGAAAATATCATAAAGCATTTAAATATAATAATACCTTAAAATAACATTCCATATGCTAAGTATGAACACACAAAATTAGGGTCAAATTTGCATATTATCAAGTTTTAAAAGTTAATGAGTTACATTGCATTCTAGTGGAATACTATTAATAACACATGCACATAGGTGGGAGAACCACTTTCAATTTTATCCCTAAGTAGAGAATTATTAATTAATATATTATTAATCACTCATTCAAGTGTGGTTTTGGCTATCCAACTCATATTTTAAACCCATTTTTACATACCAAGCATGTGTTGAAAGTAGATCCAGGGTTTTAAGGCAAAGGAGGACAACATCGAAATTTGCATGCAAGAATGAACATTTTAAATTATACATAAATCATATTTAAAAAAATACATTGTGATATATTTTAGACATATTTTATGTAGAGATATTTATGATAAACAATGGACATATCTATTTGTTGTATGTGTTTAAGCCCTATCCATATTGTCTTGGTAGATTTTAATATTATGTTTCTAGAGTTGAGTAATATTACACAACTGTATTCACATGGAGAAAATAAAAAAATGAAAAAATATAAGTACCCTATCCTCTTGTCATTTATATTAATAGTAATCTCAATATCAATATATGTTTTATATTTGGATCTGCATAGTAGATGATATATCATATATAATCTGAATATTCAATATTTTGGCTTATTTTAGATTAATAAATCCAAAATAAGTTAAAACACATTCATACCAAAAATATTATCCAAAAGTACCTCAAAGTGATCATCATATATAATAATTTTTTGTAGGATGTCTTTCAAATTCTTAATCTAATAAATCTTCTCAATCTTACCCATATAATTTATCTCAAAATGTCAGAATATCTCAATTGTTTCTCATAATTACATGCAATGCCACACATATGCCTCAATATGTCCAATATTTTTCATATGAACTAGATAATTTTGCTCAAAGTGTGAATTTTCTATCTGTCATGGCCTGTATCTCTAATACAAGTCCACTATATGCCCCCTTTTTATATGAGGGATGAAGCCTAAAAATCACTCAACACAAAAGAAAGAGTTATGTGTACCATGTGTTATATATAAAAATGTAACGATGTAAAGTATTTAAAAAAACATGATAATACATGTCATCAAATAAATATTTAATCATTCAAGCATGTACAAAATGTGTAATACAATGCAATGGGCATACAAATGTCATTTTAAGTAAATATATCAATTAGACACCAAATAACAAGCATCACAATAGATGCATGATATAAATCATCACTTCACAAATAATAGAATTTTGTGTGATATAAATCACAATACCAAGCTAAAAAATAGTCATATATGTACCCATGTACATGTACATATATGCACATAAATAATTCCATGGTCATGAAGCAACAAAAGCACTCAATACATGGCTCAACTTTGACCCAACATGGCCATGAATCAGACAAGAGGATACTTAGATATAAATTGACACCTGAAACAATAAACACAATTAATGTACTCATAGAAAACATAATATGACACACATAAAAAATCACACAATGTCATAATCATTAATTTTAAGTATGCATAAAACAATCAATGTTAGTCTACATAATTAATCAAATGTCATCATCCAATATAATAAATAATAATATCCATAGGAAATATCAATCTAAAAAGTATGAGAAATATAAATTCATGTGTAATAGTATATTATGATCAATGGATCAATATATAATGATAAAACTTGATAAGTGTATGGATACTAACATGTAAGTGTTATGTCCTACATCTTACTCATGTATACTATGAAAATAATATGCATAAAACATTTATATGTAATTCACCAAGTATATGATGAATAACATCAATCAAGTATGTGTATTAACAAAACATATCATGCATAGGTCTCATATTATATATATATATATGTGTGTGTGTGTATGTGTGTGTGTGTGTGTGTGTGTGTGTGTGTGTGTGTGTGTGTGTGTGTGTGTGTGTGTGTGTGTGTGTGTGTGTGTGTGTGTGTGTGTGTGTGTGTGTGTGTGTGTGTGTGTATTTGTGTGTGTATGTATATATATATGTGTATATATATATATGTCATATATATATATGTATGTATATATATATGTATATATATATGTATATATATATATATGTATATACATATATATACATGTACACATATATATATATATATATATATATATATACATATATATATATATAACATCAATCAAGTATGTGTGTATTTGATGTTACACACACACACACACACACACACACACACACACACACACACACACACACACACACACACACACACATATTTGAATTTTTTGATTTTTTTTTAATATTTAAATTATGTTCTGATTAATCTATAATCCCATTAATGTGATGCTCATATGAAGGTAATGAATCTATTGATATGAATGTCACACATCATGGGTGAAGAGTAACATGTATATCATTTTCTAAATCATAGAAATGATCATGAAATATAAAATATCCAACATCATCATCATAGTCATTATGATAATGTAAATTTTGTGTAACTATAGTATCCATAATAACTTGTGGAATTCATTCTATGTCATGAGAATGTGTCAAGGTTCACTATGGAATGCAAACATAAGATTTTTATATAACTATCTTAGGAGGTGATGAAGTACGTAACATCTGTGAGACTTGAATAGATAATTAATGTAATTTGTGTTGAAGAATTGGTATTCAAGGAAGATAAATGACCTTTCTCTAATTTTCCTTTGTAGGATTAACCTATAAAATTTGTACAATAGGTTATTATAGAGGTAGTTGAGTACATTTATTTGGCTAAATGGGGTAATCATAAGGAATACATAGAAATGTAACCAATCAATTGTTATAGACATACTTCAAGAATATATATATTAAAGATGGGATTGCCCATATCTTATGTATGTATGGAAGTATTCATAACATGTTGAATTTCCCAATGTTAATAAAAACCAATAATTAAGTAATAATAGTTATATGACCTACCATAAGTGGTAATACAATTACCTATACAAGGTTTTTTCATTTCCATCAAAACCTTGTACCGTAATATCATAATAATCAAGTCTTTATATGTGTACCCAAAATAAGTAATTATTGTCATAGTGCATAAGTTTTCACTTGATCATTATCCACCATAACACTATGCATGCAATATAGCTTAATGAAAACACATAGGCCCATTTATAACATCATCATCATTATCGTCAACATTAATATCATGGTCATTGAATGTAATTTTAGGTCATTTAACTTGTCTATCTTTAAGTGTACCAATAAGGTCATCTATAGGATGAGCCTCATCAGTTCTATAAGTGTAAAAAGATAGAGGAATATGTGAATAGTAAGTCATATGTACCTTAAGATTAGCCTTATTTTCTTATGCCACATGTTTTTGAAATAGATCCAAAAATATATTAAGACTCACATCATGTTGTGTAATTGAATAATTTATAGGTGTATTAGCACCATTGAACTCAATAGTATTTTTATCAATTGAACCATGTATCTTATTTTAAAACCATATAATATATTAGTAGAATAACATGTGTATGTATGCTAATCACATTGCTATTGAACCTCTTAGGTTGGATTTGTTCTATCAACATCAATTATTATAGGAAGAGATATGGGGTTACACTAAGAGTAACTTTTATAAGACCTTATGAGGAGGTTCTAACAATTGTGTAAATTTTATCTTGTAAGGAGCAAAAAGGAAAAGCCTACTAGTAGGTTGTGAAATCATATTAACCTTATTATTATTATTATTATTATTATTAGAATTGGATCTAAAACTTGGTTGTCTTTGTATTGTTCCCAAAATTTGAACCATTAAAATATTCAAAATTATAGCATCAATAATGAATTTGAGTCAAGTCAAATGTTAATTTGGGTTATGTTAGATTTCATCAAGTATTTAAATGTTCAAGGTGGAGTTGAAGTTGTGAAATTTTGATTAAAATCAAGGTTAATGGTTTAAATGTTAAAATATAAAAACATAATAATTCAAAAATCTAAAGCATGCCTTACTTGCTCATCCTCTTAGGTAATCAAGATGCATCCCACCTTGATGAAAATCTTAAAGATCCTATCATGCATGTCATACCTATATCATTAGGATGTCATGACATGCACGATATCTTTACTATCCCTACCATCTATATCACTGCCTCCACTCTTAATTTACACTCATTTCCACTTCAAATTACTCAATTCATTCATGATATATTCATATTCCATGTCAAATATCTACCATCCCACCATTTTCCCATATTAAAGCCAAAATTTTCCAAATACTATCAAAATATTCATTTTTTGAATACTTTGTAGCTACATAGGTTCATCATGTGTAGATTGATTTTTACTTGAAGGGAAGATTATGGTGCTCAAGGAACACCATATTTATGGTGTGATCCTATAGACTTCAAAGGGAGAATTAAAATTAAGGGTCAATGGTTTCATGTCCTACATCATCTGCTCTACATAACCTTATAATCATTTCCCCCCACTAGATCCCTATGATAATCTCAAATTATTAGCTGAAGTTACATTCCACATCACCAAAGAAATGAATATGAAGTAAAAATATATGGGGTATGAGCCTCTGACCATATAGTAAATTGACATGTCTAAAATATAAGATTTAGAGATTAAACATGTTGATATGGAATAATTTCATATGAGAATTCATAAAAAATCAACTACACCTGTGGGTGCCCTCCTAACAAGAAGTGACCCTCTTAAAGTAGATAGATTTATAATATTTCTTTAATGTAAAAATATGGTCCTATCATGTGCATATTACTATAATTAGAAACAAGGGAGATCAGGTTCACAATAGATGTTATTGAGGAAAGGATTGAATAAAATTCCATTGATTCCACATTTCACATTCAATAAATAAATTCATATGCTATAATGAGTGTGGATATTTGGGAAGACATTCTAGAATAAAATATAGATACACACCTCATCATCATGAAAAATAGTTGGTTTAAGGTAAAACCAAAATGCATTTCCAATCTTTTAAAAGTTTTACTAGAATCAATTTCATGTAAGAGCTATTAGATATGATCACCCTCCTCAATAGGGTGGTGGGAAATATATATACCAAGGATTTTAATTCTTTGATGTCCTCCCCCTATGAGCATAATTTATAGTGATAAGTAGTTCATAAATTAGGTAATTATTATTAGTGACACACTTCACAACTAGATCACAAATATGACTACCACCAAGTCATTTTATATGACTTCTTATATGCTATACACTCTTGCATATCAACATGTGTACCTGTAGAGGTCAACATACCAATGTTTTTGAAAATTAGGACCCTTAAGATATTTTGAACCTTAGTAATAAGATATTGATGTTTTACTCTTTATTATGGTTTGAATATCATCCATGCCTGATGAAATCATTCCATTTGTTTATGGTCTTGCTTTAAGGTTACTTAATGTTGTTAACATTTTCTCTTCATGTGATAAGTTTTAGGTTTCATGGAGCCCTTATGAATGGAACATGCTTGGATCTTAATAGTTTATCTTCATTCAAGTTTTTACTTGCCTTGGGTCTATGAAAATTTAGGCCAAGATTCATGTTTTAAAGACTCTCTTTTAGAAAACCCTAGCTTAAGTCCTTGATTATAATATTGGCAAGAATACTTTAAATTTATTTTTGACTTAAGACTAATTTTATGTTAAATCTTAGTTGTGTTTTGTAAAATGACCAAAACCTAGCCTAAAATCATGCTTGGTCCCCTTTCATTATTTTCCCCCTTTTTTATTTCCTTTATTTCTAACCAAGTCTAAAAATTATATTGGTAGGGTCCTTTTAATTTTTCTAGCATGGTCCCCTTTGTTACCTATTTAGCCTAAAGTCTCAATTCTAAGGCCTCATTCATGTTTATAAACATGAATGAGACCTTAGACTTAATGATTTAGCCTAAGTTTCTATCTACTTGAGTCCTAACTTAAATACCTTACTACTTTGTAGATCCAACAACCTGCATTCATCACAAGGGGATAATCTGACGAAGCAATGAAAACTTAATGAACCTAAGAATTTGGTCCTTTAGACCAATCATGTGCAAGCATACAAATCATGATCTATGGCTATCGACTAATCAAGATAGAGGATCCAACAAAGTGAATGTAATAACAAAAAGTCAAAAGGCCTAAGAAGCATTGTGGAACTACCACATGGCACTCCCACATACGAAGCTTAACATTAATAGAACCCCAAACCAATGGTGTGAAAATGATTAGATCATGATCTATGGTCCATGCTTCATCATGGAGCCCTTGATCATATGGAGTGAATTAAATCCAAGATTTATGGAATATAAGTATTTCATAAGCTTAAATTTGATGTTCTTACAAATGTCATTTGACATCGGTGAGGCTATCATTGATGTCTATGAGACCATCAAATTCAAGTTAATCTAACATTTTTTCTAGGTAAATAGATGTGTTTCTATCATTTGAAGGGGCCATTTTGATATCATGTTTTAAAACTTAACTTAAAATACTTTAACCTAAGTTTATTATGTGTTTTCTTAATATGAAATAAACTTAGGTTAAAATATTTTATCCTAAGTTCCTTTCTATGAACATACACTAATTAAAGTTTATGCATCTTATAGGATCAACATTTCACGCTTTATCAAGCCTAGATGATCCAACAACATGAAATCACTAATGACTATTCAATAGAGCTCTGAGAGCCTATGGGCTTGACACATGGTAGACACACATTCAATATATGACTGATGTAGAGTATATAGATAGAAAAGCTGATGAAGGTTCCAAGTGGAACAACCACATGGATTGATATAAAGATGGCATGAGGTCCTAGATCATGATCAATATCCCTCATTATTCCATGGGCAATGATCCAATAGTGTGAAACAAAAGGACAAATTTTAAATAACAATGACTAGTGTTTTGAAGGCATTTATGAAAATGCCACAAAAGTCCTAGATAAATGATAAATAAGTGTCATGCAAACACAAAACAACAAAAATAAATGTCTTGTGTTCTAAAAAATTCAAATGTATAAAGGCAAAGGTCAAAATCAAATCTAAGGCACAAATGAGCCTAAGTTCGAATAAGCTATCGCCATTAAATCTTCAAAATCCATAAAATTTTCATAAAAGGACCTAATTCAAGCTCATATTGATAACAATTAAGCTAAAAGGAGTTAAATTATAAGTTGAGAAAGAAGAATTGACCCAAAGACCATTTGTAATCCAATCACGAGCAATTTACAAGTCTGGTAGCCATGGCAGCTTGGAGGCAATAACTAAGGGATAAGACAAAATTTTATCTATTTAGAGAAAGTGACAGAAGGGTTTTCAAAGACACAAACTTGGACACTATGACATTAAACATGGGTAATAAAAACTGGTCCAAACTCTTTTGAACCATTGAAAAAATGCAGCCCATCACAAAGGAGGAACAAAACATTGCCACTATGAACAAAAGATATTATGACTTAGTTGTAGTCTAAATGGGCATTCTCCATCATGTTGCCACTAAAATTGAGATACTCTATTGTATTAACATCCTTTCTCCCATTTTTAAAGATTATAGAATTGAACATGACTATATAATTCATGAAGGGAACTCTAGGAAAATTACATACATTTCCCCATTAACTTTTGAAAGATACTAAAAACTAGGAAAAACCCATGTGGATTTACCTACCATCAAGGAATGGACTAAAAATGATAACTTAGACACCATCCTTAGGCCTTGATTGCTCCAAGGGAACCATGTGATCCAGGACTCTATAGGAAACATACCAGTTGCCTAATTTAGAGAATGGATTAGGGTAATTATGACTCTATCAAATATAATATCTAGAGCCACTTCAACCACTTATGTCAATAAGAGTTGGGTATCTTATGTCTAATTCATGGTAGAAAAGGATATTACTCCCCTCATTGGAGAGATGATCAACATCCATCTAGTATGTAAATTCACAACCATTAAGAAGAAGACAAGTTCATAATTCTTCATGATGTCTTATTTGTTGGATGCCTTGCTAGCCTCCACTAGGATCCCTCATATCAAAAATTGGTCACTTGAGGGCAGATTTATAGTCTCCCACCATTAATCCAAACTACACATTTTAAAATATAGACACCACATGTAATTCATTTATGATTATGTTTATCCTAATTTAGTAAAAGTAATTATAGGGTCCCTCATGCCTAGGATTAGCCCTCTAATTAAAAAATATGTAGATCTAATGGGAGACATCTAGTTATACCCAAACTGTACTATGATTAGAATTTAAGGGATTTTGATTTAACCTTATAGATTGCATGTCTATGGTCCCACCAAACTAATAGAGCAAGAGATTACAAGTCAACTTCTTCATGGTGTTGATGGAGTGTACAAGGAAAAATAGAAATGCCTCCTCCATCCCTTTCCTTTGATAATTGGAAAAACTATTTTCAAGATTGGAAACATGTAGACACTATTGCCAAACATAGGGACTCTTTTGGATTTTAGTTGGATGACCTAAGGTAGTGGGATCCTAATGACAAGGCTACCAAGCATTTAAAAAAAAAAAAGCAACTACCCAAACTAGTTTATAAACATCAAATTGGTCCCTATGACACTCTACACATCAGGGCCAATAGTTTTGATGAGGAATTGGCTAGGTTCAAGAGACACAATATCAAACTTGAACATAGACTGACCAATAATGAGAAGCCACTAGGTGACATATGGCAGATGGGACTTCTATAGTACCATTTGATGCTTGAACCTTTTAAAACCCCTCAAGAGCAACTATAGATGGAAGTGCCATAGCCCGAAGCACATATTACATAAGGTCATGAGAAGGAAAATCTAAAAGAAAGGCCTGGTGAGGGACCCTCACCCTTAGCCCTTCCTCAAACACCAACATCTCTCACTAAGTAATTAGACATGATTTCCCTAAAGCTTGATGAGATAGTGGAGGATGCCCTCAAGGTCATTAATGAATATTATGGATCTAATGAAGAAGAGAAGTAAGCTGAAGAATCCCAAGCCAAAAAATGAGACTGAGAAAGAAAAAGGGAAAGAAGTTGTCTTGGACCTAATCCCAGTGGCACCATTGAAAAAAAGAAAGAATTGGAAATAATCCCAATCAGAATAAAGAATCCAAAGTTGAAATTCACTCACCCCATGAGTGAAGTCAAATTTTTTAGTGAGGAATACCCCATCCATGGACAAATCATCCCTGATTGGTTCATTTATGGGAAAATGTAGAATATCCCCTCCTTATCTCACTCATGGGCCCTGAACCAAACTATCAATATTAATGTGCATGATGACATCAATCCATGTATAATGTATTTGATGAAGGAGGAGAAAGAGAGAAGAATAGTGGCCACTAGAGGGTTAGATAGAAAGAAAATGGATGCTTTAGGAACAATAAACAACACAAATATAGAGGTCTCAGAACCTCTTAAGTACATAGAACCAACTACCAAGGTCCAATGTAATCTTGAGACAATAGGGTTAGAGAGAATGACAACTAGAAAGGCCATGGTGGGGATTGAAGAATTCACCTTTCAAAAGGTTGAGACATTTATAGGCTTAACTCTAGTTGGATGTCAGAGACCTAGTGAGAATCCCATCCATGTAGAGGACATTGAAGAACTGACTGAGGCTCACTCAGCTCAAGTCAGGGTAGGCATTAGGGGCATGAAGCAAAGAATATATAACTTGGAAAAGGAAAAGGAAAATTTAGAAACACAAGCTATCTTATTAGTGCTTGAGTCAATGGTTAAAATACTTGATGAATCCTTCTTTGAAATGTTTGATGCATTAAAAACAATGAAGTTGAGGTAGAGTACATTGGTGCATTAGAACACAATGGCTAAGGATATAATATCCCTATGGAAAGCCTTAGAGGATAAAATAATAGGTTTAATCCACATTTAGATTGAAAGGTAGATTCCTAAGCTCAAAAAAATTAGTTTGGGACATGTGAATGCAATCATTGGAATAGTTGTTAAAAAGATCTAGAGTTTAAGTGCATGTTCACAACAACTAGAGAGACTCCTGAAAGATGATGAGGATATAATTGAAAGAATTAATTAACTACACAACACCATGATCACCAACCCCACAAAAATAAGTTCCATTGGTATCATGGAAGATGATGAATTCAAACAAAGGGTTACTTTAGGGACTCAAAAAATAAGAATAAAGAGTCAAGGCTAGTCTAGGGTAGATAATAGTAGGATCTTGGACATGATCCTTAATGCAGGAGAAAAGATAACTGAGGTCAAAATCATTAAGGAAGCTATGGCTAGGAATGATAGGGAGTTAAATGATCTAGCTAAAAAGGAAGAAGAGTGTCTCTTTTGGTAAGTTGTGGATTTGGGACTTGTTAATGAGGAGCATCAAAAGGCTATGAATATACTTCAACAACAACAATCAAGTTCCCAGGTGTAAGGCCCACCACCCAGTTAGTTAATATTCCACTTTTCTAGAGCATTGTAACATTTTGAAAATTGAAAATTCTTTTATAAATGCATATGCCATTTTGTTAGCATATTGCCTCTAGTTCAGTTTATTTTAAAAAATCAAGTATATTATAAAACCTTGTAGAAAAATGATAATTTTCCTTAATTCTTGTACATTTGTATCTTGTAACTGACCATTATACTACCTTGTCCTTCTATAAAAGGTAGTACTACCATTTTGTAAAAGGAGGGAATTTCAATAAAAATTTGTAGACTTTGAGCAGTTAATACAATCAAGGAATTATACAAAGATTGTCTAAGTTTGTTTGTGCTAATTGTTATATGGTTTTTTCTCTCAATTGATAGTTTGAAGTCTTAAATTTGAATGGTTTCTATAAATTTTGAGTAGCATATTTGATTATAAGGTTGCTAATTTGTACCTATGCTAGATTAGTTGAATGATTTTGGATTTTATTTGTTTTATTTGCTTTACATTAGGATATGCACATGATATTTGAAGTGTGGTAGTAAATCTTTAAATTAACTTCAGTTCTTACTTATACTTCTTTATATCATCCTTAGAGGTTTGTCTGGTGTGTAGTGAGATATAAGCTTATGTTATTTTGCACTATAAACTAGTTTAATGCATAGTTAGTTGTAATTAAAACTTTTTCGTAATGTTTGAGGCTAAGATTAACAATCACTTATTCTATTTATACCTTATCCTTCTCTTTTGATTCTTTTTTAACCAGAACACCTTAGTTTAGATTTCATTGTAAATGTCCATTTAAAATTAATTTGTAGTTTAAAATTTGATGATAATTCACTAATATTAGCATATATACTTACACTTTTAAAAGATTTGAATCATGGTAGCTCCCAACCATCAATTAATATAATTTTTTTGGAACAATTAAACATTGCTTTATCGCTATTTCACCAGAGGTAACATATGTTGCCAAAACTAGATAATCATGCTCTAAGTTCCCAAAATTCTAAAATGAGAAGTGTTATTTCAACATTGGGGGCACCTATAATACAT
The DNA here is from genome assembly GCA_037957365.1 of Torreya grandis. Classification (NCBI taxonomy): domain Eukaryota; kingdom Viridiplantae; phylum Streptophyta; class Pinopsida; order Cupressales; family Taxaceae; genus Torreya; species Torreya grandis. The sequence goes on from JARHVA010002636.1 coordinate 1,430,206, forward strand.
TTAGAGGCATCAACAGGAACAACATTTTGCTAGTGCTAGAAAGAGGGTCCATCTTTTTGAATTGGTTGAATCTTTGCTAATCTCAATGCATTTTGATTAATGATTGATGCTATTTTTGCACCTTTGCATAATAATTCACTCAAAAGTGTAAAGATCACATACCGTCATGGTACTTGACCCATATTGGTGCTTCCTTTAGACAAAGATCATAGGTATTTGAAGTTTGCTACTTAATTTTGGTAAAGATATCTTAAGATTTGAGAATTTGCAGTATTTGAGGTTAGAATATCTTGTTTTGATCAAAGATTGGTATATCTTTGATAGATCTAGGTTAATTTGATCTTAGATTTGCAAAGATAGGATATATTTGCATATGTAGACACATATTTGAGCTAACTTAGTCAAAGGTTAACGTCCTTTACTATTCTTTATTGTTTTAAAAAAGTTTAATAGATTAGACTTTGTGCTTAGTCATGTGCTTAGATATTAGACCAAGTCAGTTCTAGAATTGATGGAGATAAGAATGGGCATAATAGGATATGGGGCATAACATATAATCATGCTATGGTACTAGCATCAATTTCACACAAAGTGCAAGCCTTGTGTGCTCACTTGAAGTAAAATAGTGAAGGGACCAATCTCATATTGGGCTAGTTGCATCATGGTGTAACTTGGGGTTCAATAGAACTTAGTCATTAAATAAAGGGGTTCAAGTATCCTTCTGACACTAGGTATTCAAGGGGAGGTCAAAAAACATTTGCATTCTTGAGGGCATAGGTCCTAAGGTGCAAGTCCATAATTGGCTAGGTGGGGCTCTTAGCTATGCAAGCTAGGATAAGGACTAACATAAGATGGTTTAGGTACCTAGGTAAATCATAGGGAAGGCTTGGGTTCAAATTCCCATCCTCAACATATTACTCTATTCTCACAACTCCTATGTCCTCTATACTTTGGCTTCATTAAATCCAAGCGTTCTTAACCTCTACATTCACTTTTTTGGCTCAATTTGAGGTGGTGGGGAAGGGGTGTGTTCACTTGACAAGGAATCCTCATCATTAGGTAAAATATAGGTTCCCATCACACCTTATTATTCCTATAACTATTCTTCCTCCTCTTCTTTAGATACAATAAATTTGGGCATTGAAGAGGGAGCCTTCCCCTTATTTTCCTCCTTTATGCTGGGGGAGGCTTTATGCATGAATCTCATCTGCTTCTTAGATGATTTTGAAGCAGATGCTTCCCCTTCCAAAGTGATCTTTATCTTCAAAAAATCATAAATTTATTATAATGTCTCCCTATTATTTTTCTTCTTAGGGGGAACTTGGGTTCTTTCATCCCTGATCTAGATTGGCGGGTCTCTTCTCCACTAGGCATTAGACCCAGTGTTGGAATTCTTCTTTCTTGGATTTATCACATAGTAGAGCCTATGGATGAATTTAGTGATGGTGAACTCTTAGAATAGATTGATTTTTAGGTGATTCAACGTATCTTATTCATCTTTTATCATGATTCCATCTATGTGGGGAAACCTATTCCTCATTCTTTAGCTTTTTACATCTAGTTCCTATCAGAGTTGTTGCCAGAATCCAGATAATGCGAGTGTAATGGAGATAGGATCACATGAGTTGAAGCAAGTGCACACCACATAAATGCTAAAGCAATTTGAAAATAACACAAGAAGATAAATTTCACAAGACAAAATGGAGAAAACCAAAATCTGATTAACATGAGATGGCCAAAGTGAGGACTACAAATAGGAGAGTACGTAAGTAACTCCTCCATAAAAGGTGGACAAGGCACCCCAAGAATAGACTGTAACTCCTCCATGAAAGGGTGTGACAAGATGATAAGAATAGAGAAGTAACTCCCATCCAGGGAGTTACTTATGACATTCTTATGACACCTATGACACATCTATGACACACACCTCCACATAAGCTAGCCTATCCCACAAATGTAGGAAAACTCCATGTATGCGCAAGAAATACAATTTCCCTAATTAAAAAATAGGGAAAAATAAAAACCTACACTAATACCCCCCATAAGCACTACTTAGGTGGTAGTGTGGAAATATAAAATGGGTCCCAGTAACTAGGCTTGATGAGGTACCCATGTACAAATGCAATCTCCCATAAGATAGAGAAAAGGAGAAAAATCATAGGAAAAAACTCCCCTCCCAAAAGAGAGACATAAAAGAAAAGAAGAGGCTAGAAGGCCCCCCTAAAGATGATGCTACTACAGATGTGGACTGCACCCCAAGAAGAGCTCATAGATGAATGAACTTGCTCTCAGTGAAAGGTTTGGTGAAGATGTCTGCAACCTGCTCTGAAGACTGGAAAAATATCAAGTCAATGACCTGACTATGAATAAAATCTGAAATGAAATGCATGTGAATCTCTATGTGCTTGGTCCACTGGTGTTGAACTAGATTCTTGCAAATTTGAATGGTACTTTGGTTGTCACAATAAATGATGGTGGGCTACCTGATAGGAATTCCAAACTTAGAAAGTATCCCTTGAAGCCAAATAGCCTTGGTAGCTACATTAATAGCTCCCCTTTACTTTGCCTCTGTGGATGATATAGAAATAACATTCTGCTTCTTGCTAGACCAACTGATAAGATCATAACCTAGAGATAAATTGTAACCAGAAGTGGACTTGTGAGTCTGTGAATTGCTAGCCCAGTCTAAATTTGTATATCCAACCAAGTCAACCTCTATGCCAAATATGTAATGAATCTCATATCTATGTGAACCCTCTATGTAATGCAAAATCTTCTTAGCTACTTTCTAATGTAGCTCATGAGGTTTCTACATGAATCTAGAGACAAGTCCCACTATATATGATATGTCGAGCCTAGTGTGAGTCAAGTAGATGAGACTACCAGCAAGTTGTCGATACTGAGTGGCATCAACTAATGGTGAAGAACAATCAATCTCAAGCTTGATTCCTAATAGAAAGGGAGTCAGTGATGGCTTGCAATCAACCATGTGAAACTGAGCCAATAAGTCAAGAGCGTACTTAGGCTATGTAAGAGAAATCCCTAAATCTGACTGTGAGATCTTGATGCCAAGGAAGTAGTGCAACAAACCCAAGTCTATCATGTCAAATATATCTTGAAGAGATGCCTTCACTACTCCAATAGCCGATGAAGAACTCTCAGTGATCAAAAGGTCATCAACATATAAAACCAAAATCAAGAGTCAATCATCTTGCCATAAGAAGTAGACATTGGGATTAGAATGGCACCTAGTGAAACCCGCTATCAGAAGGAAGGAGTCCATCTGGGCGTACCAAGCCCGAGGGGCCTATTTGAGGCCATAGATAGATTTCCTAAGTTTGCATACTAAGGAAGAATCCTGAACAAATCCTAGTGGCTACTCCATGTAGATCTCTTCCTCTAGGTATCCATGAAGAAAGGCACTCTTCACATCCATCTGATGCAAATCCCAACCATGTGCTATGACAATAGCCAAGGTGAGTTAGATAGAAGTCATCTTTGCAATGGGTACAAAGGTCTCTGAGTAGTCAATGCCTGCCACCTGTGAGAAACCCTTGGTGACCAATCACACCTTATACTTATCAATTGACCCATCTACTACAAACTTGGTCTAATATATCCACCTACATCAAACCATCTTTCTTCCCTTAGGAAGTGAAGTCAAATCCCAAGTGTGATTTTTGATTAAGGAAGAATATTCTTCCTCCATAGCACTATCCCACTCAGGTACCCCTGATGCCTCTCAAAAATTCTATGGATCTAAAACTGTAGCAAAGAAGGCATGTGGATCTCTCTAAAAATCCCCCTAGTACGTCTGTCATTTGTAGGATCTCCTACCTAAGTGCCAACACTCTCAAGTGTCTGTCTGGCCCAAAGTGGCCTGAAAGTGGGTGAGTCAGGTGCTAACTCCTCATCCTCTGACTGACTAGAGATGGATGACTCTGCATCACTATCCTCACTGTCTGAACTTAAATAAGAAGATGTCTCTGGCTCAAGAACCTACTATGTCTGATCTGAATCTGATGAGGAACCATCATGAAGAAGTAGATCAAATGAGGGAGAAGAAGTGTCAAATGTTGAGTCTCTAAGACTCTCTTGAAAATGAACACTTCTCTTGATGAACAACTCATGAGTGATAAGATCTAGAAGGTGATATCCCTTAATACCATCCATATATCCTATAAAGATGTAAGGCTTGGACTGACATTCCATAGCTTTACGTTTCTTCTTTGGAATGTGGGCCATGGCTGGGGATCCAAAAACTCTAAGGTGCTCAACATTAGGTTTCCTTTTATGCCAAGCTTCAAAGGGTGTTATCCCTTTCAAAGCTTTGTGAGGAACCCTATTTTGAATGTAGTAAGCACAATTGATGGCTTTAGCCTAGTATTATGGTGCTAAGGATTTGGAGTGAGTCATATAGCTACCCATCTCTTTTAAGAATCTATTCTTGCATTCTGCAACCCCATTCTATGAAGGACTGTAAGTGACCGTGTGCTACAAATCAATCCCCTCTATGGTGCAAAATTGCTCAAACCTGATGCTGACATACTCCCCTCCATTATTAGTTCAAAGAACCTTGATGGATTTCTCACTCTATTTCTCAACAAAAGTCTTAAAGTCTAGAAAATTTTCAAACACTTTAGACTTTTGTTTGAGAAAATATATCCAAGTGTACCTAGAGAAATCATCAATGAAAGTGAGGATGTACTTGGACCTTATGAAAGATGGTTTAGGAAAGGGTCTCGATACATCACTGTGGACTAACTTCAAAGGTTGTGAAGCCCTCCAAGCTTTGTATTTGTCAAATTTTTCTTTGGGATGCTTCCCAAGGGAACACCCCTTGCAAAGTCCTTTTGAGAATTAGACACGAGGCAAGACAGTGACCATGTCATTTTTGCAAAGTTACTCAAGGTAGCGATAGTTAAGGTGGCCAAACTACTCATGCCATAATTTGCTAACTCCATTTGAATGAGTCAGCAATGCTGTTGGAGAAGAATATAATGCAAAATGTGAGAAGGTGTACAACCTTGTTTGGTGATCTGCCCTATCCACTGCCACTATAGTATCACTATGCAACTCCTTGATAGCTACTAAATTTGGTGAAAAATCAACTCTCATACCCTGACCAATGTGAGTGATTTGGTACACTGATAGGAGATTGGTTGAAAGAGAAGGAAAACTTAGAACATTATTAAATGTTCCTCCTTCTATTTCAACTGACACTCTCCCTATAATGAAAACTGATGTGTCATCACCCAAACTAATTAAAGTCATGCTACAAGGCTCTAAAGATGAAAACTCAACTAGTGAAGAGCCCATGTGGTGAGAAGCACCTGAATCAATGACCCATGATGATGTAGAAGCTGCTGTAGCTACAAGGGCCTTGCCCTTTTATTTCTCCTTACCCTTGCCTTTTGCCTTGGTAGAATCTTGGGTAGATGAATTTTGCTTAATGGACTCAAGAACACCTATGTTGTTCTTCTCTAGAAGATGATTTAGGTGATCTGTTTGTTTCTTCATGCATTTGTGTTCATCATGCCCTCTCTTTTTACAATAGGCACACTTAACCTTCTCCTTCTTAGGTTTAGCATTAGAGGATGAAGACTTAGTGTTGTTTTTGGCAGGATTAGTGTTTTCTTTCTTCTTCTCCTAGTCCTTGTTCTTTTTCTTCTTCTCCTTTGTTGAAGTATTATCCTTACCATTTCTAGCTATCAAAGCTTGGGGTTGAGTAGACTTCATTGTGCCCATTTTAATTAGCTTATATTGCTCCCTAGTCAAGTCAGCAATGAATGAATCTAAGGCATTTTCCATGTAGTGCCAAGGGTACTTTTTGTGGCATGGAAAGTGGAGACAAAGACTGAATAGCTTAGACCTAACTTTGTGAGAATAGAAAGAATGAGTTGGTCATCTTTCTTCTCTATCCCACATTATTTCAATTGCAATCTAAGGGCCTTAAACTTAGTGAAGAAGTCTTGTAGGGTGTCAAGGTTGCTAGGACTTAGACTTATGAGTTCATTTTCGAGCTCATGACATCTCATCTCATCAAGCTTCACAAATAACTTTTCTAAGGTGTCCCATATGTCATTGTGAGTCTGGGAGGATTTTAGATGGAAAAGAAGTTCTAGAGACATAGACAAGCTTAGTAATCCATAGGCTTCATCACTATGGTTGTACCACTTAACCTTTTTAGCATTAGTGTTAGGTTCTACTTCAGTATCCATGGTGATCCTATACAACCCTTTACTTCTAATAATGATTGACATTTTAACCTTCCATTCATGATAGTTAAAGGGTGTTAAGGTTTTAAGTTAAAAAGATTCCATTTTTTGCTAAATTTAGGTGAAGTTGTGTTGATTGCAAGTTGTGAAATTATGCAGAAAGGAGAATGAAAGCAAAGTTTTGCAAGTTGTGAAAAGCAATCACACCCCCCTAATATATTGAGCCCCCCTCTAAATATGCAAGTGCATGCTCAAAATATGTCAGACTCAGCTGAGAATGCGTCTTAGAGCAATCGGTGCAAGACTAAATCAAACAATATGTCAAACTCAGTGGAAAATGCGTCTTGAGAGACCCAAATTTTTGGCACTTTATAAACTAGTGTGTTTTTGACAAATAATAAGCCTATACTATGGAGAATTTAATTACAAACACTTTTTCAAAAAATGGCACCCAAATCTGAGCTACTATTTGCAAGATATTAAAGGTTCAATTTTCTCGTAAACTAGTGTTGTTGCAAAAAAAACACTAAAACATTAAAAAATGCCTCTTATGAAAGAGAAAGTGGCCTTCCAACCACTTGTTGGATTTAGCACAGAACAAGGAATCCAAAGGAGGTTTTTGTGATGGGGAATTGGCCTCCCACCAACCTAGGCCTCACTCTTCATCTTCGACAGGTGAAGATACAAGTTTTATATGAAAACCCCCAAATTACAAAACTGTCTAAAAAACTAAATATTCAGTCAAATTGACTAATTTTTGTTTTACAAGTCAATTTTAAACTAAAAATAATGAAGCAAAGATAGAATTTATGGATGCCATGTGTCCAAGGGGTGCCACATGGGATGCCAAGTAAGGAAGGGGTGCCAAAAAAGCATAGTCTAGAATTTAATGCAGACCTGCTAGAAACTGTATGGCCTGATGGTGTGGCAGAACTAAAGTGCTTTGCTGAAGTTGGCATAAACCAAAATATTCTTGCAAAAGAATGAAATTGTAGACTTTCACACCATACGGCCTGATGGTGTGGCTGGAAGGAAGGATTTTTGCTACTGGAACTGAAGGCACCTTGCTGGAAAGAGTGTGGTGCAAAGTTGGAAGGACTAGACACAGACTTGTAGAAGCATGGCATGGACTGAATGCTGCTCTTCCCTATGCTACTCCACACAACAATGGTGCCCAAGAATAGAAATAGATGAACCAACCCTTGAAGTGAAGATAGCCAAGACACCCAAAGGCCAAGGATTCCCAAGATACCAAAAATGATTATATATATATATATATTTAAAATCAGATATAGAAAATAAAAAACAAAGAGAACTCCACTCCTCTTGATTTCAAAATGAACTAAAAGCATAACTAGACACATGATTACCGTTCTTGCTTTGATACCATATCAGAGTTGTTGTCAAAATCTGGATAATGCGAGTGTAATGGAGACGTGATCACATGAGTTGAAGCAAGTTCACACCACATAAATGCTAAAGCAATTTGAAAATAACACAAAAAGATAAATTGCACAAGACAAAATGGAGAAAACCAAAATCTGATTAACATGAGATGGCCAAAGTGAGGACTACAAATAGGAGAGTGCGTAAGTAACTCCACAAAAGGTGGAAAAGGCACCCCAAGAATAGACTGTAACTCCTCCATGAAAGGTGGTGACAAGGTGCTAAGAATAGAGAAGTAACTCCCATCAAGGGAGTTACTTATGACATTCTTATGACACCTATGACACATCTATGACACACACCTCCACATAAGCTAGCCTATCCCACAAATGTAGGAAAACTCCATGTATGCACAAGAAATACAATTTCCCTAATTAAAAAATAGGGGAAAATAAAAACTTACACTAATAGTTCCTTAATTAGAATGTCCATCTTCTATGCATTCAAGATCTAGTGTAGTGCATCCCTGATGTATTCTACTGAGAAAGCAAAGGGGAGCTTCAACCATCTTTAATTATTCCCATCCTTAAATACTAAGCACATGATGGAAATAGTGCTACATCATGGCAAAAGTTTCCATCCCAAACATGATTGTGGGAAGCCCCTAGGGAATGCACCAGCCCAATCCAAAGGCCTCGATTTACTTCTCAAACTAGTGCAATATGTGTGTCTTATACTTTAGATTGAAGGTGGGAGGGTAGGTGTAGTCCTTATAATTTGCATGAGTGATTCATGGTATTCTTAGAACACCCATAGATTGTCTTCACTCCCATCTAGGATCTTGATATCCTCCATTATGATAAATATGAGGATGGAACCCCACCTGAAGGTCCCTTTGGTGATGTGGCATTTTAGTGCATTCTTGATCAATTTTTCTGCAATGAAATGGGAAATATTAATTTATATGCTCTATGCCATATGATATGCGATACAAAGGTATGACTTAGACACATTTGTCCATCAACTGCCAAGACATAATTTAGAACTCATGAGGCATGCTACCACCCTCATGCCCAGGTGCTTACATTTGTTAATTGGGAATGTATAGCCCCCTATAAAGTAATTTTGGAGCTTCACAATGCACTTTACTTTATCATCATCCATCAATTGATGGATGTCTTTATCAGTGTTCGAGATTTCAGTTATCCATTTTATCATCTACATTGAGATCTTCATGCACTAGCCTATGAAGTATACTTGGTATTCATGGACATGCGAGAGAAGGAGTTGAATGAGCTCTTCAAGTTTTTTGAAGCAAGGCAACTCATAGAGCTAAATTATGCTAGAATATTTTAACTTCTCTTGAAATGAGACATAAAACAGGGCATCACCTTCTAGTGTATTTCACCCTATATCCACCATCCAATATTGTACCATGTCTTGAAAGTAACTTGATGTTTGATGGTTATATTATTTAAATTAGAATACATACAAAAAGAAGTCATGTGGTTCTTATACTACTACTAATACCTTTGATGGAACCTACATGTATTGATAGGATAATTTTTTTAGTCCTTCAATATCCACCACTATGATGCTAACTACCTCAACTATCTACACCTTTGTCTTGACAATAGATGCTTCCTCAATAATTTTTACTTGTTTGGGTTCTATCTACACTAGTGCAGAGATTATTTCCTTCCTCTTCTTCACCATTCTAAATATAATTGTATCAAACCTCAAAAGGTATGGCTTGTTGAAGGCTCGAATAATGATTAGTAATTCAATAATCATGGGGTTTGTGACTATTTTCTCAGCTCTAAGATTCATTGGCCATTAATGGTGGCTTAGGTGATAACTTCCTAGTTCAACTTGGTTCTTTCTTTAATCCCTCACACCATCCTTCACTATGAATCTACTCTATCTTTCTCTATGCTTTCATTCACTCTAAGGTGCCTAGATTACATAATTGCTCACTCTGATATGGTTCTTCTTACTTTAGCTCTCTAGTTTCTTATTAAGTTTGCACTAAGTCTTTTAGTTATCTTAAACTTGGTAACCTATAATCCACTATTTACTCATTTATACCCTTCACTTGTTAACTATCATTATTAATGTAGGTGTAATTTCATAGGTGCCTCAATCTCTTAGAAACCATGAAAATCTATGAAATATTCAAAAATATCCTATCATGTATAGATGAAATGTGTATCTTTATGCCATGACCACCTCCTTAAATGCTCCTAACATATTTTTTAGTGAAGTGATGTATGGTTCAGATGATCACTTCCCACTCTTTTCTAGGTGGATGCCAGTTATCTTAAACATTCTCCTTTTGCACATGTATCCTTAGCATGACCTTTGCCTTCCTTGTGGTAACCTAGGTGAAATGTCTCAAATGTGCATGAGTCATCCTCCTCGGTTCCACTATCTTATAGCTATACTCCTATTTCAAGCACACTTTTCTTCCTTAGTTGCTTTCTTGCACTTCATCTTGCCTTGGCCTATCCTACCCCATACAAATCCCTTACACTGGCCCTCTAACACTTTGTTTCTCTCCTAATAATCTTATGAACTTTTAGAGTTCATCTTCACTATCTACCTTATGCTTAACCATGTTGGGCATCTTCACTTCTTGCCTCCTAGGGTATTTGGTGCTATATCAATTGATGCACCTTCTTGCAACTCTAGCACAAAGGTATCACTAGAGTGATTTATTCTTGGGCCTTTAAGGGGCCTATAATTTCTATTTTGTGCATATGTCTCTGTAGCTAATTCTTATTACACTTGGTAAGCTTCACACACCCACTAATTAGATGTCTAGGCCTATACACTTATAGGTACAAGTGCTCGACTCACTTGATTGGATTTATGCATACAATATTGACACAAAAAGTTCTTGTGGCTACCGTGCACTACTCAATACCTATATACACTGTACAAAGGACAAAAAAGAAGAAGAATGGTTTATCTTACACCAAACTTTATTTTGGTTAGCTTAATTTCAAATTGACTAGTGACCAAGAAGTCAATGTTTCCATGTCACAAACACTAACCTACTTCCTATATGGTTTCAACTGGTTGCTATTAAAATGCCTAGGGAATATTTTGATAAACAACATGCACAATTTTATAAGATGTGGCGGATGATGTTGGGACCCATCCATCGTATTTGTAACTTTCATGGGTGTTTGAGGTACTAAAAATCATGAGCAACACTAACACTCCTTCAGTCAGCTCCTTGTGCTTGATATGCTTGTCATACCAACACTTATATCATGTATTTTAAATCTATTAACTCTACTTGGCTTGGTGCACTTCTCATCCAAGCACTCTAAGTATTCTAACCATATGCTTAAATATTCTTGGTCATCTAACCAATTGATCTATGTAATGCATAAGGAGGGCACCATGAATTCCATGGGTAGAACTATTTCAACACCAAACACCAATTGGAATGGTTTAGCCTTATTTAGGTGCTTATAGGTCATGTGGTATACCCAATGTACCACTAAAACATGATCATCCAAGTCTTTGTGATTTACATTACATATCTTTGTTAGGGACATTCTTAGAATTTTGTTAAAGGATTTAACTTTTCCATTAGCCTGGGGATGATATTGGGTGGTCTTGTGGTATGCCACCATGTATTTGGTCAAAAGGATATGCACTATCTCATTTTTGAAATGAGTGCCCCTATCATTAGTCAAACTTAATGGGCACCCATACTAGCTAATGATGTTCTCACATATGAAGTGCACAACTATCATGACTATGTAGTCTTTTATTGATGTATCTTTGGCCTACTTTGTGAAATATTTAGTGGCCACTAAAATGTATCTTGCACCTATGCATCATGATATGATAGTAATTGGCCAGAAAAGTCAATGGCCAATTTTTTGAATGGTGCTTAGGAAAGAATGGGGATGAGAGGCATCTCATCCTATTAGTTGGGATTTCTAGTACACTAACATACATCACATGCCTTAGCATATTAATTTACATCTTGGAACATGCTTGGCCACCATAAGTTAGACTACAATACCTTATACACCATTATGTCTCCAGCGTAATGACCTCTTGTGATCCTTTCATGCACTTCCTATAAGATGGAGTCCCATTCATGTTCGAAAACACATTGGTGTAGGATTTCATCCCTGATTCATTTATATGATTCCCCTTCAATGAGTTGGAAGGGGGCAACACAAACCACAAGTTGCTTCTTTTACTTAGTGGACAGGGTTTGGGGTACAAACCTAGGTGTTAGGAAAGTGGTAATATTTGCTAGATCTTCAAGAATTTTCTAAACTCTATACATATATGCATCTAGTATGTCATCCTCAACGAGCATCACCACATCACTAGAATTGATGTCAGACAAATGGTTTGGCTCCAAATTTTACTTCTCAAGTTTGATGAATATGAAGAATTGGAACTCCTAGAAGAGAACAATCTATATGCATATTTACCCATGTAAAACAAGATTATTTACAAGGTATTTGAGCACTTCATGATTTATGCATAAGATGAATGGAGTTTCTAATAGGTATTGCCTAAATTTTTGTAAGGCATAGACCATTGCTAGTGCCTCATGCTCGTTGGTGGTATAATTCTACTCTACCTACATCAATTTTATACTTATGAAGGAGATGGGGTGGTCCATCTTACCCTCACCTAGTTGTACCAATATAACACCAATGGAAGAGCCTAAAGCATCAATGTGGATGTGGAAAGGAGTCATTTAGTTAGGAAATTATATAATTGGCACATTAGCCAACTTTAGATTTAGTGTTTTAAATGCCTCCTCTTTCACCTCACCCTAGTAAAATGGGCCATCCTTACACAAGAGATCCTCTAAAGGTTCTACAATCTTTACATAGATCAGAATGAACTTTTTATAGTAGCCACAATGGCCTATAAATTTATGAATATATTTCTGCATTAAGGGAGTCTAAAGCTAGATTATTATGGCTATCTTCACTAGATCAACAAGCAAACCATCCTTGAAGATGATGTCCCTAAGAAATATCCTAAATGGAGTTATGAAGATGAACTTATTCATATTTATAGATATATGGAGCTACCTGTACCTCTCAAACATGAGTCATAGATTATCATAATGGTCTTTTACAAGACCATACATAGTCAAATCATTAAGGTACACTTGGAAGAACTTATAGATATATTCCTTGAAGGTAGTGATCAGTACCTTGAAGAATATGCATGGTACATTATTGAGTCTAAAGGGCATCATGTTATAGGAAAAATAACCCCTTCAATCACAAAGGTTATTTTTGGATTATCTACCTCCTCAACTTGCACCTAATGGTAGCCTAAAAACCCATCAGTAAAAGTGTAGATTTTATAGCTTGTGACTCCATCTAGGACCTCATTGATAAACAGGGTTAGAAACAGATCATTGATGTAAGTAGTGTTCAATATCCTATAGTTGACATAAATTTATATGTGCCAATCCTTATTGATGTTGATGACCATCAAGCTCACCCATTCAAATTCTTGTACTGGGCAGATGACATCGACTACCAATATTCTCTCAATCTCTATCTTTACCTTGGTATAAAGAGTGGGATTCATCCAATATGGGTGCTTCTTGACTGGCCTCACACCATCCACTAGCTTGATGCTCATTTTTACAAGTGAAAGGTGGGTTCCCTTCATGTCCTTATAGCTATGTGAGAATAAGTCCTAAAATTCCTTCAAGAGGTCTACAATTTGTGCTAGCTTTGACTTGGACCAGTAAGTGCCTATAGTGGTGATCTTTGGCTCATCTTCTGCACTGATGTCTACTATAGTGGTTTTGAGTGACACATGGTAGGGTTCATGTCTCTCCTAATGATATTATTCAATTTAAATTATCCTCTTTATTATTTCAATTAAAAAATACATTAGATCTTCATCATCTAGGGTGTTGCCATCTATAAAGTACACCAGATTTTGTCTACCTATTAGAGCCCTTCTAATTATGAACTTTATAGGTCTCACCATCTTCATCATTAGAGTCACTATTGAGCATCATCTCTCTAAAGAACATTGAGAGTGCTAATACTTTCTCCCCAAACATTTCCTTAAGGATCTCTTCTAAGATATCAGTGTCCTCAAACACTACCCTACAAATGACTTACAATGGCTCTAATTGTTCTACATTCTATGAAGAAAAGGATAAGGTGTGCATGAACCTCTAATTAAGCCTCTTATAGTTTATTATATCATGGTGCATCTCATTTAAAATGTACCATGCTCATGCCCAATTTTCCAAGGTCCTATAAAAGGTGTGCACCCACAGGACTCTTGGAAAATTCTCATCGTAAACAATCTAGGTTTTTTAACACAAATGTACATACGTGATTAGGTCAGAATTGTTGACATAAAAAGGTATGTATAAGTACTCATTACTCTTATCAAATATATTATAGATGGCCAAATTTATATCTTTCCAAGTGGGAAATCTAGGTCTTTGTACTACCCACCAATGAGCACCAATGCTCTTCAAGGTATGCACTAGTGCACCCATTCAATCTATCTCTTTAGGGATGTAGGATTCAATGTCATGGACATGGTTTTATATGGGTTAGATATATTCATAATTTATAAGTGCTATAAGTTTCCCTTTAATTAGTCAAAGCACCCTTTTCTCCAATTTTTGGGTGTAAAGAACCCACTTCTTGGGGCACTCAATCCTAACCAACCCTATCCTAGCTGGTATTGGCCCAATTGTACACACTAGTGGCACCTTCAACCAGTGACCTCATAAGATTCTTAAATACATCACTCATAGGTGACATTAATTTTATTAGAGGTTGATTGTCAATCCTCCCATTTGAGGATGCCTTGGTCATTAGGGTTGACCTTTTTGGCACCTTACACCATGATGTTATAGATGTGGTTGATCTCATCCTTGAGATCAACACTTTCTATGTATGGGAGTCCTTGGTCACTTGAAAGAGGGATCACCAACCTTTCCTTTCTATTCTCAAAAGTCATATAACACTTATTAAATAAAAATTCCTACATTATTAACATAACACCATGGCCTTCCCAAAAACATTAGATAATTGTCCTATTTTACCAACTTGATGACCTTAAAGTCAGCCTAGAACTTGATGCCCATGATGTCTACAATGGCACCCTTCAAGTTTTGTTAGCCATGAATAACATGTGAGGTGAAGGTCTCAAGGGTAGATGCCCCATCTTCTCCCAGGTGGTTTTGGTCAAGATATTGACCTTGATACCTATATCAACTAGTACTTCACAAACTAACCATCCATTGATGGTGGCATCTATCAATAATTCTTGGTCATACTCTATGTTATGAGTATGATTGAATTCACATGCCCACTCCATATACAACACTATAACCTCTATTAATTGAGATGTGGCCTCCTGTGTTAGTTATTTCCCTACATGTTTCAAAATAAGTCTTTTAGTAGTGGCAACATCCCATCAATTTGCAAGAGGAAAAGGATCTTGCTTAACTCCTACACTTTAGCCTCTTGGTGATCTTGCTTCTTGTGTTAAGCAGTAACTTGTGCCTCTAAATCTCTGACCAACTAAAGTTTTCCCTACAAGTTTGTATCATGTTCATAGCTTGCTATAGGATGTCCTTTTACTATATAGGGTTAAGATATGGTATAAATTTTTTCTCTATCTATATTACATGCTTAGTGCATCTTGATTCACCATACTCAAAGCGTAGATCTTGGTTCGGTGTAGTGGGTGGTTGAGTGGTGAACCCACTCGTTGTTATGGCATACACCTTGGGA
Organism: Torreya grandis; assembly: GCA_037957365.1. Lineage (NCBI taxonomy): Eukaryota > Viridiplantae > Streptophyta > Pinopsida > Cupressales > Taxaceae > Torreya > Torreya grandis. The sequence goes on from JARHVA010002636.1 coordinate 1,445,591, forward strand.
AGCTCCTTATGAGTTTGTTGTGGTTTAGGGGCCCATTTTTACTCTTTGGATTTATTCCTAACCATTACAACACCTTTGTCTATGCCAAGACAACTTTACATTATCTTCTTATACAAGTTTGGGCATTCCTCGGCTACATGTAGTCCTTGACAATACCTGCATGTTGGGTACATGGGGTAGTCACACTAATAAGGTTTAGTTAATACATACTTGTATCATGATCATGGTCAAAATCTTCCTCCACCACATCCTCGTCCTTATCTATGCACACCTCACTGGTTACCATAGCCCATATTATTCTAGCCATAGCCTTCCTTTCCTTGACTCACCTGACCACCACCTCATGTCATCACCTACCTCACACTTCTTTTCATAATCTGATGTATTTCATCAATTAATCTATAGTTTATTGTTGAATGTGTATAAGCATCACACATTTTATAATAAATGGTGGTGTTTACTTTGCTAACATGCTGGAACAGGGGGCAGTTTTAAAAGTCATGTAGCCCATGACAAAATTCATAGTTGAGGAGGACATTAACATTTATTCATGAGTAGTTGATCTTGTTATGCCCCTCCATCTCATAGTTGATGCATCATAACCCATAATGACTGTCATGTTCTGAGCCAATAGTCAACTTCTATAGCTAAGAAACCATTGACATAATCTACACCTCCATGAATGAGTTGATCCCCATATCGATGCTGCCTATCACCTTAGACTAGAGTGTAGATTCAATCACTTTATGGTGGTTTATGAAGGTATTCATGGATAATGTTCATCTAAATGGTACTAGGAGGCCCCAAACAAATCATTACATGTCTTAGAAGAGGTGAATATCATATGGAAGCTTAGAGAGAAGAGTTTAAACTATGTGTCATATAGGTGCATGCTCTTGGATAACCCTTGGCTGATTTATTTGAACACCATGATTCTCTACAACTCAAATTTAGGGATATCAAACTCTTTTAAGAAGGCTTTCTTTAGCATATTATAGTCAGCCATAGTCTAGTTTGGATCAAACTTTTGATACTAGGTATGGGTGTGATCTAACATAGTGGTCATGAACTAGGTTACCTTGTGCTCGGGTTGAGTGATACCCTCAACATGCCATTATAAATCACACTTTAGCACATGCTCCATGGCATTCTCTACAACATGATACTCAAGTAAGTACATCACCATCTCTTAGTAGACTTGTTGAGGGGGGTGGTGCTAGGTTTTGAGGTACTTATCCTCCATGCATCTATGTTAGAGGTGGACTTATATTGATTATAATTATAGGTAAGGGCATTGATCTTGAAATTTTTGATTATGTTATTAAATTTTTTAGCATAGTACTACTTATTTTTGGTACCATGCCACTTCTTACAAGATGTTGCCTAATTGGTACAATTAACATTTTCTACTCAAGAATGCTTATGCCTGGGTTCATGGTTATTAGATTGGTGCTTGCTAGATTCACTATATCCTTAATCAATTCATCATATGGAATCACTTGATCAATCATAAACTCTTGATCCAAATATTGAATCCTATCAAATTTGAAATCAATAATAGGTTTAGTTACCATTCTTCTATCTTCTAATGGGGAATCTAGTGTATGAGCTTCCACTTAAGGTTTAAAGGAAGTAGGTGTTTCTAGTATATTCTAAAGCACCATATCTTATAGGAACCCACTATTTCCTACACCCAACTACTAAGTTTGGTCTCTTACTTCTTCCTCTCTCTCCTCATGTTGATATAATTCAAGGGATCCTTACCCATGCTGGTTTTGCTCACTATAGGTCCTATCAACACTTCTAAGTTCTAGATCCTCCACCAAATTATGCCTTCACTTACTATAGGTTAAGATCTAGAGATTTTGAGTGTTAGGTTACTATTCCTCCTCCATTTTAACTTACTTAGACTTCCCCTTCTCACCTTCTATGCTTGCTCATATGTGCAAGGACTTTAGCCTTCCATTATTATGGTTTCTATACCATAATCCACTAGAAGCTTCTTTAGTTTAGTGCTAAGCCATATTATGAATATACCCCTTAGTTTGTGAAGAAACTCATACTCTTCTTCTTCTGGGCATGATAAGGTTGACACTATGAGCACAAACACGTAGCTATTCAACACATCACTCCATCACTTGTCCACAATGCACATCAAAACTTCATCCAAGCTCTCTAGCCTCTCTATACACTCTATGTTCCACTTGAAGTGCTATATATAGCTTCATATTCTAGTAGTAGTGTAGGAAACCAACAATTGGTACACATATTCATGTAGTTCTCAAAAGAACACCTCATATAGATCATTATACAAGTTGGCTTATGCCATTTATTAACTACTAACCCTTGCATGTAGGATGCCTCTACATGAAACTATCTTCCACTTTCTCTAGCCAATGCCTGATATTCTTAAGTGATAGTTGGAGCATCACTCTATTGCACTATTACAACAATAAAATTTAATGAGTCCCGATAATGGACCCAAAATATTGTAGAAAAGTTCACTAGGTTAGACTTTACACTTAGTCATGCACTTAAATATCAGAACAAGTTGGTTCTAGATTTTACGGATCTTGGCATAGGCATAATAGGATCTATCACACAACATTTAATCATGCTATGACACTAGAATTAGTTTCACATAAGGTGTAAGCCTTGTGCACTCACCCAAAGTGTAATAGTGAAGGGACCTAGCCTAAATTAGGTTAGTTGAATCATGGCATAACCTAATGTTTAATGAGACTTAGTCATTGACTAGAGGGGTTTAAGTATCCTTCTAGTGCTAGGTATTAAAAGGGAGGTCATTAGGTGCAATCCTTCTCAAGGGCATAAGTCCTAAGGTGCAAGTCCATAACTAGCTAGGTGGGGCTCGTAACAGTGTAATCTAGGAGAAGGGCTAGCATAAGATGGTTTAGGTTCTTAGGAAAATAAAAGGTAAGTCTTAGGTTTAAGTATGCATCCTTAATATAGCTTTTTAGGCATGGGTTTTGGAACCTTGGTACATTTTGGTTCCAACACTTAGTCAATTTATAGGTGAGTCGAGGTTACTATATTTTATAATACATTCAAATAACAACCACAACATTACTTAATTGAAACTATCTCACAAGCATAACATTATGAAAATTATAACATAAGGATCAATACTTCATTTATTCATTAACTTATAGTTCAAAAATAAATTTTAATACAAAGAAATAGAGCATATTTTCTTCCTAAATCTATTCATGCCCAATGGCTCACATGTGAGTTTGAGCTATACATTTCAACTACTTAAAATAATATTTAGAATAGAAATACTAATGGTTTATTCTCTATTCTACTAGAGCTTCACTACCTTGGTTGCCTCTCTTTGGTATTAAAATATGAGCCTTATTTTATAGGTGATTAGGCATCTCTTGATAGGTCAGATGAGCGCATGCCAAGTGATGAGCTATCGTGAGTCTATCAGCTCCACTATGCTACCCAAGTTAGATGAGAGCATGATGTATGCTAAGTTGTCACTTAGGGTCACTATCTCACCTATTCCAATCTAGTAGGGATGTCCCCTAAAATTTGGTACCATGTAACCACCTGCTAGCTAGTGTGGGATCCTTGGGGACATCTCCAACTAGTGTCAAAATGTACAAAAGGGGAGTAACCATTCTAAAGGTTACTTCACATTGAGATGGATCCAATTGGCATGGTCTATGTAAGTTATATAAAATGGGCCCCACCATTTATACAAATATTTGTAAAATTAGCTTAATATGCAGGTTTAATCCTTATTCTTTATAAACACTAACTTGACACATTGTATTTCAAATAGGATCTTTAATATTCAAGCTATAATTTCCAAGGATTCAAACAAGATCACATTCAAAGAGATAAAGGTAGGCGTAGATGTTCTAAATCTTTTCCAACTTCACCTCTTTAAGGTACCCATACCTTCAACCTTTACCCATGTATGGCTTGGTTGGGAAATTCCTCAATCAATGTGTTAGGTGTGGTACATGATCTCATACATAATCTTGAGAAATACTTGCCAACATTTAGTCTAACTAGTATTATAACTACTGAAGAGCATATTAAATATTTTAAAGCTAATTTAAGGTTGATAAATGTCACACATGAAGATGTGACATGTAGGTTGTTCCCCTTTACTTTTAAATATGCTACATATGAATGGTTTCTCAATTTTCCTGACAATTACATTACTAGTTGGGATGATTTAAACAATGTTTTCATAGATCAATTTCGAAAAATTGTTAGTCCATGTGTCATGAACCACTAGTTCACCACCATCAAGGGGGATGCGAGTGAGCCCATAAGGTCCTATAATGATAGGTTCTAGAAAATGTATAGTAAGACCATAGAACCTTATAATCTTGATGATGCTTTAGCTCTAGAAATATACAAGTATGTAGTAGATCCTATGACTTCTGTATTCTTAAAAAGATCTCTTCCACTTATAACTTCATTAGCCAGGGCTTATTCTAAAGTAGTGAACATTAGTGATTAAATGTAGCCCCAAGGATAAATGGCCTACTCTATTCCAAATATCAAACTACATTTATCCACTCTTAACATCTTCCCCAATAATAATAAGAATGTTCCAATGTTGAATCAACTCCTAATTTTGAATCAATTGCCTTTGAGTCATGTTACTCCTAACTAGAGTTTAGGATTTTTGAGTCATCTTACTGCTAATGGATTTAATGTAAATGATCAAATAAATTTAGTACCATCTATTGGTAATAAAAATAACTAGGTTCATAATTCTAAAACTCTAAAGAATGAGAATGAGTCAATCCTAAAAATGGTCTAAAAGTTAAGCACTAATTTCCTTTAGCTACAAAAATAAGTTGGCAATATTGGAGAGAGATCTAGTAGGAACTTCTCATTCTAAAGGTTTAATAGACCTAATAATAGGTTTTAAAATGATAGTTTCTATAACAACGAGGCTAACAAACCATCTTCTAGCAATAAAACCATGGATATTAATCTTACTGACATTGATTTACTTGATTATTGTAGAGTGCACTGTACAACCAAACATGGTGAGATTGATTGCATTGAGTTTTGTAAAGCTTTTGAGGCATTTCAAGAAGAGTTAGACACATTTTAAGTGGTCCCTAATAATGATAGTGGTGCAGGCACCTCAAGATATAAATCATTTAATTAATTCAACATGGTGGAAGCATTGGAATTCCCTTTTCAAGAGGACAACCAACTTGATCATGTCTCTGAGGAGATCTAGGCCTTCCAAAAATTCTTAAATAAGGCTTATCCTTTGAGAAATAGAGATTATAGGCATCCATTAACTACCTCAACACCTCCAAATAAATTTAGAACTCCTCTAGACACTTCTTCAAGAAATGATCCAGAACCACGCAAAGGGAATACCTCTAAGCATAATGTTGATGTTCCTAGTTATTCAAATAAGACTGGTTATGATATTTTTAAGAACATGAATAAGATAAAAGATAACATCACATTGCATGAATTAATGTAGATCACAAAACAAAGGGACCTCTTGTTAGAATCATTATCAAGGAAATACAACACTCCACCCAAAGCTGACAATGCTAATATGGCTTTGCACAAAGCTAAGGCAAAATATCCTCCTTTCCTGCTCATAGTTAGGATGTTTGGTAAGAATTTTCATAATTATTTATTAGATTTTGGTACATCCACCAATATCATGCAAACATGTATTTACAAATAACTTCACTTGACACCTATTAAGTCTGATAAGGTTGTCACCTAATTAGACAAATCTAGGGTCAAAGTGGTTGGAGAATTATTAAATGTCCACATGCATTTTGCCTTTGAGCCTAGAGTAAAATAATTTATTGATATCCAAGTTATCAATATACTTGATGCATATGGATTTATTTTAAGTAGAGAATATACAAAGGCTTTTAATGGATATATGTCCATTGATTGTTCACACCTATGGCTACCTTATAGGGGAGTTCTCAACCAAATTAGGGTTGAAAGGGAGCCAATAATGAATCACATGATCACTGAGTACAATGTTATGAATGAAAGGTTCAACATAAATTACTTATACTTAGGGGTTTTCACCCTAGAGACTAACAAATTTAGTGATACTAAAGCTTCTCATGTTATGCCTAGGCTATGAAAGCTACATTTTGATGGTGCTAGGTGTAAGTCTAGATTTGGGGTCATTGTTATCCTAATTTGTCCTGATGATAAGAAATATCATGCATCCTATAGGCTCCAATTTACATATACCAATAACCTTGTTGAATATGAGGCCCTCATCCTAGGTTTGTAATTTTCTATAAAAACAATGTTAAAGAACTACTAGTCTATGGTGATTTAGAACTCGTAGTCAATCAGGCAAAGAGTAAATATCAACGAAAACTATCATACCTTTAGAGGTATAAATTTAGGGTCTGAGATATAATTGAGTCTTTTGATGTATTTAACATTGTCTCCATCCCTAAAGAGGAGAATAAAGTAGTTAATGAGTTAGCCTATATTGTAGCCAACTTCATGCCTAACCAAGACTCACCCAAATTTAACATTGAGCTGATACCTTGTTGTTTGATCCTAGATAATGTGAATCATTTTCAAGTCTTTAGTGATGATAAATAGATCTTGGATTTCATGGCCAATTTAGGAGAATTTGAAACTCATGTCATTGATGAGGCTGATGAAAGTACTTATAGAGAAGGCAAATTTGATGGCAGAGTCATTCAATTGAATGACAATAATATTCCCAAATGCATGATTGCCTTAGAAAGATTATTTGATCAAGACAAACTAGCTGAGACCCCTAAGGTTCCCAAGGTAATTGGGAAGGATTATAATGCATTTGATCTTGGCCTTTAAGATCAACCTCAACTAGTCAATGTTATAAAATCCTGTACAACTACTAAAAATAAGAGAGCCAAAGAGCTGCTAACATAGTATAATAATGTCATAGCCTGGTCTTATGATGACTTAAAGATCTTTGATCCAAGAGTCATCACTCATACTATCCCTCTCAAGGAAAATTGTAAACCCTTTAGGTAGAAAAAAAGGCTTGTGAATCTAGTCCCCTATAATATTCAAAGAAGTTAAGAGATTGATAGATAATAGAATTGTGTTTCCCATTAGGCACTTTACATGGGTGGCTAATCTAGTGCTAGTAAAAAAGAATAATGGTGAAATTATACTTTGTATTGAATTTATAAATTTGAACAAAGCATCTAAAAAAGATAATTATCCTCTTCTCTATCTTGAATAGGTAATACAAATTCTTTTAGGTTCAACCATGATGTATTTTCTTGATGGTTTTTTAGGCTACAACCAAGTGTTGGTAGACAAGGAAGACAAAATGAAGACAACTTTTACAACTAAGTGGGACACCTTTGCCTACAAAAGAATGCCTTTTGGGATAATAAATCTAAGATCTACTTTTCAAAGGGCCATGGACCATGCCTTACAAGGTATAACTAGTAAGTGTATCATTATATACATGGATGATCTAACTTTTTTCCTAAAAATATGAAAGATCACTTTATGCATTTACAACAAGTATTTGAGAGATGTAGAAGGTATGGAATCTCCCTTAACCCAAAGAAAAGAATCTTTTGTGTTACTGAAGGCAAATTTTTAGGCCACATTATAACTAAATATGGTATCTCCATATATATTGAAAGAGTATAAGCTATATCTAAGATAGAGCCTCCAAATAGTATAAAAGAGTTAAAATCATTCTTTGGAAAAATAAATTTTGTAAGAAAATTCTTTTTTTTTTTGTAAAAATTGTCAAACCATTAAATGATATGTTGAAGAAGGATGCTAGGGTCACTTGGAATGAGGAATCAAATAAGGCATTCAATGACATCAGAGAAGCAATTATCTAGGCTCCAGTATTGATAAGTCTTGAATTTTTAAAGGAATTTTATCTCTATTCTTTTGCATTTGACCATACTTTGGATGTAGTTTTAACTTAGAAGATTTATGGGTGTGATCACCCAATAGATTTCATGAGTACTAACTTTAATTTTTTTGAGTTGAATTATTCATTGATTGATAAAAAATCATGTGTATTAATTAAATTAGTGTTGAAATTTAGGCACTATATCCTTAGAAATAAGGTGCATGCTATTTTAATTGACCCTACCACAAAGCTCATGCTGAGCCAAGAATGAACTTAGAGAACATATAGGTAAATGGATGTCAATTTTGAAAGAATATGACATAGAAATGAAAACTACAAAATTGGTAAGATGCCAAGGCTTGATTTAAGTGAATGCTAATACCAAACCTAAGCTAAGTATCATGCAATTTGATCATCAAAACTTTTAAGCTAGTGAATGGTATGATTCTATCATCCACTTGATAATTAATGGTATTTGTCTTGCAGGACTAACAAAAGAGAAAAAGAGGGCCCTAAGGCTCAAGGTAACCCACTATTTAATCAAAGATGGGGTTTATATAGAAAGAAATTTGAAGGTGTCTACCTGAGATGTGTTTCAAAAGGAGAAACTACCTAGATCATGAGCACATTCCATGAGAAGTTAGGCAATAGACATCCATTTAAGATAACCAAAACTCACAAGATCTTCATAGCTAACTACTATTGGCCAACTATTTTCAAAGATGCTCATGAGCATGTAAGGGAATGTCATTCATGCTAGATCTTCAACATAAAGGAGCCAAAGGCAATGATGCCTTTACAACTAGTCATGATTGATAAACCCTTTGTATAATGGGGGTTGGCCTTTGTAGGGGTAATCAACCCCAATTCATCACATGGTCATAAGTATGTGCTAATTTCCAAAGATTATTGTACAAGGTGGGTTGAAGCTATATCCACCAAATAATGTAGGACTAAAGAAATGATCAGTTTCTTAGAGACTAACATATGTACCAAATTTAGAACTCCAATCTCTTTGGTGTGTGACAATAGATATGTATTTATATCCATAGAGATGATAGAATGGGTGTATGATAATGGCATTTGTCTTAAGTTTTCATCCAACCAATATCCTCAAAGAAATGGATTGTCTGAATATACAAATAAGAACTTACTAAAGGCAATCAAGAAGTCTACTATAGACAAACCTAGGACTTGGCATAAGCTTCTCAAGTATGCCCTATGGAAATATAGGATAAGGATCAAGTAAGCTTGAAAGGCATCACCATTTTTTTGGGTGTATGGCCAATAACCTATCTTCCCTATACCTCTCAAGCTACCCACATATAAATTCATGTAAGAATATATGGAATAAGGCTAAGAACTTGTAAATTCAAGATTGTTAGATATCATCCATATGGAAGATGCATGGGAAAAAGCCTTTGCTAACTTTAGCAGGCACCAAACCATAGTGAAGAGGTTGTTTGATAAAAGGTCAAAGGTGAAGGTGTTCAAAAAGGGAGACTTGGTCCTCCTTTGGGACAAAGCATCTAAACCAAAGGGAAATCATGGAAAATTCACCCCCTATGGATTGGCCCTTATCAGATTGTAGAGACACTTAGAAATAACCTTCAAGCTAAGAGACTTTTAAGGAGAAAAATTCACATTTGCTCACTAATGGGAAATATCTCAAGCATTAATTTGCTACTGTTCCACTAGGGGTATTCATGGAATAAACCTTGTAAAATTGGTTAGAGCTAGCGTAAGTAGGCTAGTTAGTTTCCTTCTATTTTTTCCTTCATATCCTTGGTTTGTATATAAGCATTTATATATTTGTTTACTCCCCTTTTTCTTCTTGCTATGTTTGCTTTCTATTGTGTGCTTGTTTTATTGTTTTGTTCCTTACTTCCAATAAGTCCTTTGGACAACCCTCTACTTAAAGATAATTTAGTTTTCTTAAAACTCTTAAAGTTTAGAAATGTAAGTATGCACCTCATGCACATGTTGACCATGGATTTGAAATATGAGTTTGATGTTCTAATTTAGAGGAACTAGCAAAGACTGATGAATAGGTTAACTATTTTATGATAACTAGAGCATTTTTCTAATCTAAACTTGGTCTTAAGAGGAGTTACACATGTGGAATGAAAACATGAGCTATTAGGGCATAATCATGTTTACACTTAACAAAAATCCTTTCCTAAGATAAAGGTCACAACCATAGGTGATTACTTGAAGATCAAACACTTGGCCAAATCCTTCAACCTAGCTACCTTGGTTCCCAACCTTGAAAAAAGCATGAAAGATCTAAAAAATACAAAAAAAATAATGCAAAATCAAAATTCTGATTTTGATAATCTCCACCAAGGCTATGGATGCCTAGATAGTAGTGGAGCAAGGCCGTGAGTAGAACAAAAGGCATCTCTATCAAGGATATAGATGTTTAGATGGTAGTAGAGGAATGCCCAAGCCTTCCTTGAACTAGAAGCATAGTCCTTAATGGATATCCAAATATTCTCTAAGTCAATGTTAATGATTAAAGGCATAAAAATTTGAAGTTATCCCCTAAATCCCATGGTAAATAGTAAGTGGAATTAAAACACACACACAACACGGTTATGTCTTAATGTTTGACCCCAATTTTTCATGTGAAAATCTTGTTTCAACCACGAACTAATCTTGGCGATGACAAAGATCAAGTAAAATAGGTAACCTAGTGACTTGTCCAAACCATAGCCTCTGAGCTTTAACATATTACTATGTTTCCCATAAAAATTTCCATTTTTTGAGTTCAACATACCCCATTTTTTGAAAATTAGGACCCTTGAGAAATTTTGAACCTTAGTAATAAGATCTTAATGTTCTACTCTTTATTATGGTTTGAAGATCATCCATGCCTAATGAAATTGGCCCATTTGTTTATGGTCTTGATTTAAGGTTACTTATTGTTGCTAAAAGTTGCTCTTCATGTGATAAGTTGTAGGTTTCATGGATCCCTTATGAATGGATCATGTTTGGATCTTCATAGTTTATCTTAATTCAATCTTTTACTTGCCTTAGGTTTGTGAAAATTTGAGATGGGATTCATGTTCTAAAGAATCACTTTAAAAAAACCCTAGCTTAAGTCCTTGATTCAAATATTGGTAGGAATACTTTTGGTAGGAATTTTTAAAATTTACTTTTGACTTAAGACTAATTTTATGCTAAGGCTTAATCATGTTTCATAACATGACCAAACCCTAGCCTAAAATCATACTTGGTACCCTTTCATTATTTTCCCCCTTTTTTGTTTCATTTGTTTCTAATCAAGTTTAACATTAATATTGGTATGGTCCTTTTAATTTTTCTAGCATGGTACCCTTTTTTACCTATTTAGCCTAAAGTCTCAATTCTAAGGCCCTGTTCATGTTTATCAACCCAAACAAGACCTTAGCCTTAATGCCTTAGCCTAAGTTTCTATCTACCCAAGTCTTACTTAAATACATCACTATTTTGTAGATATGATGGCCCACACTTCATCACAAGGGGATAATTTGATGGAGTGAGGAAAACTTGACAAACTTGAGCATTTGGTCCTTCAGACCAATCATGTATGAGCATTCGAATCGTGATTGATGACTCTTGCCTCATCAAGACTGAGGATCCAATAGAGCAAAGATAATGATGAAAAGTTAAAATGCCCAAGAAGCTCAATAGAGATGCCACATGGCACTCTTATATATGAAGCTTAATGTTAATAGAACCCCAAACCAATGGCATGTAATTACTTAGATCATGATTGACGGTCTATACTTCATCACAGAGCCCTTGATCAGATGGAGTGGGTTGAATATGAGATTTATATAATATAATAATTTCATGAGATTAAAGTTGAAATTCTTACAAACATCATTTGATGTCTATGAGGCTATCATTGATGTTCGTGAGATCATCAAATTAAAGTTCATCTAATATTTTGTCTAGGCAAATAGACGTGTTTCTATCATTTGAAGGAGCCACTTTGAAATCATGTTTTAAAACTTAGCATAAAATAATTTAACCTAAGTCTACTATGTGTTTTCTTAACATGAAGTAAACTTAGCTTAAAATAATTTAGCTTAAGTTCCTTTTTACAACCATAGTTCATGCATATTATAGGATCAACGACTAGTGCTTCATCAGGCCTGAATGATCCAATAATGTGAAATCATCGATGACTATTTAGTAGAGCTCCAAGAGCCCATGGCCTTGAAACATAGTAGACACATGTTCAATATGTGACTGATGTAGAGTATAGATCTCAGAAATCCTATGAAGGTGTCAAGTGACATAACCATGGGGTTTGATACAAAGATGGCCAATAATAGGCAAGGTCCTATATCATGATCAATGGTTTGCATTTATCCATGGGAAATGATCCAATGACACAAAATAAAAGGACAAGTTTTAAATAAAAATGGTTAGTGATTTAAAGGAATTTATGAAAAATGCCACAAAAGTGACAAATAAATGCCAACTAAGTGCCACACAAACACAAAGTGATAAAAATGAATATCTTGTGTGCTTAGAAATCCGAATGTGTAAAGGCAAAGGTCAAAATCAAATTTGAGGCATGAAGGTGCCTGAATCCAAATAATCTATCACCATTAAAGCTTTAAAATCCCTAAAATTTGCATAAAAGGACCTAATATCAGCTTGAATTGAACACAACTAAGCTAAAAGGAGTTTAATTGTAAGTTGAGCGAGAAGAATTGACCTAGAGACCATTTTTAATCTAATCATGAGTAATTCACAAGTCTAGTAACCATGGTAGCTTAGAGGCAATAACTAAGGGATGAGACAAAATTGTATCTATCTATAGACAGTGAGGGAAGGGTTTTCAAAAACATAGAACTAGACATTATTACATTGAACATAGGTAATAATAACTAGTCCAAACTCTTTTGGAACATTGAATAAATGCAGCCCATCACAAAGGAGGAACAAAAGATTACCACTATGAATAAAAGATACTATGACTTGGTTCCAATCCAAATGGCTAGTCTCTATCATTCTATTGCTAAACCCAAGGTACTCCATTATATTAACACTCTTGCTCCCATTTTTAAATATTATAGAATTGAACATGACTAGATAATTTATGAAGGTAGCTCTAGGATAATTACAGACAATTATCCATTAGATTTTAAAAGATACTACAAACTAGGAAAACCCCATATGGATTTATCTACTATCAAGGAACGGACTGATAAGAATGACTTAGACACCATCCTTAGGCCTTAGTTTCTCCAAGGGAACCATGTGATCAAGGATGCTATAAGAAACATACCAGTTGCCTAATTTAGAGAAGGGATTAGGGTAATTATGAATCTATTGAATAAAATATCTGGAGCCCATTCAACCACTTATGTCAATAAGAGTTGGGTATCTTATGTCTACTTCATGGCATAAAAGGAGCTCCCTCCCCTAATTGGAGATATGATTAGCATCCATCTAGGATGCCAATTGATATACATTAAGAAGAAGACCAGTACATAATTCTTCATGATGTCTTATCTATTGGATACCTTGTTAGCCTCCACTAGGATCCCTCATATAAAAAATTAGTCACCTAAAGATAGATTTATAGTCTCCCACCATTATTCTAAACTACACATTTTCAAATATAAACACCACATGCAATTCATTTGTGATTGTGTTTATCTTTCTTTAGTAGAAGCCATTATAGGGGCCCCCATGCCTAGGATTAACCCTCTAATCAAGAAATATGTAGAGATAATGGGAGACATTTGGTTATACCCAGATTGTACTATGATCAAAATTGAAGGGATTTTGATTCAACCTTATAGATTGCTCATCTATGTTCCCACCAAACTAGCAAAGCAAGAGAGTGTAGGTCAACTTTTTCATGGTGTTAATAGAGTGTACAAGGAGAAAAGGAAAGACCTCCTCCATACCTTTCTTTTGATAATTTATATAACTATTTTTCAAGATTGGAAGCATGTAGACACTATTACCAGACATAGGGACTCTTTTAGATTTTAGATGGATGACCTAAGGCAATGGGATCCTAATAACAAGGTTGCCAAGCATTTGAAAATCAAGCAAGTACCTAAGTTAGTTTATGAACATCAACTTGGTCCCTATGACACTCTACACATCAGGGCCAACAATTTTGAGGAGATATTGGCTAGGTTCAAGAGACATAATGTCAAACTTGAACATAGACTAACTAGTAATGAGAAGCCACCAGGTGACATATGGTAGATGGGACCTATGCAGTACCATTTTTTGCCTATACCTTCTAGATGCACTCAAGAGCAACTATAGATGGAAGTACAACAACCCCAAACATAGATTGCATAAGGTCATGGGAAGGAAAATATAAAAGAAAGGCCTGGTGAGAGACCCTCACCCTCGGTCCTAACTCAAAGACCAACATCTCCCACTGAGTGCTTAGACATGATTGCCCTAGATCTTGTTGAGACATTGGAGGATGCCCTCAAGGTCCTTGCTACAACTTATGAATCCAATGAAGAGGAGGATAAAGTTGAATAATCTCAGGCCTAAACAAAGGAGGTTGAGAAAGAAAAAGGGATAGAAGTTACCCTAGACTTAGTCCCAGTGGTAACATCAAAGAAAAGAAAGGTAGGATTTGCAATAGTCCTAGTTGGACTAAAAAAGCCAAAGGTTACTTTCAATCACCTTGATGGGTGTTGTCATTCCCTTCATTTAATCAACTTTTTGTTGATGTCATATTTAACCAGGGCTGTGTCTAAAGCTATATGCAACAAGAAGAATCATAGCGATTTAATAATTGATTGTAGGTATTTGTATTTTTTTTTCATTTTGATTTGGGGGATTTTTAATGTCTTGAGGACTTCTTGGTTAAAACCTTATTGGAATCAAATTATGCAATTTTTTTGAAAGTAGACACACATTACAGAAATGAAATAGATTGCTGGAAATAAACACACTTTTGAAAAATAAAATAGATTGCTAGAAATAAACACACTTTTGCAGAATGAAATAGATTGCTAGAAATAAACACACTTTTGCAGAATGAAATAGATTGCTGGAAAATGATTGAATGAGAATTTAATATAAAATGCCTACAGGAATAAACTTACAACAAATTTTAACTTTAAGGAGTTGGAAGCATTTATAAATTTAATAAAGTTACCTATTTGCTTTTATGAATAAAATATAAATACCAACCAAATATTAAGATACTGGTTCTTTGGAGGAGTGGGCCCTTGCTCCACCTAGAAATAGTATTGAACAATTTAATTTGCTTTCAAAATAGAAATGGCTATTTCATTGATAAAATATTTTTTATTACAAAAATGTACTAATCTATCCTTTTCTCTCTATTCTTCAATGATTTTCTATTACTTCTTAAATTCCCAGGTCTGTATATATAGATGCTTTGATGGCTGTAACTATTTCATAGATATGATGGAACTGAATTATACCTAGAATAGATGCTAAATCAAGATGTGGCTAGATGTCTAGCTATGTGATAAATGTCTTAGATCTACAAGTATGGAAATCAAGAATCTACTCCTGATTTAATGGGATCATTGACCTGATAGATCACTGACTGTTTGGAATAGATCCTTATCAGTTCCATATATAGCTGAAAAAGTTTTAGAGCTTATCTATAGGAGTACCGAAGCTAATTCAGATAATTTTGGAGCTTAAATATAGATTTTCAGAGCTAAGTCTGAAAATGTGACAACTTGAAATAGTATGGTGGAGTTTTGGAACTAAGCTAAATTGATTCCAATGCTTCCAAAAACATGAAATCCACTTCATATTTTTTATTTAGCCTGATGATGACCTATTTTATGGCAAAACTTGAATTTTCCAACACACTTGTTAGGAATTATAGGTTTTTTAAATGTTAGAATCAAAATCAACAAAGGATGGATAATTACATCCTAACTCATCTTAGATCAAAATGAAAGTTACAAATGCAATCAAACTTAATAGAAAGAGACAGTAAGATGAGGTCATTTATTATACATTTATTGGGCATATCTTGGCCTCATCATTTCCCCCATACTTACTTGTTTGTAAGTCCTTTTACAAACTTCACTCTTCAAATTTTGGATTGTATATCCTACATTATATTTGATTACTTAGATCAAATGGCTAAAACTGAATATCCTAATGCTTTGATTCAAAGGTACTATACCCAGATCTTGCTTCTAATTTTTTTTTTCCATTCTACAAATTGATTGGGATTTTGAAGTTCTCTATTTTGCCAAGGAGATATGGGAGTGAGAAGTAGAGGTGGCCTTGTCTGTATGCCTATACATATGCACATAGGAGTTTCATTGATCTGAGGAATTATTGTGCATAAAGCTTTTGCCCTTTTTAGACTCCAGATCAAATTTGAAGGGGATATTACATCCCTTCTTTTCAATGCCACTGAAAGAAATTCCCATATTTTTTAATATGCATCATAGATATTATCAAAATTTGCCTTCTCATAAGAGGTGAAGACATCCATGCTTTGCTATAAATTGAAAAGATAAGGTCCCCTAAATTTGTCATTAAATGTATGGGATTGGAAATGTGTAGCAAAGGCGAGTGGGTTACCATAATGAATTCTCATATAGAAACTGAATGAACTAGCCTTTGACCAATGCTCTGACTCCATTTCTTTCCATGATATTTTATTTTGAAGAATAGAGACAAATGTGTTAAGCTAGCTTTCCCCTACATACAAATTGATCTTAAAACTTGTATTTCTTTCTAGCATAAAATTGCAGAGGTAAAATTCACAAAGAAGGTTTTTATGTTCTGTATTGGCTAAGGAGTAGGTGGTCGAGAAATCAACTTCATCTTTTATTTCATGTGGAAGGTCACATGCTATCCTTTCCAACTTCTAGTGAATGAATTGTTCCTCTAAAAACATGCTGTAAATAGGAGAAGGTCTTCTGCACGTAAGTAGTTTCTCACTCATCATACAAACTATTTGTATTTTCACAAGACATTTATACTTATCATTTTCCTCATTGTAAATTTTGTCTTCCCATTCCTTCCTTGCTTTCTCTTCTTCCACTAGTTTTCCTTTCAAGTCTGTATTGGATGCCTTGATTACACTGAGTTCTCTACATGTATCATCCCATAACTGCTTGAGTGGCAGATAAGTCAATTCAGTCTATGCAGAGACTATTGACATAGAGGTTTATATTGTACATTTTTTCTTGTTCTCCATCAGTTGCCTTTTAATCTTTGCTAATTCCTCATTCTTGGCTATGAATTGATGATTTTGGCTATGGAACTAGTAGATTCAGTTGCTGATCTAGAAAATTTGGTAGTAGAATTACTGTACTCAGTTATGGAACTTAGCGATTTAAACTACAGAACTAATGTACTCAATTGCAAAACTAACAAAGGTAATTCACTGTATCTCTTTTGAAAATTTTTTGTAGCTAGCTTTTACTTTGTTGATGCAATAATAAGAATGATTCTTTATGACTATCTGCCAACTCATTCCATCATCAATATCCTTCTCATAATTTTTCACATTTAACTATGATGTACAATAGATGACTCATCATACTAATCCTAATCACACATGCAAACTTTCAATTTAACCTTTAACAAGTTAAAAACATAATTACCATCCTTGATGATGTAATCCCTCTATCATGGTGACTCATCATTCCTTAAAAATGGTTAGAAAAAAAATAGCTAGAATAAAAAAAGTTTTATTTGAATTAGCCATTTATTTGAGAAGATCAATTGCCATCACTGGTTTTCAATTGATCTTTTTTTTTTAAAAGAAGAGAATGCCATTTACTAGTTTTCATCCTCTTCCCTTTATTCTATATCTTTTCATCTGATTATTTGATCATTCTAGAAGAATTGGGTTCTTCCATATGATAAAATTCTTTGTTTGCTTTAATCTGCTTCAAGAATTCATCCTTAGTAGGAGGCTTCCTATAAAGTTTTAGCCTGTGTCCATTGACCAAGAGTATTCTTCTGCTACCATCAATGGGAAGTAACTGGATAGAACCATTGTCAAAAATCTACTTGATTTGATAAGGTCCCAACCATTTGGTTCTTGATTTTCTTTTGAATTGTTGGTACTTAGAATCAAATAGCAATGCCCAGTCTCCTACTTTGAATTGTCTTTCCTTGATATGTGAATCATGCCATTGTTTCCTTTGACTTTAGATTATTTCTATCTAGTGAAGTGCTTCCATTTTGAATTCATCCAATTCATTGAGTTGAAGAATTTGCTCCCTTTGAGCTACATCCAATTCAATTCCTACCTTAGCTGCTATCCTCAATGTCTATAGTTCAAACTCAATAGGCAACAAGGGATTTTTCCCATAGACTAACTCATATGGTGAAAACCCTATTGTGGGTTTCCAAGTAGTATTGTAAGCCCAAACAACTTTAGGTAGTCTTTTTACCCAATCTCTTCTTTCAACTTTAACTTTTTTAGTGAGGATGTTTTCTAATTCTCTATTTGTTACTTCAACTTGTCCATTTGCTTGTGGGTGATAGGGAGATGACTTCCTATGATTGATCTAATAATACATTGTGAAGGCCTAGATCATATTAGACATAAATTATGGTCCCTGGTTTGAAACTAAGATTCTTGGTTCTCTAAACTTTATCATAATTCTATGCCAAAGGAAATCAACAACTACTTCTTTAGTGGCATTTGTTAAACCCTGCACTTCTATCCATTTTGTTACATAATTAGTACACACAAGAATGTGCTCTTTTCCCTATGAAGGAGGATTAAAGGGTCTAACAAAATCTAATCCCCATCTCTAAAATGGTGCAATCACTACTTGTGGTTGCAGAGGCATTTCATTGGTAATGGTTGGCTATCCCATCCTTTAACAAGGATCACATTGCCTGATATATCTCTTCACATCTTTGTACAGAGATGTCCAATAGTAACCAGTGCCAAGTATCTTATGAATGAGATGTTATTTTCACTAAATAGTGTCCTCCACTTGGTTCATCATGACATGCCTGGAGAATGTCAAAGATTTCATCTTATCTCACATACCTGCATAAAATTAAATTAGGACCAAATTTAAAT
This sequence comes from Torreya grandis, assembly GCA_037957365.1. Classification (NCBI taxonomy): domain Eukaryota; kingdom Viridiplantae; phylum Streptophyta; class Pinopsida; order Cupressales; family Taxaceae; genus Torreya; species Torreya grandis. Next base: position 1,464,508 of record JARHVA010002636.1, read on the forward strand.
AACATTCTTCCTTTTAACCATTTTAACTGTGCACTAGTTTTGATTAATTTTTTTATTTGTTTTTTAGTGAAAGGAGGAAACTTCCCTGTTCCAAGATAATTTGACATATCAGCAAACCATGGTGTATTAGCTAAAATAAAAAAAATTCTTCATCTGGAAAGTTATCCTTGATTGGATTTTGCTCCCATGTAGTGGTCAATCTTGACAAGAAATCAACTACCACATTAGATTTTCCTAGATTGTCCATAATGCTAATATAAAATTCTTGTAGAAGTAATAACATCTAATTATTCTACCTCCAACCACTGGTTCATTCATTAAATATTTAATTGCTGAGTGATCTGTATGTACAAATATTTTGTACCCTATAATGTAATGTCTAAATTTATTGATTGCATAGATCACAGCCATAAATTATTTTTCAGTGGTAGTGTAATGTCTTTCAATGGGAGTATGATTTTTACTAAGATAGTAAATAGCATACATTCTTCCTTCTTCATCTTTCTATCCCAAAACTGCACCAATTGAGGTATTTGAGGCATCAGTTTGGATGTGAAAATGTTTCTCCCAATTAGGTCCTTGTAATATTGGGGTAGTTACTAATTTCTCTTTAATTTCTTCAAAATAATGTCGACACTATTCATCCCAAAGAAATTCATAGTCATATGTAAGCAATTTAAACATGGGGGCAATAATTTTACTAAAATCCTTGATAAAACGCCTATAGTATCCAGCATGTCTTAAAAATGATTTGATATCTATGGGAGTTTGAGGAATAGGCAAGTCTGAAATAATATTGATTTTGTTTTGGTCAACCTTAATCCCTCTTTTGAAATATGGTGCCCTAATATGATCCCTTCATCAACCAACATCAAACATTTCTCATGACTAAAAGACAAGTGATGTTGTTCACATTTTGTTAATACTCTATCCAAATTTTTTAAGGCATCATTAAATGTATCTCCATACACAGTAAAGTCATCCATATATACCTCCACACATTCATTTTTTAGGTCTACAAAAATTGCTAAGACAACTCTTTAAAAGGTTGTTGGAGCATTACATAGTCCAAATGGCAATACCCTGTAAACAAAGGTACTCTATAGACAAGTAAATGTAGTTTTGTCCTGATCCTCAATAGCAACTCTGATTTGATTGTATCCACTAAATCCATTGAAGAAGGAAAAGTACTATTTACCTAAAAGGTTGTCTACGACTTGATCTGTGAATGTTAAGGGAAAATAATCTCTCAAGGTGGCTTTATTCAGTTCACTATAGTCAATGCAAATTCTCTATTTTCTATTCTTTTTAGGGACAATTATAAGAGGAGACACCCACTGGCTATTTGAGATAGGGTAGATAAAAATTGTAATAGTTTTTCAATTTCTTGTTTGACTATATCCCTTAAGGCTAGATTAATCCTTCTCTGAGGTTGCCTAACTGGTCTAATGTTTTTAGTATAAATGTGATGGGTGTAGATACTTGGATGAATTCCTTTCATATCTCTATAGTCCTAAGTAAAAGATTTAGTATGATCCTTTAGAACATCAAATAGTTTGAATGTTTCAGTGTTATTTAACCAACTATTAATATTCAAAATTTTTCCTAGTTGAATCTCAACATGTTTGGTTTCAAGATATGATGAACTAATTTGTTGAAAGGGTTCCATTAAGGTATTTAGTGGACAGGCATGTGGTAACAACATATGATATGTAGCAACATCTTCAAAAGTTCTTAGAGGTAGAATGTTGGACAAAGGATAGCAGTAAAAGTTATGATACTTATCTTGTTGTAGGTCAAACTCCTCATTACTACTATTTTTCAAAAATTCTTCATCTCTTGATATTTGTAAAGCTGAAGCTATAGATCCTTCCTCTTGCTAAGAGAAATTGCGTTCCTCCAGAGTGAAATTATCTTTATTTGTAGAGAATTGGTGTGGTTCTGGAACTAACTATGATGGTTCTGGAATAGATTTTGCATGTTTCAGAACTAATCCTGACTACTCCAATAATGATTGATGTTTATTTAATGAAAGATTAACCATATCATCTATTTCTCATACATGATCTTGCAATGTTATCATAGCCAAAGAAGACAGATTTTGCTCATTAATATCAAGATTATCAACCCATAATTTCACTTGATTATAAATAAAAGGTCATGCAAAGGGATATAATGAAATTTTCTTAGAATTATTACCATTTTAAATAGTCATATCACCTGACCTACAATCAATTAAGGTAGCAACTGTAGCTAACCATGGTCTCCCCAAAATAATGGGATAACTGAGTGTTTTACCTTTTGGCGTGTAAGATAAGGAAGTTGACCGGATATTCTCATGATTCCACCATTACTGCCACATCTTTAATAACTCCTAGTTTTGCTACAGACTGATCTGCCATACAATATGGTATCAATAAGTTATATGCCTATTAATGGCAATGTTTTCAAAGTGTCCACTGTCATTACATTGATAGCTGTACCCAAATCAATCAAAATGTTATGTATATCCTTATTCCTTATAGAAATAGACGTAACAGGGCTTCCAAGATCTCCATATTTGGGTAGTAGGAGTTTTCCTACTAATAAATCAACAAGTTTCCCATCTACTTGAATAGTCTTGTGGTATTGCTTCTTTCTTCCAAGTTTTGTAAAACATAACTGTTTGATTAACTTGTTCAACTCTAGAATATCCTTAATTACTTGTAACAATGATATTTCAATATTCAATCTTCTTAGTTCCTATACCAATTCAGATTCCTTAAGTTCTATGGTTTCTTTAAGTCTTTCTAGAAATGGAATCTCAGTAGAATTTCTTTCTAGTTCCTTATCTTTTTTTTGTCGCCTTCCTTAAGTGTAACTATGCTAGGGATTTTAGCTTTTTCTATCATCTTAGTGATTGTAACAGGTGGACTACTAACTATTTTTCCAGATCTAGTTTGAATGTTTTTACAATCCATTGTATTTAAATCAACTATTTTTTTGGTTCTATTTCATATACAGGAGTTGTTTGTTTGTTTCTTGGGTTTGCTACTAGTTGTGCTAGAATTTGTGTTTGGATTATGTTTTCAACTTGTGGATTTTATGCTGGAGGTCCCATTATGGCTTATTAGTTTTGATTTGGATATGTTTTCCCTTGCACATAATTATTAGGGCTCCATCTAGGTTGTGGGCAAGCATAAGGATTTCCTTGACCAGCCCAAGGTTACTTATGTCTTTGAGTATACCAAGATTGACTTGCCCAATCCTGAGGATGCCATGTGGGTTGAGGGGCCCAAGGTGGCTATCCCCAAATTTGTGGTAATGGTTGAGCTACCCATGCCATCATCCAGGGATTAGGAGCTGGCCTTGACATAAACTGTCCTTGGTTAGGTTGTGTCTGAACAAAATTTAATTCTTATGTGGTGGATGATGTATTGGTTTTTTTGCACTAATTTTTTATGAGTGGAAGAAGAGAACAAGTGTGATTATTATGTTCTTTAGATTCATAGACAAGACATACTTTTGTTTTATATAAAGGATATTCCCTTATTGCATGCTTCTTCTTGCATCTAGGACAATACATGTCTAATGGTTCAAGTTGGGCATTTGTTTTAGCTTGCAATCCATCCATGGTGGAGGTTATTTGAACTAATATGTCTATTTTAAAGTTTTCCAATTCATCCATAAATTTTGTTCATATTTGGATTCAATTTTTTAACTATTTCCCCCTTTCTAGGTCCACCCCTTGTCCTTGAATAGTTTTTACAAATTTCTATGATTTCATCCATTCTTAATTGAGAGATGTTTCATCCACCAATTAAATCAAGGGTTTCCCTAGATTCATCATCCAGAACTTTGAGAAAAATGGTTTTAATTAAATCTTCTTGAAGTACAAATCCACATCTGTTACTCACAAAGAGGAATATGTCCAAATAATCTTCCATATTTTCATCTTCTTCCTGTTTGATTTTGAAAAATTCTTCCTTTTGATTTCTTCCTCTACAATAATCTTGATATTCATCTAGGAAGATAGTTTCCATTTATTCTCAATTGGTAATAGAATTAGATGTTAATCCCATAAACCACCTCATTGCTCATCCTTCAGAGTAGATGGAAACAAATTTAATTTTTGATTATCTATCTTGTAATCATAAGTCTAACATAGTACTTTAAACTCAAACAAAAATTGGTTAGGATCCTCATATGACATTCGTCTAAATGTGGGAAAGTGTGTAGGTGAAATGTTTTTCATAGTGGTTTCATCATCCTCGATCTAAATGGGATAGGTAAAGGTTCTCTCAGGTTCTCTTCCATCTTCTCATGCCATATCTCTAATATTTTCTAGTCCCTTCTCCTAGTCAATGTGGTATGTGGTCTGTTTTGGGGATGGTGAAAAATTAGGAGTAGGAGGTTGACTACTCAATTGAGAATCAAAACTTTCCCTTAATGGATCTTGAGAAATAATCCTCCTCCCTAAGGTTCTACTTGGTTCTGGTGATTGATCCAAAAATTACAAAAATGGCAATTTTGCTTCTTGTCTTATAGGAGATAATGGTGCCTCCAATTCTTGTTCAACGTCCTTTCTTAAACTATAGGATGATGGAAATTCTTATTCAAATATTTTGGGGAGAAATCTACTCTTGGAGTCTCGTGGTCTACTCATAAATTAGAGAAAATATATTTAATTACTAAATGAATGATTTTTTCTCTTGTTGACACGTAATTATAAAATTCCAACTAGTGAGTGTCCGACAACAGTGCCAAAAATGATGGGTGTCGTCATTCCCTTCATTTAATCAACTTTCTATTGATGTCATGTTTAACCAAGGCTATGTCTAAAGCTATATGCAACAAGAAGAACTGGAGTGATTTAGTAATTTATTGTAGGTATTTATATTTTTTTTCTTTTTGTTTTGGGGGATTTTTAGTGTCTTGAGGACTTCTTGGTTAAAACCTTACTGGAATCAAACTATGCGAATTTGCCAAAAGTAGACACACATTGCAAAAATGAAATAGATTACTGGAAATAAAAATACTTTTGTAAAATAAAATAGATTTATAGAAATAAACACACTTTTGTAGAATGTAATAGAATGCTGGAAATAAACACACTTTTGCAGAATGAAATAGATTGCTAGAAAATGATTGCAAAGAAATGAGAATTTAATCTAAGATGCCTGCAGGAACAAATTTACAACAAATTTTAACTTTAAGGAGTTGGAAGCATTTATAAATTTAAAAGATTTACCTATTTGCTTTTGCAAATAAAATATAAATACCAACCAAAAATGAAGATCCTGGTTCTTTGTAGGAGTGGGCCCTTGCTCCGCCTAGAAACATGATTGAACAATTTAATTTGATTTCAAAATAGAAATGGCTATTTCATTGATAAAATGTTCTATATTATAAAAATATACTAATCTATCCTTTTCTCTCTATTCTTCAATTATTTTCTATTCCTTCCTAAATTCCCAGGTCTGTATATATAGATGCTTTGATGGCTGTAACTATTTCATAGATACGATGGAACTAAATCATACCCAAAATAGATGATGAATCAAGATGTGGCTAGATGTCCAGCTGTGTGATAAATGTCTTAGATCTGTAAGTATGGAAATTGGGAATCTACTCTTGATTTAATGGGATCATTGACCTGACAGATCACCGGCCATTTGGAATAGATCCTTATCAGTTCCATATCTAGCCGTGAAAGTTCCAGAGCTTATCTACAGGGGTTCCAGAGCTAATTTAGATAATTTTGGAGTTTAAATATAGAGTTCTGAAGCTAAGTCTAAAAATGAAACAACTTGAAATAGTATGGTGGAGTTATAGAACTAAGTTTAATTGATTCCAATGCTTCTAAAAACATGTAATCGACTTCATATTTATTCTTTAGCCTAATGATGACTTGTTTTATTGCAAAACTTGAATTTTCCAACACACTTGTTAGGAATTACATGTTTTTTAAACATTAGAATCACAATCAACAAAATATGGATAATTACATCCTAAATCATCTTAGATCAAAATAAAAGTTACAAAATGCAATCAAACTTAATAGAAAGAGAGAGTAAGATGAGGTCATTTATTATACATTTATCAGGCATATCTTGGCCTCATCACACCTCATGAGTGAAGTCAACTTTTTTAGTGAGGAATACTCCATCCATAGACCAATCATCTCTAATTAGTTCATCTATGGGAAAATTCAAAAGATCCCCTCCTTATCTCACTCATGAGCCCTAACCCAAACTATCAATATTAATGTGCATGATGACATCAAGCCATGAATAAGGGATTTGATGAAGGAGGAAGAGAGAAGAATAACATACACTATAGGGTTAGATATCAAGTAAATGGATGCTCTAGGAGAATTAAGTAATATAAAGATAGATGTCCCAAAACCTCTTAAGTACACATAACCAACTACCAAGGCCCAATTCAATCTTGACAAAATAGGCTTAGAAAGAGTGACAACTAGAAAGGCCATGGTGGGGACTGAAGAATTCAACTTTCAAAAGGTTGAGCCATTTCTAGGATTAACTCCAATTGGAGGTCAGAGACCTAGTGAGCATCCCATCCATGTAGAGGAAATTGAAGATCTTATTGAGGCTCACTTAGTTCAAGTCAGGGTAGGCATAAGGGGCATGAGGCAAAGAATATATAACCTATAGAAGGAAAAGGAGAATTTGGAAACACAAGCTATCTTATTAGTGCTTGAGGAAATGATTAAAATGCTTGATGAATCCTTATTTGACATGTTTGATGCATTGAAAATAATGAAGCTAAGGTAGAGTGTATTGGTGCAGTAGAACACAATGGTTAAGGGTCTAATATCCCAATGGCAAGCCTCAAAGGATAAAGTAATAGGGTTAATTAACATTTGGATTGAAAGGCAAATTTTTAGGCTCAAAACAATTTGTTTAGGACATCTAAATATAATCCTTGGAATAGTTTTTGAAAAGATATAGAGTTTAAGTGCATGGTCATAGGAACTAGAGAGACTCTTGAAAGATGATGAGGAGATAATTAAAATAATTGAATAACTACCTAGTACCATGATCACCAAACCCATAAAAATAAGTGCCCTTGTCATCATAGAAGATGATGAATTCAAACACAAGGCTACTTTAGTGACTCAAGAAATAAGAAGCAAGAGTCAAGGCTAGTCTAGGGCAAATAATAATAAGATCCTAGACATGATCCTCAATGTAGGATAAAGGATAATTGAGGCCAAGATCATTAAGGAAGCTATGGCTAGGAATGACATGGAGTTGAATGATTTGGCTAACAAGGAAGAAGAGTGTCTATTAATTCTAGGTATGGATTTGGGCTTGTTAATGAGGAACATCAAAAGGCTATGAATATCCTTCAGTAGAAATAAGTAATTTCTCAGGCATAGGGCCCACTAACTAGTTAGTTAATATTCCACTTTTGTAGAGCATTATAACATTTTGAAAATAAAATATTATTTTTTAAATGCACATGCTAGTTTGTTATCATATTTGCCTCTAGGTTAGTATATTTTATAAAATCAAGTGTATTCTAAAACTTTGTAGAAAAAGCACAACTGTCCTAACTTCTTGTACATTTGTATCTTGAAACTAACCAATATACTACCTTGTCCTTCTATAAAAGGTGGTACTACCATTTTTTAAATGTAGGGAATTTCAAGAAAAAATTCTACACTTTGAGCAATTAATACAATCAAGGAATTCTGCAAAGATTTTCAAATTTTGTTTATGTTAATTGTTATATGGATTTTTCTCTTAATTTCTAGTCTAAAGTCTTAAATTTGAATGGGTTTTTTATGAATTTTGAGTTGCATCTTTGACTACAGTGTTGCTAATTTTTGCCTATGTTAGATTAGTTGAATAATCTTAGATTTGTTTCATTTTATTTGCTCCACATTAAGATGTGCACATGTTATTTGAAGTGTGGTAGAAAATATTTAAATTAAATTTAGTTCTTAGTTGTACTTCTTTATATCATCCTTAGAGGTTTACCTGGTGTGTAGTGAGATATGAGAATATGCTATTTTCCACTATATACTAGTTTAATGCATACTCAGTTATAATTGAAACTTTTTCATAATGTTTGAGGATAAGATTAACAATCACTTATTATCTTTCTACCTTACCCTTCTCTTTTTATTATTTTTTAACTAGATCACTTTAGTTTATATTTCATTGTAAATATCCATTTATAATTAGTCTGTAGTTAAAACTTTGATCATAATTCACTAGTATTAGCATAGATACTTACACTTTTCAAAGATTTAGACTATGGTAGATCCCAACCATCAATTAATAAAAATTTTGTGGAATAGTTAAACATTACTTGGCCGCTATTTCACCATAGGTAGCATAAGTTAATAAAACCTACTACTCATACTTTTAATTCCTAGAATTCTAAAATGAGAAGTGTTCTATGAACACTGGGGGCACCTGTGATACATTTATAAGCATCAAAAATACTTTGGCCTCAAATAGTTAGAAAACATAGGGATAGATATAAGAGTATATGAGTTTTTCCCTTAGATAACTTTGAATCAAATTGATAATCACTTTAGAAGAGTGAATGATGCCTTCACTATGAAAATAGTAGAAATACTAAGTGAAGACTAGGGAAGAAAAATTTAGATGAAGGGATGAAAATGGTGTCATAATATGTTATTAATTTCATTTAATTCAAAAAATTCATATCTAAGAGTTGGAGGTTTTGAAGGTTATCCCATGAGGCTCCCAAGGTTGGTTAGTGATAAGATGTTATTTATTGAACTAAAAGACATGTATTGGAAGTAATATTACCAATTTCTCTAAGATATGACACAAACAAACTTGTAATGGTTGATTTAGAAATTGAAGCTAACATATTTATTTTCACTCAATGTTCTCACATGAATAGAGTATCATTTAATAGCAAGGGGTACATGAGAGCCAATATGGGTATTTAATCTTTGTATATTCATAAGACACATTTAGAGGATTACTAGGTTGACTGTGATGATGATTTTGAAGTCAAAAGATGATCATATCAAGTTGTTCATTAAAAATGTGTACCTGACACAATGATCAATGATGTTAGTGATTCCTTTGAGCTGAGCTACATTGAGTGTGTCATTACAACTCCTCTAAGAATGATCAATTGGTCTACCCTCAAAATCACAAACCCATAAGAAATAACCAAGTTTATACTGAGAATATGTTTAAAATGGTTTGATAAAAATATTTCAAAAATTTCATGAGATGAAACTTCATGTAAATCAATGGCTACACATTTTCCTATGTAAGCTTCCATGTCTACTCCAATAACAATAAGATCTGGAAGTTATGGAATTATCTCTCATCCTACTACTGAGGTTGGTTATGATGGTGATGGTAAGGATCAAAACTAAGGAAAATAACCTAGCAAGTCTTATGTTGATGGATAATTTGTTAGAATAAATTTATAAGATAAGAAACTGATATTTATGTAATAATCATCTTATCCACTTAGATATCCCTCTCTCTTGATCAATAACACTAGGCACCTGTATTTTGATTTTGTTGTGTTGACCCCAAAAGTTGGATATAACAACATATCACACATGCTCCAATATTTACAAAGACCAATAATTAATGATAATTAAAATTGGATGTGGTACACTAAGGACACACCATCATAGGGTCACATGCCTAACAATGGATTTACATCCAAGCAAGACACTAGCCAATAAAACTCACTCATGTATAAAATAAAAAATCAATAAAGTCAAGACACACTAAGCCTCATTTAATTATAAACTACAATATAAACCCAAAATTAGAATTTTAGAGTTATGAATGATGGCATGGATCTAAAAAAATTTAATGAAATGATTACAAATGACCTAATAGTTAACTTTGAGTTGAGTGTCACATTGATTTTCTATTAGGTAAGAAATAAACATCAATTACTGCTTAATAATAGGATAAATGCTAAGTAACATCCACAATTATTTAGATGACTATAATAAGCCAATTCCTAATAGGGATAATATAGATGTGAGTTTTTAATGAAGTGTTTCTATATTAGTATTGAAATTATCTAGATATAGAGAGAACTACTTAGAGATTTGATGTTAGTACCTAAGGGGTACTTGTTATAATTGTGAATTATTGAACTTGAATAAAAGTGATATTAAGTTATTATTAATTTCCATGTAGGTTAATTATCATTTATATACTTAACTATCTTATGGTTATGAATGAAAGGAAGAGTTAGTAATGTTAATAATATTATGATCATAACTATGTACTCTAAGTGTAGTTAGGATATGGTTAAGATAACTTGTCATGTTCCCCTAAATGAATCTATTACCAACTAACCTAAACCAACCTAGTCCCCCTCACTATGCCTTAGGTGAGAATGTGAGCTCCAACTCATGTGATGTGCTGGTGTATAAAGTAAGTTAAATGTTGGAGTGTGTAGATGGACTAGCATGTTGGTTACCACTAGATTAGTGTAACATTTTGGTTCTATTATCAGGATCATGGTTACATTTTGTTGACATAATGATGATCAAAGATGATAAAACATTATCATATAATAAAGGCTAAAGAAGTGCCAAGAGTAAAGGTAGGAGAGGCCTCAAATAACTCAAAATGTAGAAGAGGTATGACTAAGTAAAATCATGCCCAAAGAAAGAAAAAGGGAGGACATCCCAACCATGCCACAAATAAGAGATAGGTCAAAAATGTTACAAACAAGTTTTTCAAAGATGAAATATCTTGATAGTGTATAGCACAATTAATAATGGAAGCCAATGGTAGATAAATATGAAGTGGAATACTATAGCCACTGTACTACAAATAATGAGGTCAACTTGTGGAATGATATCTAGTCAATACGAGGAGAAATACTTCTAAGGATACCCCATTTTTGAGGATTATATTAGAAGGTAGCTCAATAGAGTTGGAGTTTTACAAATCTAAAAGATATCATTCTTTTTCAAGGATGAATACCTAGAAAATTTTATACTCTTAACATCCATGAGTATAAGTTATAATATTTAGGACAAAATATGAAGATCAAAATGACCTAGATTCATAAGGTTATTGGGTTGCCTTAGTTTGGTTGAGACATTAAATAAGTAATATAAAATTAAAATGAGATCAATCACATGGCCAAAAATATTAGACAAAATAAGGGAGGGTTTAATTTCCCCATCACTAACAAATTGATAGATCTAATAGGATTGTAACATGATTAGTGAGTATCAAGCTGTCTAGATCAGGGTACTAGGGAGATATTAATCAAAGCTTCCTCTCTATTATGCATGAGATGGTGAAGGGGGCAATATTAAATATTTAAAATTTATTAATATACTCAATTATTGAAGGTATGGATAAAGAACATAAGGTTTGAGATAAGTTTAAATTTGGTGTAATCCTTATTTAACTATTATTTGATAAGATCAATGTACCTAAAGATGTTCAAGGAGGTGGATGGTTGTATGTCATACATGATAAGTACCCAATGATTAGGTACCATTCATATACCTTGTACATGATAGTAACCCATATATACAAGGCCAAAGTTGACCACTAGTTTACATACCTGAAAGAGGCCATGTGAGAAGATTGGCACATCCCAAGGATATTTCTATAATTTGTTAAAGGGTATGAAAAAATAACTTCATGTATCACTAGTTCATAGAAAAAACCAAATTTGATGATGGTAACATGACTTCATGGTTGAAGTTTCCATATGGGTTTACAACAAAGTACTTTGTTGATGCAGTCAAATGAATCAAGTATGAAAATATAATAAGAATAGACATGTAATGGGTTGAAGTAGATATATACACTCTTCACACAAAATATTTAAATCTTGAAGAATTTATGTTGAAGGGAAATGATGAGGAAGATAACAATGAATGTGACATCAAACCAATTCAAGTTGTGACTATCAAAGGGTATAATTACAGGATGTTCTACTACCTAAAACCCAAGAAGCAACTTGGTGGCATAAAAGTGACAAAATAATGGATGTAATTTCCACCTAAGTTGAGATTGATTGGTTAACATGCCTCTATTACCCAAAGGAAAGAAAGTAAAAAGAGGAAATTAGATTTGTCCTCATCCACACAAGGTGAGTCTGAGGAGATAATATCAGATGACATGCCCAAGAGGAAGAAGGATCTAATGGAGTCATGTGATCAAACCATAGAGAAGAATAAGTCAAAGGAAATTGAGGTTTAACCTCCTTCCATATGTGGATAAAAGTAGATGAAACATGGTTAGATAAGGAACCCAAGAATAAAAATAAGCCAAAAAGAGGGAAAAGGAACTGCTAATTTCAAAACTAGAGGAGATGGAAGATACCACATCAGAAGAAGTGTCATTGTAAAGAAAAAGGACATGGTGTAAGGAGAACAAAAGACCCACATCTCCATGGTTAGAGTTTCATATGTCACCCAAACAAGGGATAGAAGTGAAACCTTCACCTTGAGAGATGGGGAATAGAAATAAACTATTTAAGGAGGAAATTGAAGAAGACATCCCAACTCTAGCATGAGGGAGCAAGAAGTGGTAATAGATTAATGTGTTGAGCTAGATGTGTGTATATAAGGAAGTTCTATGATAGTTTTTCTTAGCCCAAATAATATATAGGTAGTGATTGATCATGGTGTGGATGAAACTAATCACCTCATTGAGAATATAAACTCCATGATAGAATTCCATGGTCAGTTACCTGAAGATAAAGGATTAAAGCACCTACAACTTGATATAAAGGGATAAGAGAAAGGGGTAGAAGTAAAGGATATATTGGTAAAAGATAGTCATCCTCATGAAATGGAAGTTAAATAATAAAGAGACAATAAAGGCACCATTTGGACAAGGATCCAATGAGGCATATTGGAGGAAGAGTTATTCTTATGGGAAATAATGAATCCCAACCATGCATTACTTGAAATATGAAAACATGAATATTTTTTCATAGACTAATATTAAAAGGAAGCCCCCTTCAAATTTATGAATATATAAAAAATATCCCTATCTAGATAATATCACCATAGACCAAACTCATTTTATATCAACCCTATGGTTATGACTAGTGCGTAATCCAGGAATATGTTAATGAAGCTAGTTATTGAGGTGGCCAAGAAAATTTTCTAAGTTGTATCGCTTGTAGGTATCATAAATAAACTATGGTAGGGTTAGCCTAAGCCTTATAATGTGATAAGGGAAAGTTATCTTATACTTAAAAATCACTTGGGGAGGCTTAGAGTAAGAATGTTGAAATGAAAAAAGTGCTCATAGAAGAATTGGAGGAGTATGAGAGACTAAAAATCCAATTAAGAACTATAAGGGTCAGGGCCAAACAATCTATGACCAAGTTATAAAATAATGACCAAGCCTCATAGACTTAACTAAAACTACATAGGAAAATATCATAAAGGCATTGGAAATGCTTTTTGAAGAACTTATTAAAAGAGAAACATGCACCAAAGATGCACAACAAGGACTCAAAGAAGCCCAATTCATATTCATCAAGCACCTGAAAGATTACAATGAAGAATTAAAGGAGCTCATATAAAGTGCCAATATGATAGAGTCTATGTATATAAACTCATCCTAGTAAGTAGTGATAATCAATGTGCACCTCTATAGGGAGGTGGAAGACAAGAAGGTGTTGATATACCTAGTGTACACCAATAATAATAAGGAAGATCACATAAAATAGTTGTTAGAAGTGGATGAATTGGTCTGTGTAATAGTCACCAAGAGGAAATAACTAGAACAACACTTCTCAAAGCTTCATATGTGAACCTTTGAAGAGGGAATATTCCTCAAATAAACTAAAAGAGAATCCACCTTGAATATAAACAAGCTAAAATAAGAGGCATAACCTCTCCTAGATCAACCTCTAATTCTAAAAGACTTAGGTGCCGAAGCCATTTGTGTAATAGAAATAATTTAGCTTCCGATCCATATATGGGATGAATTCAAAGAGTATCCATTAAATGATGACACCAAATTCATGGTACCAATAACCTAGGGTTTCATTATATATATTTATGCCCCTCCATTATTTGATTCTTTTATCTACTAAGGTTAAAATTTTAATTGAGTTTGGATACATAAAAAGAAAGATGAATAAGTTGCCCAAGGATAGATAATTGAGTTAGTGTGTGGTAATGTTGACCCACAAAAATGGCCATAAAAAATATCCATGTATGCTATACTATTTTTAAATACCAACACAAAATGCTAATGAAAATGAGATATGGTGCATGAAGGATACACTATCATAGGGTCACACACCTTATAGAGAATTTTTAACTAAGCACATAACTAGCTGACAAAACTTGCCCTCATGCACAAAATGACAAATCAACAAATACAAGACATGCCAAGCCTTGTGTCTTTAGAAGATGCAGTGGAAATATTAGAGGATAATTATAGAGTTTTTAAGGATGATATGGCTCTAAAAACCTATAAGGGAATGTTTGAAAATGGTGTAGTAGGTTACTTGGATTCAAATGCCACATTAATTTCTTGATGGGAAGGAAAGGAACATTAATTACTGACTAATATTAGGAGAGTTTCCAAGTAACATCCATAGTTATTTAAATGAATATAATAAGTTAGGTCTTAATATGGATAAGAGAGAGGTGAGTTTGGAATAAAGTATAGCTAGATTAGTATTTAGATGCTTTATATATAGAGAGAATTAGAGATTTAATGCTAATTAGTACTTGAGGGTACTTATTATAAATATGAACTATGGAATTAGAAAATAGAAGTGATATTAATATGTTATTAAATACCATGTGGGTTAATAATATTTTATATACTTAACTAGATTATGGTTATGAATGGAAAGAAGTGTGAGGCATGATAACAATACTATGATCATAACTAAGCACTCTAGGTGTAGTTAGGATATGGTTAAGATAAATTATCATGTTCTCTTAGATGAGCCCATTACCAAATAACCTAACCTAGCTAGGTACCCTTATCTCTACACCTTAGGTGAGTATGTGAGCTCCAATTCATGTGATGTGCTGATGTTGAAAGAGAGTAAGTTTATTAAATTGTGTATATGGACTAACTTGATGGTTACTGATATACTAGTGCAATATTTTGGTTTTGTTTTTGGGACCGTGGTCACATTTTTTTGATAATGTTGAGCAAAGTTGATTTATCAAATTTCAATGGAAAATATTGAGTGCTTGTTGGAGTATAATAAACAAAAGCTCATGAAGGGTCACCCTAGTTATGGTAACTAGAAACCAAAAAATGGGTAGAGAATAATTTGCATGACCCACTATATGAGGTGTTTTTTAGCTAACTAATAACCCATCTACATGCATGATTTATGGCATAAAATTTAGAAAAGAGATATAATTTTGGACAAAATCATACTTGGACTAAATAAACTGAGGAGAAACTGAATAACTTGGACATGATCTAAACCAGTTCTATGGATGGTTGGTGTCTAGACATGTTGAATAACTACATGTTGGAATTACCATTATTCACATAATATTACCCTAAAGAAGATGAATACTAGGATTTTTGAGAGCCTAAAGGATCATACATGAAGCAAGTTCTAGTAGAAATAAAAAATCTAATGGTAACTAATAGAATTGAAGACTTGCCAATATCCAGTTAAGTCCCTTTGTATGTGGGTGGCATGGAGGGTAGAGGGTGGAGAAGGCATGATGTCTATTAGATAGAAAGGAAGGGGGATCTCAAAATGGAAGAACCAAGTGGACATGAGATATGAAGGCATGAATATGAGGAGAGTCAATTAGAGAAGTGGTCACGATGGACCTTAGACAAAGGGAGGAGTTTAATTTAGGATATAGTGTGAGCACCTACAAAAGGCAAGATTAGCATGAGGAGAGCTCCCTAGTAAAGGAGTTGTGCCAATGTATGAAAAATTTTCATTTCAAGGATTAGGAAGGTGTATTGAAATAAAAATTTAAGGTACTCTAGGAGGGAGTTACACCATTAAGGACCACCATGGAGATCCCTGATTCACCTCTACTTAAAGCACTTATTCAAGCACCTCTACTATTATCAACAAAAACTCAAGAAACAATGTTTATAAGTATGAAATTTGATATTGAAGGTTTAATATCTTAAGGAGAGATGAATCAGTGTGCCAAGACACATTAGCCTTTACCAACCATTGAAAATAATATATTATTCAAACTATGCACATTTCTCATTTAATAATCTAGACTAGAGTACCACCAGCTAGAGGGGTCTAACCCCTTAGATAAGTGGTTTAACATAAAGTGGAGTAATTGATCTTAGAAGAAAAGAGATGGCCTAACAAACTCTTTATGAGGTTTTTAGGGTAAGAGTTCTTCCCATCATGGGAGGTATAAGGGTTGTACCACCAAAACAAGGCACTATTGTAGGTAGTTAGAGTTCAAAAGTACCAATGATTAGTGATCAAATATATTAGGTGACATAAACACCCTTTACAACTATACCTACTTTGTATTTCATATAAGATATGCCCATAATTATATTAGAGTATTAGGGAGTGGATAATGCTACAAATCATGTCTATAAGTGTGATCTTATCAGGTGTGTTAAGGGGTTTATTCAACTCAAGTGCAAAACCAATCAATTAACTACAACATTTCAAGCCCAAGCCCATATTGGTTATATGAAGCATAAGAAAAATTAAAATATTATGGAATATGACCTCCTCAAGGCATACTTACTAAATGATTTTGACTTCTCTGAGTTCAAGTAGTAGAGTATTACTACCCTAAATAAAATCAAGAAGGATGAAAATGGAAATGTTCACTCCTAAAATGCCTAGTTAAAAAATTTAGTGTCCAATATTTCTTATACACTACATCCATTTTAATATGTGCAGTGGTTTACCAAGGTATTATTTCCCCTATCAACACATATTATTAACAAGAACCCTCACTGAGACATGGGAGGATATGGAAGCTACATTAAGAACTGAGGCTATGGGAGGCATGAATTTTGGAGTACGTCTAGCCATGAAGGTGAATAATATGTCAATAAACTCATTGATGTAGAAGATGATGACCAATAGTACACATGACATTTTTATTGATTATGGTGCTCAAAATTTGAAGTAGAGAGGCACACCAATAATAAATACCCTAGGTGAAATGTGTGTGCCTTGATGTCATCCTATGAAATCTATGGATAAGGTCATGATGTGTGGAATGGCCCCCTGCTACCATACATAACCCAAGTAATAAATCCTCTCTAATGAAATATTTATGACACTACAACACATTATACTAGGGATTATAGGGTGGTTAATGAGTTAAGGGACTGAGTTGTGATATAAGTGGCAAAAAGACATTTTGATTAGGCATATGATGGATACAAGAAATAATGTAGACAAAGAGGACATGAAGGTGGGTGACGCTTTGGTGGAAGGTTCCCAATGCTCTATTATTAAAAATGTGGGGAACCTACCCATTATTAGTATGATTAACCCATACACCATACTTGTACATACTTCCAAGACAAATATAAGGTAGAGGATTGTCCAAAATTTTATGATAAGCTCACATATAAAGCAAGGCTTGAAAAAGTCACATGGATGATCCATTATAGATGTAACTTGAATCAATGGTTTTTAAAGGCCAAGTTAAGGATAGTACTAGCCCTAAGGTGTAGGTGACAACCTAGAATGGTATGACCACACACCTAACAGTCATTCACACTAAAAAGTCTAGGTCAGGATATGAACCAAGGGGGACTAAAGATAATATGGTGTGACCCCATCCCAAAGATATACCATACCTTAATGGAGTGTGCCATATAGTAGTAGTATAGGAATCCATGAACATGATCCATGATTTTTAAGGTGAGCTAAAACATGTCTATGACACATAAGAGGATGATATTTTGGAGATATTATCCCTTTTATACTTCAATGGGATGGTACCAATATTAAGAGGTTTTTGGTTTAATATAAAGGGAAGTAACCCATTGATGTATTAGGACCTAAAATGGTGAGAGTGCATGGTTTGAGGGTCACTCTAAATTTATGGTATCACCATGAGTTTCTACTAGATGAAAATATAAATGGATAGTAGTAATCACCTAAAAATAACACTTGAGTGCTTAGAGTGCTACTTGAGACCATTTATCCCTAGATTATCCTGAGACCTATCTGAGGCCCTATTTTAACACTTATCTAGCCTTTGTGCAAGCCACATACATCCCTAAACATACTTAAAATAGTCCTAGACCCGCATCTTGACATCCTAGACCTTAGTGTCTCATCTTATTCCACCTGGACACTAATGCCATAATAGAGACAATAGTGCCACATGGTGCTAGTGTCCTAATTTTGGTTTTATTGTCCTTTCCCTAATTTTTATACTAATGGATATATTTTAAAATATAAGATACCTAGGGTTGGCCTAAATCTATTTTAAGACTTGCATTAGCACCAAAATAATATATATACATGATTTTTATCCCTCTAACCACTAGATGGAAATTAGATGTAAATTACACATACAAACTCAGAACAAGCTATGCACAATCAAGGTTATCAAACCCTATTCTAATCTACTTCTACATGTAACCATCTATAACATTCCTAAGCTTATTTTACTCTAGTTTTTGATCTCAATCACATTCAAATTACTCAAGTCAATATTCATACTAGCTTCATTTGTAATTTCACTGACACTTAGGTGGGAATAAATACATCAAGCTTGATCCTTATTTAGAGTATTGGTATTTAGGCCACTCTCATCATAGTGGGGTGTTGAGGATGTCCAACCCACCCCACTAAAAACACACTTTACTACTTGTGTCAATTGGATACCCTAGCAACATACAAGATTAAGGTTTTCACATAAAATTAGTCAAAATAGGTCATATACAAAGATCTAAAATATGTGCATGCAAGAGTAGACTTGACAGACCCAGACATAGGTGTACCCAAAAGCTCAAAATAATTTTGCATATAGGATATTACTGTTAAAATAGGGACACTACCACCACATGGTGATACTATCCAATTAGGTGGATACTATAAAAGAGGGGTTTTGACATTTGGATCCTATTTACAACACTTAGATCAACCTTTGTGTTAGTTTGTAGCCTCCAAATCTCCTATTTCAATATTTTTCTAGTTAAGTACTTGTTTACATTATTTATTGCTATTTTTAGAAAGGTCAAATTAAGTCAATTATATTAAAAATTAGTGGCTATATTTATTTCATATTTATACCTAAATTTACTATACTCATCCCCCTTAACAACATAGGATTTACAAACACTATGTCCTAAAAGGTTAAAACATTTGGTGAACCTAAATTACTTCAAACATTGCATAAACCCTAACCCTAGATAACCCTAGGGTTTATATTTATAGTATTATAGGATCCATATTCAAATTTTAGATCCATACATCTTCTAATTTTTATTTTATATAATCATTATAATAGTGAAAATAATTTTATCACTTTTTGATGCAAATTTTAATACTTTCATTTACATGCTTTTTTCATCTAATTTGGAATTAACTCAAAAAAGACATAAACATATGTATACATGATGATTTATATCAATTGAAATGCATGCCATGTTTCATTATTTATTTATCACATTATTTTTCTCTTATGTGGAATGCAATTAAGAAGCAAATATTTAAACACATAGAGAATATATTATATAAAATACCAAATTCATTATCTAAAATTAACAGGTCTCCTTTAGATGCATTTTGATCTTTGGTTTACTTTGATTCCTTACTTATTGTTATTAGAAATAAGTTAACACTAGTGGTATGGCTTATCCCTCCTACTTCTTGACCCCACACATTTAGCTACCATCCTACCTCTACTACTAGCGCTATGCTCATAATAGACTTTGAAATCTAGGTTATGATGTCCACATGTGGTTCCAAAACATGGCAGGTTAACAAAACCCATGGCCATAGTTTTATTGACCAAAATAGTTTTTATTTAGCCATAATTTACATTTTAGAGCTCCTATAACATTCTGACACGTAAAAAGACATTTTATATGTGGAACTCTATGATACTTAGGTGACTCAAATAATAGAGCCAGTTTATGTTACTTCCATAAGTAATAATATGAAATGGACCAAAGAGCATATTTAATTTTAAAAGGAAGATCTCCCATCTCAACACATCATAGATCTACACCTACCTCTCTACATTGCATTGCAAATTGATGAGGTGGGTGTCAAACATGTTTTAGTCAACAATGGATCAAGATTGAAAATTTTCAATATTTATTTTCTTCAGCTTCTTAATATACATGCTAAGGATTTGGATCCTTTTTATATGAACATTTAAGGGTTAAATAATATTTCATGTAAATTTTTGGGTCAAATCCCACTAAACCTTACATTGGGGCCTAAAACACTACCTAAAATATGTTAAGTTATGCCTAATGACCTTAAATATAATATATTACTTAGAAGACCATGGATTCATGATATGTAATTAGTTCTATCCACTTTACATGGATGTTTAAATTTAAGTTATAAATGTCATATCTACACATGTCTTATGAATAAAAACCATTCAAATACTATCAACATGTAAAGACTTCACATAATTATATTCCTCACATGGATTTTACTATAACACCACTCTAGTATGCTACTCATAATTCATGTACCAACCCCCCAAATAATTTTAGAGCATAGGATCATAGGTTCACTTCTCCTTTTAAATTGAGATATATCTAAAAAATGGGTAACATAGGATAGGGCCTTGGAAATAATGAGAAGGAATCCTTAATCCCATTGAAGAATATGGTGAAGAAGGTAGACAAGGACTTGGATATAAAGATAACACATCGAATGCTAAGTCCTCTCACCATACTTCTTAGCATATAATGTTTTGTCCACCTATTCCATAGGTAGATGATATGGTAAATCATGTTTTTACACTCTCAATTATTTATCTTGATCTAATCGATGATATATCTTCTCCAAATTTACCTGCTTTTGATGAATTTTATAATGACAAAGCTCTCTTAGAATTCATGGGGGCATATGAGGATCTCTCTTCCTTCTACTATAATATCATGTTTCCTCATTCTAAAAATTCCCAAGCATACTTTGGTGATTTTTTAGATGATTCTGATGATATTTTAATTGACATAGATGATACTATCCTTAAAATGCTATACACTATGGATTGATCTACATTTATTAATGAAGAGATAAGTGAATTAAATTATGACACATATAATGATCCTTTCATCATATTATTGGCTATTTCCCTACATAAAAAATAAGATACATTTATTCATTAGATTTTAAATGATTTCTTTGAAGTATTTTCTTGGGCCTATTCTGATATGCCTAACATTGATCCCTAAATTAGAGCACACAGGATTACACTATCCTGATGTAAATCTAGTTAAATAATTTTTTTGAAATATGCTCCCCAAAGTTTCTATTTTAGTTAAATATGATATCTAATGGTTCCTTGATGCTAGTTTCATTCAATCAGTTGCTCATCCCTAATGGGTTGCTAACATTATCCTTTTTATTACACCTAATGACCAAATTTGATATTATTGTGATTCTAGAGACTTAAAAAAGCATGTCTTAAGGATTATTTTCCTCTACCTAACATTGAAATGATATTGGAATTTATAATAGGATAAAAAATTATCTTTTATGGATGGATTCACTGATTATAATCAAATCAAGATCACTAAAGAAGACCAAGAAAAAAACTTCTTTTACCACACCATGGGGTACTTTATGCTATATACTCATGCCTTTTAGATAAAAAAATGTAGGGGAAACATACAAAAAAATAATGACCCATATCTTTGATGACCTAATTCATAATATAATCAAAGATTATGTTGATAATTTACTTGAAAAATTAGAAGAGTGATAACACCATGTAGTGGATTTACGATAGATTTTTGAAAGACCAAGAAAATATAATATACAACTAAATCCCAAGAAATACGTCTTTGGGATTTCATGTAGAAAAATATTGGGATTTATAATATCCTAACATGGTATTGAGGTTGACCCAAAAAAATTTAAATCCATAATAGACATGCCTCCTACCAACTTAAAGCAACTTCTCTTATTACAAGGCAAGATTCAGGCAATATGCCACTTTGTGGCAAAACTAGTAGATAAGACTCAATCATTCATCAGATTAATTAATAAGGATATTAAATTTTAGTGGTATATCACATGTTAAGAAATATTTGTCACACTCAAACAATACCTATTGAATGTATTTGTACTGGTACCACCAACACTTGACAAGCCATTTCTCCTTTACCTCTCAATAATAGATCATATACTTGGTATACTCTTGGAATAACATGATGATAAACATAAAGAGTGAGACATTTAATAAATAATTAATACACTTGTTGACTATGAACAAAACTATCCAATAATAAAAAATCTTTGTTTGGCACTTGTATTTGCTACTTAGAATCTTTAGCACTATATGATTAACAATGAGACATAAGTTATTACAAAAGTTGATCCTTTAAAGTTCATCATGTCAAAACCACATCTCTCAAGATGTATTGAAAAATGGGTTATGTTACTCACATAATTCAACATCAATATTTTTCTTACAAAAATTAGTAAAAGGCTACATAATTATAGATCAATTGGTAGCATCCCCATTCTTGACATAAATCCTATCAATGATGATTTTTGTGATGACTTCACAACATATAATACCAATTTTGACACATTGATAATGTTATTTTGTGGTTCTAGATGTGCATTTTGTGCCAAGGCTAGAATTGTTTTCATCAACTCATTTGGGCACAATGTACCCCTCACTTATCAACTCAATTTTTCATGTACCAAAAACATTGTAGAATATGAGGTCATTATCCTAGGCCTTCAAGTAACCCAGGCTCTCCAAATCAAATCAATTAAAGTTTATAGGGATTCATAATTAATTTTTAATCAAGTTAAAAACATCTACCAAATCAAATAAAAATATATTATTCCCTACAATAATATGGTTGAATGTCTACAAGATTAGTTTTAAAACATTTTTATTGAAAACATTTCATGAAGATAATTGTCATGCCGATGTAATGGATGGTGCAACATCATTAATCCCCATTGACATAGATGAAGACCAGGCTATATTTATTATCAAAAAATTACAATCTCCATCAGTGTCCCATGATAAACTCATAGTTATAATGGTTCTAGTTACCACATGCATTATAACAACGTCTAAATGGTTCTTTGATATAAACAAATTTCTACATAAATCTATTACACCAGATACTTTCATAAGGAATGAAAAGTGAAAACTACAATGAAACTCCCTCTGATATGTCATTGTTGTTGGGGACTTATTCAAACTATCTTTTGAGGGATACTTACTCAAATGTTTGACAACTAAGGAAGCTCAGTTGGCTATCAAACAGGTGCATGACAATGAATGGAGTGGTTGTTTCAATGGTAAATCAATGTCACACAAATTAATTAGACATGGTTACTATTGGCTAACCATGGAATAAGAATGTTAGGAATACACCAGGTTATGTGATAAATGTCAATGCCATGTCAACATATACCATATCCCTTTGCAGTAACTACAACCCATAATATCCCCATGGACATTCATGATATGAGGTTTTGATCTAATTGGTAAGATAAATCTAGAATCTAATAGAGGTCAAAAATTCATTATCACAACAAAAAAATACATTATAAAATGGGTGGAGCCCATTCCATTGCAACCCACAAAGGGGGAAGATATATGCCATTTTATCATGACTAACAATATTTACCATATCGGCCTCTTGTCATCCATCATTATAGATAATGGAACTTATTTTAAGAACAAAATAATGAAGAAATTTTGTGCTAAATATAAAATCTGGCACACATTATTATTCCATATTACCCATAGGGAAATATTCAAACAAAAGATAAAAATAAGATAATTAATAGTAACCTAAACAAAATAGTTACCAAATTTGGTGATGATTGGCATAATCATCTCGTTTATGCACTATGAGCCTACTGCACTAGTTTTTGCATATTAACAAAAGCTACTCCTTATTCACTAGTATATGGCATAGAAATAATTATCTCATTAGAGTTAGAAATCCCATCCTTATAAGTATCCTTAAAAGGGTTCATTATAGATTATAAATATAGAGAAAGATGTCTCCATGAATTAAAAAAATTGGATCACACATGCATTCAAGATGCAGAGCATCTTAGAGCATATCAATAATGAATCCTATGGACCTACAATAACTATGTTAATATCAGAGAATTAGAAGTTAATGATTTTGTTTTAAAAGAAAATCTCAGAAATATCAATGCTAAAGAAGAGAAAAAAGGTAAATTCAAACCAATTGGCTTGGCCCATACTTAGTCACAAAAAATCATAGCCCAAAAGTATACTATCTAGCTTCACTTGATGGTAAGGTGATAAAAAACCCATTAAACATCATGCATCCAAGGAGATTTTATATATAAAAAACTCTTTTCATATTACTTGTACATAGCTTATATCTAGAAAATACAAAAATAATATAATATATAAAATACAAAAACATTCGAATATTTAGTCAAAAAATTTATATTATAAATTGTATGCATTTCTATGTTTACACTTATTATACTTGTTAGGTATTACATATACTAACTATCCTAGTATAATTGGTTTTTATCATACATACATGCTTCACTTGTTCTTGTTGAGTGTTTATAGATACTTATAGGACAAGTCCACTACATTGATCTAAATTTGCTGCTATCTACCCATTGGGGGAATATACATAGATACATAGGTTATTTATTTGATACATTCACCCATTTGGGGGCATATTATACATAGTTTTGATTACCAAGCTATATATTTCTAAACTCTACATCATAGATTTAACATTGTTATATCCTAATATTGATCATCATACACCCTCTCAAATTTTTTGTTGACTAGTACTTCTTTAGACTCAACCTATGCACATCTTATCTCTTATACAAATTTTTATCACATGTTCATACATAATTTCATTTCTAGCTTTCCTAGTTTAGACTTGATTGAGTCTCTATGTTTCTTATATTCAAGTGCATTTGAATATGCCATTGTTCTATGGATTTACGCTACTTTTTTTTCATTATATGTATGCTTTGGACATGTGCCCATGTCCTTGTGTGTACTTTCTTGATTATATACATGGAATTTCAAACATGTCTTTCTATGTGGCTCTAAGCCAACTTACTTGATGTATGTGTATGTGGACATTTGAACATGTCATTGTATGTCTTGCTTTCTTAGATTTAGTGACATGTGTTCATGTACCTGATATTGTGGCCCATTGGCCTACTTTGTGTACCTCATGTGTGTTATATGTATGATTGATTATATCTATCATGGCTGTGAAACTTGTCTCTTACTTGTTACATACTCTACTTTTAGATGCCATGAGGGACCTCATGTATCTCCCCTTCCTAATTGGGTGTCATGATGGACATCATACCCTATCCCCCTAGGTAGCTATTCTATTATTATTCATATTTACTATTTATATACATTTTATATCTATCTTGACATCCTTGTGGATGTTATATCTAACATACATCACACATTTACACACTTGTGATCCGATTATCTTATATTTTGATGTTATGTATGCACATTATATTGGTTTATTACACATATATCATATATGATCTAGATAACACACATTTTGTAGAGATTTTTATTTTAAGGATAGTTCTTACATAGGTTAAAAAAAACACTCAAAAGAGGGGGCATTCAATGGGGTTTGTCATAGATATCAGGCTATCCAGATGCACCCAGAGTATAATTTTTAGTATATAGGCTCAAAACATAGAAATCAAATTTAGGAAAACACAATGGGAAACAATGGCATAGAGATCAATTATAGCTGTACATAAATTAGAATAGTTGGACATTAGTTCCCAAATTGGGACACTAGTGCCACATGGTGATACTATATAATATATGGTGCTACTATCTAATATCCTTAGTTTCAAAAAAATTAGATTGGCTCGAAAAGTATAGTAGATATAGTCTAGGTTTTCACAAGTTCAATTACAAATTACTAGTTTTAGCTCAATTTCGCTTAGATTCATACTAATTTAATCAAATTGGGAGCATCATGCATGGTGTGATCATTCACATTTCAATTTATATACTTAGATATAGATTATTAAAACTTAGTCCATAATCCATATGCTCAAATATAAGATTTGGGGCTATGTAAGTGGCACATTGTTTCTGTATGCTCACTTATACATTAGTTGATCAAATGGAATGAAAAAATATTTGTAATTATCTACATTATACACATTAGGCACCATGTTATAGGTTACACACTATATTCATGCCTTACTCCATATGTAGTGGTTAGCATTCTCGAGTGGCCCATAGACACCTAATGTTCCCAAGTGGCCATAGAGCTGACATACACAATTTCAGTTATAGTTTCACATCTCTAGTTACATTGCATAATTTTAGTTTTAGATGAATCTAATATACATGGGTAGGTAATGATGGAGTTATAGTCTACTTGATTTCTTAATCCATTTACATGAGAGGGTTAGATATACCATCATTCCAATCTAAGCTATTCATAGATCATGATCCAGCAATTAGGGGTGGGTAATGATGGAGTCAAAAGTGAATTGATTTATTGATCAACCCACACATGGGGATTGAGAAAACTATCAACTTGATCCAATTTATTCACTGATTTATCACTATCTACATGCACACACACATGCTATCATCAGGTTTATGCATTAGTTTGTGTACCTAGTGAGGTGTATTCATTCCTTTCCTCTCTTTTACTATTTAATCAGTTTATCTCTTTACTCAATTTTGTCTTTGCTTTTAAGATATATTAATGACTAATCTATGCATGTTTCATTTATAGGACACATAATGGAGCATACTTCACATACTCAGATCTAGATTCATGGGCTTCTCCTCTTAGGTATGTCTAGGTACACTTTTTTTCCTTTATCCTTGTCATTTCACTTTGTTGTATTTATAGAATAAATGGGGGGGGATGCAATCACCTAAAAATAACACTTGAGTGCTACTTGATACCATATATCCCTAGATTATCTCGAGACCTATCTTAGGGCCTATTTTCATACTTATCCAACCTTTATGTAGGCCACAAGCATCCCTAAACATCCCTAAAGCAATCCTAGACCCTCATCTTAACATCATAGCCCTTAGTGCCTTAGGTCTTACCACCTAGACACTAGTTCTATAATAGGTAAAGTAGCACCATGTGGCACTAGTGTCCTAATTTTGGCACTATTATCCTTTCCCTACTTTTTTTACCAATGGATATATTTTCAAATATAAGACTACCTAGGATCAGCCTAAACCTATTTTAATACTTTCAAAAGCACCAAAATAGTATATATACATGAATTCTATCCCTATAATTACTAGATTGAAATTAAATGTAAATTACACATATAAAATTAGAATAAGTTGTGCACAATCAAGGTTATCAATCCCTATTCTACCCTACTTATACATAGAACCATCTACAACATTCCTAAGCCTAGTTTACTTAGGTTTCTAGTCTTAAGCATATTTAAAACACTCAAGTCAACATTCATACTAGATTCACTTGCACTTGCACTAAAACTTAGGTGGGTATAAATACATCAGGTTTGATCCCTCTTCGAAGTATTGGTATGTAAACAACACTCATCACAATAGGGAGTTAAGGATGTCCAACCTACCCAAATAATAACACACTTTACTACTTGTGTCAAACATATTCCCTATCAATATGGAGGATTAGGTATTTCACATAAACTTAGTCAAAATAGGTCATTTATAGAGATCCAAAATTCATGCACACATGGACATGATTGACAGAACTGGACATAGGTGCACCTAAAAGATTGGAATAATTTTGCATAGAGAACACTATTACCAAAATTAAGACACTAGTGCCACATGGTGGTATTATCAAATTAGGGAAATACTATATAGGAGGGGTTTTTACACCTAGATCCTATTTATGATACTTAGATCAAGTCTCTGTCTTAGTTTGTAGCCTCAGATCTCCTGTATCAATCATTTTCTAAGTACTTATTTACATTATTTATTACTATTTTTAGGAAGGTTAAATTAAGTCAATTCTATTATAGATCAATGGATATATTTATTTCATATTTATTCCTTGATTTACTATAGTCATCCCCCATAACAACATAGGATTTACAAACACTGGGTCTTAAAAGGTTAAAATAATGGTCAATTTCTAATATTCTAGTAGACATCATTATAAAGGTAATCATTATAATGGGGAATGCATGATGAAATATGGGTATCCATCTCCTACGACCCTTCCCTCATTTTTTAATGTCTAATAAAATAAAATACAAAATAATGGGTATTCTCCCTAATGTCAACCTTGAAATTTTGGGTGGAAATTTCTAAGTGGACTTCAAAGTAATTGAGTTAGAAAAAATATAAAACTACTTAGAATTACTTGGTAGACCATGGTGATACATAAAATGCACTTCAAATTATACCTTATGATCTTTGAGAATGGCAATGAATGCATGGTCATCCCTTTATCAACTAATTAAGGACCCTCATCTGTGAAAGGTGTTGATATTAAGGACGAGATCAAGAATATATGCAATATCACCACACAAGGAGTAAAAATATTAGAGCCTAATGCATAAGGCATCTTACACTGGGATGATAGTCAAAAAATCTATAAAACTATAACTATCACATGTAAGCAATGGGTACAAGAATATTATGAGGATCTTAGGCATAAGTGTGACATACTTCGATCAAGATCCAAGTCTTAATGAGTGTGGTAGACTAGTCATGCTAATTATAATCCCATTCCATTTTGTAAATGGTTTTGGGTATCACATACCAAAATAAATGTTTAACATGTATTTCAAATAAGTAGAGTGAGACTAACTAAGTTATCCTATTTTACTAGTTCAACTAATATCAACTCATATTTAGGAGATAGAGGCTTGTGTCCCTAATGAAAATTACTAAATAGGCATCTTGGTGTACATATTGAAAAACAATATCACATGATGGTGGGCCACCCATAAGCCCAAACTACCAACCTAGGATCAAATCAAAGATGCCATTCATTCTTAGTTCAAAAAAAGTAATCACCACCAAAAATAACCAATCTATAATAGTAGTTTAGAGTTGTGCATACATGTAAAAGCTTGTGAGTAATCTTAGTTAATAAACCTTCCATGCATAACAATAAATATTTGGGTTCATGATTTTTATTGGTCATTGACCACTTGGGACCACACATAGTACATCACGAATGAAATGTATAAGGAAATGTCTAACTAGGATGCATTAAAGGAGAAGTTTTTTCACATCTTCTCCCTCTCTTCATCCAACCCATATCTTGTTGATCATTTTCAAATCATATGTTATGCCATATTTGAAGATGATGCAATCATAGAGGAAAGGGTCACATAAATATGTGGAAAAAATGTGTTAGCCTTGCCAAAGTTCTTTGAAAACTATAGTGTAAGAACTAAATCTAACAAAGAAGATGACACCATGTGGACATCCCAAAACTGTCCATGCACAACCAAAAAATAAAAGATGGTATACAAGGTGGAGGAAGGGCCTGAAGAGGGAGAATCAAGTAAATTTATCATGGACACCACTCAAAAATAAAGAAAAGTGGTCAATGCATAGTTTGAGTACCATTAGTGCTACCAAGATCATCTAAAGATAACCAAGGAAAACATAGGCTTGGAAGATCCAAATATTGCTATTATGATTATTAGTTGGACATGAAACTGGCACACATTATTTAATTCCTTTTTGAATTTAAATATATCATCCCTATAAACTACAAGGAAATAAGGGAGTACATATCTTCTTAGAGAAGATGAAAATAACTTTAGTAGAAGGCATAAGATTATAAAATAAACAACCATATCATATGAATCCCAATCTTCATGCTAAGGTAAAGGTTGAAATTGATAAAATGCTAGATTTAGGTGTGATATACCTAGTGAAAGAGTCTAAATGGGTGAAATCCATGGTGATTAACATCAATAAAGATGGGCACATTAGGATCTACATTGACTATCACCTTATTAATGTGGCATGTGTAACATACACCTTTCCCACTCCCTACACCAAGTAAAATGTTGAAGGGTGGTAGGATGTGAAGTGTATATGTTTACTGATGGATTATCTAACTATCACCAAGTGTAAAATGATGAGGAATATAAACCAAAGACCAACTTCATAAAAGAGTGGTGTTGATTCAGCTATAATGTCATGCCATTTGGGTTAAATAATGATATTATGGTTTTCTCATGAAGGTAAAGGTTGAAATTGATAAAATGCTAGATTTAGGTGTGATATACCTAGTGAAAGAGTCTAAATGGATGAAATACATGGTGATTAACATCAATAAAGATGGGCACATTAGGATCTGCATTGACTATCACCTTATTAATGTGGCATGTGTAACATACACCTTTCCCACTCCCTACACCAAGTAAAATGTTGAAGGGTGGTAGGATGTGAAGTGTATATGTTTATTGATGGATTATCTAACTATCACCAAGTGTAAAATGAGGAGGAATATAAACCAAAGACCAACTTCATAAAAGAGTGGTGTTGATTCAGCTATAATGTCATGCCATTTGGGTTAAACAATGATATTATGGTTTTCTCATGAATAGTCACTTCTACCTTCAAATAATTTTTTCACTAATTTATCCAAGTGTATATTGATGATTATATGGTCTATGGCCTCATAAAATACCACCATGACAAATTGAGGTTCATTTTTGAGCATTTTCGATAGCTAAAAATTTATATGAATTTGAATAAGTGTATTTTACACCTAATTTAGCATACTTATTTGTCATGTCATCTATAAGGAATGTCTTCTCATCTATCCCACAAAGGTGGTGATAATTATTCAACTAGAGGCCCATATAAACTAGTTATAAGTGCATGCTTTCTTAGGGAATGTTGACTATTACCAAAAATACATCCAACACTTTGCTAAAGTGACTGTGCTACTAGATGAGGTTTTGAGGAAACATGATCCATTTAGATGGGGGGGGAGGTGCAGGATGAATATTTCAAAATACTAAAGATAAAAATAGGTAGTACACTGATATTATAGTTTACATATTGGAAATTTCCATTTATGTGCATGTTTGTGTCTTGGGTACTGAAATAACTACCATTATGATTCATCTAGGGGAGAACAAGATCAATCAACCAATATAATTTTCAAGTTGGAAGCTCACCCTAGATGAGAAAAACTACACCGACAATAAGTGTGAGGACTTTTTAATGATTTACATGTTTCAAAAGATTCACCAATACTTACTAGCTACCCATTTTATCTTCTTTAATAATCATGAGGACTTGAATTATTGGTTAACAAGATCATTATCCATGTGCACATTTGTTGCTATATATTAATCATCTAATAATTCTAGTTATTTTTGGTAATTAAGTTAAGTAAAATTTTTTTTGGCCTTGACCACTTGTCTCAACTCACCACTAAGAGAAAGTTTGAACAATCAAGAATGATATGCTAGATGCCAAAATATGTAAATTATAACATGTTCTTGAAGAACTTGCCAATATGTTTTTCCTTCTTCACCTCTCAAGTCATGTCTGAGAACCTATTTACTAAGGAAAATAAGTAACTCACCATATAAACCTCCATATTAACTTATTGGAGGAGATATATATAAACTAAGTCACGATGAGGTTCTACATTACTATATCCTATAATACGAACACAATATTATACTATAAGAGGCACGTGAAGGCATAACTAGAGGTTATTTCACTGGTGAAGTAATATTATATCCTTTAGTAGCCTACCATATTTTATGATGCTAAAGAATATGCTAGAAAATGCAATGTATGCCAAAGGACTAGAAAGTTGAATGACATGCATGTGATTCCTATGATCCCCATTCTCTCATAGGAATCCTTTCAAAAATTGGCCATAAACTTTATGGGTCCTATTTCTCTAATAATGTGAATGACTAGTGTATGATACATCATCATTCCAATAAAATTTTTCACTCAATAAGTCAAGGCTGTACCCACCAAAAATTATATTGTAGTCATAGCCATGTAGTTTCTTTAGGAAAATATAATTAGCTAATATAGACACCCCCTTATTATGACGAGTAATAGGGACACCCACTTCATCAATGAGACTATTTGGATTATACTTTATAAATTCATGATCACACAAATAAGGAAATGCCCTATCATCTGTAGATAAAAGGAAATACAAAAGCTTTCAATAAGATATTGGGAAGCTATCTCACTAATATTTGTGATGTAGGATGAAAGGATTGGAATGACTGAGTTTCATAAATATTATGCACCTATCGCACCACATAAAAGCATAAAAATAAGTCTACACTATTTAAAATAGTGTTTGGGACTAAAGTTATCTTACTTATGGAGTTATTAGTGCTTTCCCTATGCATCACCAAACTTGATCACCTTGATGATGCCAAGTACCTATTCATGGGGCTCAAATAATTAAGGAAACTAGACAAATGATGTGTCATTTATTGGTGGAGCCATACTACATAAAAGGATAAAAACAATATTGGCATGATAAACACATAAACGGAAAGATAATAATCAAATTTTCCTATGTTCTTATTTATGATTCTTGATATCTAAATCACCCAGGAAAGCTTTAGATAAAATTGCTCAATAGAGTCATTCATAATACTTTATAAACATGTGGATTTAAATTGCACACTTTAGATGGTGAAATACTCCCTGGGCATTTCAATGGAAATTGACTCAAGCCATACATTTTAGCATACTTGAGAAGTGTTGTAGTAAGGCATATGCCATTTTATTTTTAAATTTATCTTGCTTTCTAGAGTAGGGTAGATTAGAATAGTTTTTGGATTTTTATTTGTGTGTCATCCATATATTTATACATGCAAACTTTGTAAGTCTAATCAGGTGAGTTAAAGGGGGGATTTATTTAGAAAGTCAAAACTTCTAGGTGCCTAAGTCTCTAGGTGAGTGTTACCATTCATTTTTTTGTAAAATATCTCTCTTTGTCTATGAGGATCAATTTGGTAATTTAATACAACTTGAAAGTTTAAGAATACCTTGGTAATAATTAAAATAATTGATATAAATATCTTGGGTACTTAATGTAGGGTAAGACATTTATTGAATATGCCCACCCCTATTACAAAATCCCTAGATAAAGGAATTTTTACACCAGAGGACCACACATATACTTTAATGTAGGTTAGGGGTTTGTATAGCAAAAGTGATAAAATATGAAAGATATGGATGGACAAGACACAAAAAGTGAAGGAATTAATAAGAGATAACATAGATTTTTGTGGCTTAAGAAGTGAAAAAGCAGGGTAAGGAAGTGCATAAGAAGGAAGGAAGCACACTACCTAGGAACATAGAGTGAAAATAGTAGACATAATATGATGATGTCACTTATAAAATTAAAAACTAAAAATCATCATGGAAAATAACTGACATATACTAATAGTTAATACAAGGATGAAAACATTTAATACTTACGCATTGGAAGCGAAAAATCCATTACATGATGAAAAATCCCATTAAAAGTAGATTTTGGGAAGGGTGCCAGGATTATAAAACAAGGAAATAACATGGTAACTTTTCAGTTTGCATTCAAAAGCCATAAGTGACCCCCAAAACTTGAGTAAATGAAAGTGATAAAAATACATTCACATTTGAATTACATCAATTAAAAACTAACATAAAAGAGGTATAATGAATATATTCAAGGGTTTATGACTTAAATACACTTGATTTATAGACAATATATCAAGAATAAGAAGGTATTTGATAAAATATAGGTTATAAAGGTTGCCAAGTCCCATTAAATCTTTAAAAATATCAAAGTTGAGTCTAATAACACCACTACTTTTTTAAGAACACAACAACCAAAATTAGGGTTTTTAGCTAAATATGAAAGCCAAGGGTGAACCAAATTTTTTTTAGGCTAAGAATGAGACCAAAGTCTAAAGCATCAAGAAATAAGAACCACAGTCTGAGTGCATGATTCAGAACACCCATAGTGGAAGAGTAATAGGAAACACCAAATAACACATGGTTTGAAGGGCCATTGACAATTATCAGAGAAGAAGGGGTGATCATATTACCAATCATAAAGGAAAGAGAATCCTCAACTAGTTATAACAAGGTATAAGAGGTAAGACCAAGAAAAAGTGTGCTCAAATATAGAAAAAAGGGAGGACACCCCAACTGTGCCACAAATGAGAGAAAGGTCAAGAATAATAAAAATGAGTTTTTCAAAGATGCCAAATCATGATAGTGTAAATCATGATGAAAATGGGAGTCCATGGTGGAAAAATTTAGAGTGGAAGATTATAACCACTATATTTTGAGCAATGAGGCTGACTTGTGGATTGATTATTTGGTTAATATTAAGAGAAATATTTCTCAAAGAAGCCCCATTTTAATGGTTTTTTTAGAAAGTAGCTAGAGAGTTGGAATTTTCCAACTCTATAAACTCTCATACTTAATAAATGCCTAAGAACTAGTGAATTTTATATTATTATACATTCATGAGGATAAGTTCTAATTTACAAGATGGAATATGAAAATCATAATGACCCATATTCATAAGGAGGATGGGTTCCATCCATCTGGTCAAGACATTAAATAAGCACTGATAAATTTAAAGGAGATCAATCACATGGTCCAAGAGATTGAAAAAAAGAAGGCAAGGTTTATCCCCATCACCAACATAGGGGATAGGGTCACTCAAATTGAAACATGACTAGTGACCACCAAGTTATTTGTATTAAGGTGATGGAGATATATTAACTGAAACTTCCTCTACATCATGAATGATATGGTAAAGGGGAACATGTTTAATATCTCCATGTTCTTATTATAATCAATTATTTAAGGTAAAAATAAGGTATATAAGGTTTAGGATAAGTTATATTTAGTAAAATAATTATTTTTATATTATTTGATGAGATTGATGTACCTAATAATGCTCAAGGATGTGGGTGGTCATATGTCATGTATGATAAGTCCCCATAAGTTAGGTACCATTCATATAAATTTTATGTGATGGTCACCCCCAAATATAAGGCTAAAGTCAACCATTGGTTCATGTGCCTAAAAAATTCCATAGGAGAAGAATGGAGTGTCCCAAGGATGTTGTTAGAACTTATGAATTGGTATGCATAATTCACCATCATGCAACACTAAACTTTAAAACAATTTAGACAAGATGATGGCAACATGATTTCATGGTCAAAATTACCCTACATGCTTACATTATATCAATTTCTTGATGCAATCAAATGTGTCAATAATGTGAAAAGAATAAAAATATATGAATAAAGGGTTGATGCATATATCCAAACTCTCCATGAAACACATGTATATACCAAAGAGATCATGATGAAGGAAACTGATGAGGCATATATCAATGAGGGTACCATCTGACCAATACAAGTTGTGAATATCAAAGGGCATTCTTATAAGATGTTATACTACCTAAAAATTGAAAATAAAATTGGTGGTATAGAAGTGCCAAATCAAGGGATAAAATTTCCACTTGAGTTGAGACCAAGTAGTTCACATGCCTCTATTCCCTAAAGGAAGGAGAGTAAAGAGAGAGAATTATATCCATACTCTTTTATGCAAGTTGAGACTTAATAGACATGATCAAATGGTAGGCAAAGGAGGATGGAATGAGTGGAGTCACACGATCCCACCATCGAGAAGAATAAGTCAAAGAAGAAGGAGGTTTGACCTCTTTCCCTTGTATGGATAAGACTAGAAGAAATAGGGTCATAATAAGAATCCCTAAAAAAAAGAAGCTAAAAAAGAGGGAAAAATAACTACTAATTCATACACCGAAGGAGGTGGAAGGCATTGTGTTAGAATAAGTGACATTATAAATTAAAAAAAAAAAACAATATGAGGAATAAAACAAGACCCCAATTACATGACCAAATTATTATAAGTCACTCGACCAATGGCTAAAAGTGACACCTTCCATTTGAGAGATGGCGAATGGAAACAAATCAGTTGAGGAAAATGGAAGAAAATCTCCCCACCTATAGCATGAGAGAGAAATAAGTTGTAAAATAATGTGATGATCTATATCTGTGCATGAAAGGCATCCCCACAACAATATTACCTAGCCTAGATAATATATAGGTAATGATGGATCATGGAGTGGATGAAACCAATCACCTCACCAAGAATACAAATTTAATGATATAATTATAGGATGGGAAGTCTGAGGATGAAGTATTAAAGCATCTATAGTTTGAGATAGAGTAAGATGAGTGAGGAAAGGGGTATAAGTAAAGGCTATCCTAATATAAGATAATCCCCTTCATGACATGGAAGGTGAAGAAGAAATATAAAATAAAGGCACTATCTGGGTAAGGATCTAAGGTGGCATGTAGGAGGAACATATATACTTATAGGAAACCATGAATCCCAAACATGCATCACTTATAACACATAAATATGTGTCTTTTTACATAGATTATTATTTAGAGGAAGCCTCATTCAAAGTTAATATGACAACATAAATACCCCTGACCAAATAATCTCATTAGGGACTAGATTCATTTTGATCAAACCTATGGCTATGACTAGTGCATAAGTCAGGAACACATTAATCAAGCTAGATTCTGAGGCAACCAAGATTTTTTTTAATTTTTAGGGTTTATAGGAAGAAATAGGAAATCATGGAAAGGTTAATAGAATATATTGAAGATGAGAAGGGAAATAGCTCATCTACTAAATGGGGAGGCCAAGAGGAAGCTTTCCAAAGTGGAAAATACATCATAAAATAATGAGAGGAGTGTGAGAGACTAGAACTCCAATTAGTAACTCTAAGGGTTAGTGTCCTGACACTCTATGACCATGTTTTGAAGGAATAACCAAACCTTTTATATGTGATTAACATTGTCCAAAAAATTCTATAAAGGCTTCGGAAATATGTTTCGAATAACTCCTAAAGAGATAAAAAAGTACCAGAGATGCACAAGGACTCAAGGAAGCTTTATTCATATTCATCAAAAACTTGAAAGATTACGATGAAGTATTAAAGGATTTATCATAAAGTGTAGATGTGGTAGAGTCTATGTTTATAAACTTCTCCCAAAAAGTGATAATAATCAACATGTACCTATCCAAGGATGAAGAAGACCAAAATGTGTTGACATCCCTAGTCTACATCAAGAAGAATAAGGAGGAGCACACATAGTTTTTGCTAAAGGTGGATGAATTTATATATTAAATAGGAACCAAGAGGAAATAAGTAGAATAATTCTTATTAAATCTTTAGATGTGAACCTTAGATGAAGGAAGCTTCCTCAGAGTAACTACAAGGTAATCTACCAAGAATAGAAGTAGGTGGAACCCCTCCTAGATAAAAATATAATTCTAAATTAAATGGGCACTAAAGCCATTTTTGTATTATAATAAATTCAACTTGACATCCATAGATGGGTTGAATTCAAAGATCATATTTTAAAGGATGCCATTGAATTCATGATACTAATAATGTAGGGTTACATTTTCTAGATTTATTCCCCCAATTATTTGATTCTTGGATCCACTAAGGTTAATTAATTATTAATAATTTTGGTCACATAAAAGGAAATATGAACATATTTCTTGAGGACAAATAAATGAGTTAGTGTGGGGTAATGTTGACACATGAAATTACCCATAAAAATATACCCATGCATGCTCTACTATTTAAAAATACTACCACCAAATGATGATGAAAATGGGATGTGGTGTGAAAAGGATGTGCCATAATAGGGTCAAATACCCAACATAATATTTATATCCAAGCATGTTGATAGATAAAAAAACCTACCCTTGTGTACAAAATGACAAATCAATAAAGACAAGATATGCCAAGCCTAGTGTACTTAGAAACTACAATAAAAATAGTAAAGGATAATTATGGAGTTATGAAAAATGACATGTCTCTAAAAAAATACAAGGGAATGATTTTAAATGACATAATATCTAACTTGGATCCAAATGACACATTAATTACCATAGTGGTGAGAAAGGAACATTAATTTATGACTGATAATAAGAGAGCTTCTAAATAACATCCAAAATGTTTCTATTCATAAAATAAGCCATGTATTGACATGGATAAGAGAGAGATGATTTAGAAATGAAGTGATATTAAATTATTATTGAGATGCTTTAGATATATGTAGAGTTACTCAGAGATATGATTTTGATCAATACTTGAGGGTACTTATTTTAACCATGAACTATTGAACTATAATAGAAGTGATATTAAGTTATTATTAACTACCATGTGAGTAAATTATAATTTATATACTTAAATATATTATTTTTATGAATTAAAGTAGGATTTATGCATGATAACAATATTATGTTCATAACTAAGTGATCTAGGTGTAGCTAGGACATGTTTAAGATACATTGTCATGTTCCCCTATATGAGACCATTTATAAATAACCCAACCTATCCTTGTACCCCTCTTTGTGCCTTAGGTGATCACATGAAATAAAAATCACATGATTTTATTGAATATAAAGTAAGTTAAATGTTTGAGTGCGTAGATGGAATAACATGCTGGTTACTACTAGACTAGTGCAACACTTAGGGGAAAAAATAGATATAAATTATAGGAGAGGAACCCTCTTCCATTTAACTATGGTTATCTTTTCCTATTCTCCCATAATATAAACATATTTTAATTCCACCATAGGACACTCCTCAAATTAAACCTATACCACTTGTTTTGTCAACTAATGTAGATACACAAATGGTTGTAACTAGTAATGTTACTTTTAAATGGATGTCACCATTACTAGGAGAAAATAATAAGATAAAAGATGTGGCGCTACTAGACTTCGATGATTTGGTGAATATTATTATGAATAATCCTATAAAAAATGCCAAAACCACCTCTTATATATTTGTATAACCATTTGGTTCTCAATTTATTTAGATTAAAAAGCCAAATGTTGAAAATAATGAGGGGGAGATGACTAGATTTGACAAAAACTTGATGAGATTTTCTTTAGAAGTTACTAGGTGCAAAATATTTAAATGACTACTAAAATAATGATAGAGAGATATGAGTAAGATGAGATGGCACAATAATAGTTGAAATATCAATTTTGACAACTTTTTGGATATGTGAACTATTTATTGAATCCAATAAATATCCTACCAGTGCACAAGTTAAAGCTCTAACACAAGTCCATGTAATAAAAAAGGAATCCATTTAAGCCATATCCAAATATAATAGTTATGGGAAGACCCTTGAGGTTTGGGTAGAATAATTTTTGATTGATTATTTGAAATGTATTGATGAAACAATAAATCTCTATGAAAACACTATTTCAATTCATAAAAAATCAAAATAGAGACCATGTGACATCAAGATGAAATTAAATTATTTAAAAATGTGTTACATGACATAGAGGATATGGTAGACATTAATAAAAATATACTTGTTGAAATATGGGATTTTGATAAGAAAGAAAATGACATATCCTTGACTAGATACAAAACGTTCTTCATAAAATGGAAGTGTTCAAAAGAGCAACATATCACTTGATAGACCAATCCAAGATGGGAGGAGTGAAAAAGTTATATGCATGGTCCAATATAGGAAACCTTCATTATGATTTTCTCAAGGATAATGTCTTAGGACCCCAATCAGTTGATGATATAAAGGAATAACTCAATAAACTCATCACTCAGTAAAATTTCAAAGAAGGTGTTTTTAGTGTATCTTTTATGGATATACTAAGTGAAATCCATTATTCATTATAAGAGATGAATTCACATTGGAAGGAGTTATTTGAGACCCCATATTCCATGGCATTGGTTATATAGAAATGACTCATTTTATAGAGAAACATGGCCATTCTTAAGGGTAATTTAATTGATGAGGTAGTTAAGAAATTCATAATATACAAATCATCTCTCTGGACAAAACTTAAATCAACTCCTCCATCAGCCACAGGTCCATCTAAGGGGAAAACCCATAGAAAGCATTTTTTTCCTATTCTACTTTCATTTTTCCCAAGAAAATCACAATTTTATTTTTTATAAAATAATATAAAATTGTATGGAGAATAAGACAAAAGGTGGATTATGAAAGGTTATAGTGGAATATAAAGGGGCAATCCATTCCTTCATATCTCTATAAATAGGATAAATGACTATTGTACAAGGGTTATTTGATGATCATTGTAATTTTAATTGAA
Source organism: Torreya grandis (assembly GCA_037957365.1). Lineage (NCBI taxonomy): Eukaryota > Viridiplantae > Streptophyta > Pinopsida > Cupressales > Taxaceae > Torreya > Torreya grandis. The sequence goes on from JARHVA010002636.1 coordinate 1,504,814, forward strand.
AGGAAAGGAGAAAGAAAATTTGTGTTAATTATTCCAAAGATGGACACAAGAAAATTCTATAAATTTATGTTTAGTGTTTTCTTTGTGGATGTGTGTTTTTATTATGTTAATAAATATCCATCAATTCAAGAAATAATTGTTTTATTCTCAAACTGGTATATCACCATTTAAGATTCTTTCTTGTCATGAAAGGGATGCAATATGGATTTTATCATTCACACATGACCCATCACCTTTTTTATTTATTATTTCTATTTTTGGCTGAAATCACTAGAACCTAATACTCCATTCAATAAAGGGAACCTTCCATTTGAATATCTGATAAAATTTCATCTCCTTCACTATTGTAATATATAAGATTTTTCAAAGTACCAAATATTTCACTAATAATTTTTGGCACCCACTATGGGATAGTGTGATTATTTTTATGCTACCCACTCAATCTATCACTCAATGTGATTATTACTGTTCCTATATCAATCCAACCTTTTATATATATAAAACTTATCTAAAAAATTGTGGCTAAATTATTTTTTCATCCTAGTTAGAAAGAGATTCATAAGATCTATTAAGAATAGAGGTATCTATGACCCTTTATTTGAATTATAAGAGAAACCTAACTTCAAAATTTACATAGAAAGATTAAAGACTGTTCAGCCTCTAAGTAGATCATTATCCTTGCCTAATGTCTTGGTTCTAAGGAAAATAGACTTTAAAATCATGGTAGTTGTACTAGTACCATGGGATCCACATATGGGACCACAGGTTATATGTGCTAGATTCCATGAGTTATCAAAGGATAAAGGAAAAAATTACCTAAGTTTACTAACAATGGTGAACAACATCTTGATGAATACATAAAAGTTTTATGTTTTGCTTATGCTATTTTGACTATGGAAAATGAATATGTATTAGTTAGACTATTTGTATAAACTTTGGCCAAAGAAGCAACTGAATGGTTTCATCATCTACTAGTAGGTTCTATTCAAAATTGGGGGATGATTAGAAATAAACTCAAGGAAAGACTTAAACCCATTGAAGATGAACATACACTCTTGGTTTAATTGGATCAAATTCGGAAGGAATGTCATGAACAAACAAGAGAATTCATATCTATATTTAAAAATCTAATACACATTACTTCAATAAATGCCATGCCTATTTTATAATATCATAAGTGTTTTTAGTGAATGCATAATCACCTAAAGTGAGCTTATTTCTACAAATAAATCATCCACAAAATTTAGAAATATTACAAAATCAAGATATATAAATATAAGATGATATGATAATGGATGGAAAACTATTAAAAAATCATTTAAAAGCAAAGAACAGACCTCAATAGATATTTTAATTTAGAAATTGGAAAATGATATATTAGCTTTAAAGAAGAAAACTCCTTAATCTCCATAGGTTTCCCCATATAAAGATGTGATGAGAAGACCATTTATTCCATATTATGGAAATATTCATCTTAAAATTCCTAATCCAACTCTGTAACTCAATATTGAAGCATCTCCTCTCCAATCCATTTTTTCTATATATTTCATGTTACTGATGATTATGGTGGTTCTAATTGATTAGATATGGAAAGGATGCTAAATTTATGAACCAATAAAGAACCACCTAAAGAAGGTGTTTTGGGAAATATGATCCCAAAATTTAGGAACATGATGATGAATCCACTATGACATATTTTGAATATGAACTCAATTGTGATGAGAGTTAGGTATATGAACAGTCACTCATATAATGTAGTCACTAAAGCTCAAAATGATAATTTGAAAAAAAAAAAAAAAATAAAGAGTTCAAAAAGAAAAAGGCTAAAGAGGCTCTTAATTCCACAACTAATCACAAGTTTTTCCTCAATAAAGGTACCCCTTTGTCAAATAATGCAAAGGATAAGTAGATTGAAAAGATAGGAAGTTATTTTTTTCCCTCCAAATGTCTCCACTAATGATGAATCAAATATTACCTATTCATCATCCTTTAATTTAATTGATCACATGAATAAATCCAAAGTCCATATTTATAAAATTAAATACCTTAATTCAAATTCAAAGTATCTTGATAGATTGATAAAATTCATTAGAGGCAAAAGTTCTAGTAATTCAAATACATCATCTCACAAAATTCATGTTAAAGTAGTTGATTATGCTTTGTAAAATAAAATGAAAAAATATACTTGAAGTAATGAAAGACCTATGCCATTATATAATTCACCTTTCATTAGAAACTTCCAACTAAATAATCTCATAATTTATTCTAGAGCTTCAAATAATGTAATGCCAACTAAATTAGCATATGCTTTATGTTGAACATTGTCATTGATTATTGAGTTTTTGGCATTGATGTTGTCATTGATGTCAAAGGTTCTTGTGAAGGAGCATGGTGTGTGGGGTATGATATTTTATGATTGATATGAAGACTCATCATATAACACAATGAAATATGAAGATCCTTAGTCAAGTTCCAAATATCTATCAAGTATCTTTGAAGATGTCTACTGATACTCTAAAGATCTACCCAGGTAGCTCCAAAGATCTGCATAAATAGCTCTAAAGATGCTCCATCGAGATACGAAGATGTTATATTGAAGATATACATAAGAGGGTATATGAGGTTAATTTAGTAGGTATACAAGGTGATGGCATACTTAGGACAATGTCAAGGTAAATCTACAAAGGTAAGGTCTTAAGCCCAAATCTATAACTAGATTAGTTTTAGACCCTGCCTAACCTAATGAGGTGTCATGAGGTATTATCAAGGAAAATGAAGGATGTTTGACATTTTTTGAGAATTTAAGTAAGGTGGAAAGAGGTTTTATAGGTTGTGGAGCTAAAAGCTTCAATGATGCAAACATGGAGGAGGTTGCAGAAGGGTTGCAGAGTGTTATTGTCACTAGCGTCGGTCAGGCCAACTGACATCGGCAGGGTAGAGACAGGAAGCAACCGACATCGGTCAGTAGTCGGCCGGTGTCGGCGACCCCCAAGCAGACAGGGACTGATGTCAGTCACCTGTGTGGTTTGAGCTATGAGTATATTATGGGCAGTTGGTTGATGAACCAAGTGTTTGCATGTTTAGAGCTAATTTTTAGATTGAGAGCTGCAGATCTAATTATTGTAATTAGGTGTCTAATTATTGTTTGGATGAGATCTATATAATAGACTCATGGATTGTATTGTAAACTTGTGCTAGAGAGTAAGAGAGCAATATTATAAGATCCTTTTATGTGTGAGTGAGCAATGGTGTGTTCCTCCTAGTGCCACAGTACCAAGTGTGGGTGCTGGTTTTGGAGAGTCAGCAAGATTCTTCAGGGGTGTATGATCTTAGTCAGCTGGTGTGCATGGCTTCTATAGGAGATCTACATGGTAAGTAAGATCATTGATATGCATGTGTATGTGTGTGCAAGTTCAAGGTTCACAGGTGTGTAGCACCAGATTGATTTGCAAGTGTGCAAGATCAGATAGGACAACAACACAATAGGGAGCAGAATCAGGCAGGATCTACTTGGAGTACAGTGTGTACTCAGATAGAGCAAGAGAGGAAGGCAAGGAAGATCCTTCCATAAGTAAGGTCTATTGAGGTGCAGGGTATTGTAGGTTCAGGGGAGATCTACTTGGAGTATGTTGCATACTTGTGGAGTACGTGGAGCACTTGTGGTGTGCGTTATAAGGTGAACACCAACTCAGTGTTTGAGTTGGGTGTTCGGACCTAAGAGAGAGAGATTTGAGGAGAGAATTACTATTCACTTGAGGTGTGGGAAGCCTCTACAGAGGTGGTGGAGAAGAAGTGGCATCTTCTTTATTGTATTCTTTTCTGTAAGAGTTCTAATACAAGTTGTGTATTGTCTCTCATATCATGTGTTATTTCTGGATTCTAGTTACTTGTTGATTCTGGTTAATTCCGCATATTAAGTTGCTTGTATTTGGTAATCAATTGTGTGCTTTCGGTATTCATATCCCAACATTATGGTCAATTTCAAGGCCTAATATGACTTTTAGATTAAAGATTAGAGAGTAAAGAGAGAAAACATGGCATAATGGGGTACTAGGTTTAGTTTCCAAGGTAAGTAAATAAAGGTGAGATTTTTCATGTGTTATGGGTTTTCATAGGTTTTTTCATGAATTTTCAAGTCAAATCTTGTGATAAAAGGCTTGAAAAAGTGTTTTAAGGTCTCTTAAGTGCATAAAATGAAGAGTTGTCTGCTCAAGAAAGTTTTTTAAGTGCTCGTTGGCACATGAAACATATATGAGGACCTAAGATATTCATGGTATATGGGGAAGGGTCCTATATAAAAGTTTCAAGTATTGGTTTCTGTAATAAGGGGCTAAGATATATGGATGATCATTAAGATTATAAGATGGCTTAAACCCTCAAAGAACCTTAATAGAGACCTAATGAGAAATATCTTGTTATAAAGTACTTATAATGGTTTGGAATGACTAGCTATGTGATTGGATATTATATTTAACTCTCCTAGGCACCTCTAGGTGTGATTGGTTTTTTAGGTGAGTAAGTAGATCCCATAGAAAAGGCCTTGTTTCTCAAAGATTTATTGTAGAAGAAAGAGTTGACTAAGTCAAAGTTGTTAATTAGATGAAGGTTGAAGATTGAGAGTTGTATTTTATGTACATGGTGGTTCATAAGTAGTTTGTATCCCTTAGGAGTGTTAAACCAATCATATAAGTTGACCTATTGCTAAAAGGCCTAATGGTACAAATAGTAACAAAACCAAGTAGAATCGAAAAGATGATTAAGGATGTGTTATCATGGATTAGGGATGAATCCAAGGGAATGAAGATGTTTTCCAAGACCTATAATACCTATTAATGTTGGATAAAGGTTTTGGAGGTTAGTAAATATGATGAAAATGTTGCTCATAAGTTGACCTGGGTAGTGCATATAAGACAATGAAGTTGTGAGGTTGTGAGATTGGTCTGCAAGACTAATGTTGACATATGACCATATATATATATATATATATATATATATATATATGAGATTGTTATAATGATATTTTAAGATCATCCACATGTATTTGAAGTCTTTGAAAGTATCTACACAAGTGTTGAAGGTCATTATCACCATGACTGTGTTTGAAGGTAAACTAGAAGATTTGGGTAAGTAAGTTGTTGTGATGTATATTATGTTGGTTTTTAATACATGAATATGCTATACATGATTTGAATAATCTTGTAAGTCACTAAAAGTGATTGAAATGTTAAATCCAAAATGGGTTGACTAGTTCAAATTTGATTGTGTATACTATAGACAAAAGATTGGTTTGTAAGACCAATATTTGACATTAGACCTTATAATATTTGTACTTGAAAATGATATATATATATATATATATATATATATATATATATATAAATATATATATTGAAGGTGTCATATGTCATGGGAAATATTATTTCAGGTGTTGAAGATCAAGTTTCTCATGAATGGGTTTTAGAGTGTTCTAACAATTCTGAGTGGGTTACTTGCAGAGAAGAGTTTGAGCCTATATACCCTGATTTAAAGCATATGATGAAGTTTTTGATGATATTGAGGTCATGAGGTTTATTAATATTTAATATTTATCCATGGTTTTTTAACAAAAGTGTGTTTGTTCTTTAGTTTTTCAAGACAGATTTTTTTGTGTATGCATAGACCTATTATGAATAGTATTTTGGGAAAAGGTTCAAGTGGTGGTTGGACCTAAAAGGTGTTGTGGACATAAATTAAATTTGGATAAGGTATATTTTAGTGGTACATGAAGTTTTACTTATATGTGTGGAGTTTGAAATTTTTCCAAGGAGATCAAAGGGTAATGTGTACTAATGAAGGCCTAATTAAATTAGGTCTCCTTAAGGCCTAAAAGAGGTTTTGGTCTTTTAAGTTGTGGCCAACCTATTTTAATTATTTATTCATGTATGAAACATGTAATAAGACATATTTTAAGGGTAATTAAAGTTTTTTAGTGTGTATGGATGACTAAGAGGTGTGTGAACAAGGGGCTTATATAAATACTAGGCAATTTTAGGCCTATTTGAGTGTGTTGAGAACAAGCAAATGAAATAGAACATTGGTAAGTATAAGAAGGTATTTTAGACCATAAAGGGTGTTTAGAGGAACTATGATGAAGTTTTTATAGAGTTTATGTATATGAAAATCAAGGTCATATGATCTAATCAAGTCAAGAAGAGGGTTAGTTGAGTGAAGAAGGATAGAGGCCATTTTGAGAGGGATAAAAGTGTACAAAGAGTTAAAGAAGGAGATCATCATTTGTTATATGAGAAATAAAGGGTTATAAATGTGATCAAAGGTTTGAGGTGGCTATTGGTGCTGAGTCATCTAGGGGGTTTGTGACTCCTTTCAAGTGGGTGCTTGCTAAAGCTTAGTTAAGTTGGTGCTTGGCTAGTTAGGGTTGGTGCTCCATGTGGAGTTGCTGCTTCACTAAATTAGGTTGATAAGTTGGTGCTAAGTAATCTATGGGTTTGGTTCCTATTTTTAAGTTGGTTCTTGCTAAAGCCTAGCTGAGTTGGTGCTTAGCTAATTGGGGTTGGCGCTCCATGTGAAGTGGGTGCTTCAATAAAATTAGTGTTTATCTTATAGGACTGTAGTCCATTTACATCATCAATGGGTTTTATTATCCTTGAGGGTTTCCCACATATATAATATGTTCATGTGCTTCATGATCTTATGGATTGGTACTTATGTTTGCTAATATGTACATGTTTGTTTAAATGATCTATGATTGCTTACGTAAGATTGTTAAAGAAATTTTTTGAAGATTGATTCACCCCTGATCCCCCCCCCTCTTAGTCATTTTTATTACAACACTTTAGGGATAACATGCATAATTTTTTTTTCCATTTTTTAAACATGGAAGCAAAACAAGTTCCTATCATTGAACAACTAAAAGACACTTAGGTCACCCTAGCAGTGTTTCTTTAAAAAAGAGTTAAGATGACTATTCTAGTGGAAGATATCCTCTAAGATCTAGAATGTTTCTAACAAGGAAGTTTTTCAAAGAATTTGGGTGAAATATTTGATAAAAATAGATGTAATCTAGAAATTTGACACAGAGGGGAGGTTATTATAAAGTTAGTTTCATAAATTAATGAAATGAACACACTAAAATCCTAAAACCTCTATTCTAAACACTAGGGAGAGCTTAGGTAACAAAAATTGAATGAAACCACAACAAAAACATAAAATACATAACTATTTTACCTTCCTTAAGATCCAAATTGCCTACTTAGCTTGTGCATGAAGAAGTCTTTGATAATGGAGGTTACTTAGCTCCTTCTCTCCTTGGCACCTTTTTTTGTGACTGCCTAGCTTAAGATTTGAGCATGGTAACACTACTTGATAGGCATTATAAAATTAATCTTATCAAATCTTTGAATTCAATTTTTCATAATAACTTTACACCAAAAAATAGATTATGGTTCAATAAGCAAGGCCTTGCATTTATACCCTTAGGAATTAACTCTCACCCAAGGTGAGTCAAAGTTGAGTTTAGGATAGGAATGGGTTCAAACTAACCCTTGATGAGATAAAAATAACTCCAATTGAGATAATATTTGTCAATTAATTATGATTTATAATTACAAGGCATGGATTTCAAATTGGATATTTTAGGATATTTTCAAAGAGCTTGACAGTTCATAAAGGCAATGATGAAAGGCTTTGATTTTTTAATTTTTGGAATTTCTAATTTTAGATATTCATTAATTACAAATGGATATTTAAAATAGGAATGTAATCTTGTTTAAGTTGTTAATTTATTTTTATTATACTTTTAGCTCTTTCAAGATTTGATTAAGTGTGCAAGTGCCCCACTTAATAGGTCCATAGGCCAAATTGAAAGTTATGATGCGTAAGGTGATTAGGGATGAATCCATGAGAGGTTATTATTTCATATGATATAATACCCAAATCAAGGATGTCTCAACATGATTATAAGATTTGATGAATGATACACAAGAAAATTTAGGATATTTAGTGATTTATAGGCTTAATTTACAATGTTTGGTAGGAATCGATCTGAAGTCTAGTCGAAAGCCATTGTGGCTAATTTTAGGTGTTTACAATTTTCCCCTATTTGGGAAGATGTTGAAAGCTATAGGTATAATAATGTATTCTTAAATAATGAAAAACTCCATTAAGAATGAAATAAGATAATGATTGAAATAAGCTCAAAATTATGTTTGGGAAGCCTATAATGATGCCCCCTCAAGGGAGTGGCCAATACATATGATTGATGGATGCTCCCTAAAAAAGAAGAAAGAGAAAGAATGAAGTTAACCCATGGGTGAGATTAATACAATTGAGATAATGCTTGCATGTATTGATTTAAATAAAGTACGAATTTTCCCAAAGGTGTTTATAATCAGTAACAAAGGTTGAGACACTGATTTGCCCAAAGGCAGTTATACTCAATGGCATAGGCACATGTCTTAGTAGGGAAGATGAGTTTAAATAATTATTTACCCATATGCTATTATAATAATTAAGATGATTAGGATTGAATAATGATGTTTTATTATGCCCTAGTAGGGTATATTAGAAAGCATAGCTTAAATATATAATCTATTTCACAAATTAAAGATTAGTGGGTGAAAATGTAGATGTAATGGTCTAATGATTAAATAATCTATAAACAACTATCAGAGTTGTTGCCAGAATCCGAATAATACGAGTGCAATGGAGATGTGATCACATAATTTGAAGAAAGTGCACAACACATAGATGCTAAAACAATTTGAAAATAACACAAGAAGGTAAATTGCACAAGACAAAATGGAGAAAACCAAAATCTGATTAACATGAGATGGCCAAAGTGAGGACTACAAATAGGAGAGTACATGAGTAACTCCTCCACAAAAGGTCGACAAGGCACCCCAAAAATAGACTGTAACTCCTCCATGAAAGGTGGTGACAAGGTGCTAAGAATAGAGAAGTAACTCCCATCGAGGGAGTTACTTATGACATTCTTATGACACCTATGACACATCTATGACACACACTTCCACATAAACTAGCCTATCCCACAAATGTAAGAAAACTCCATATATGCACAAGAAATACAATTTCCCTAATTAATAAATAGTTAAAAATAAAAACCTACACTAATACCCCCCATAAGTGCAACTTAGGTGGGCAGTGTGGAAATATAAAATGGGTCTCAACAACTAGGCCTGATGAGGTACCCATGTACAAATGCAATCTCCCATAAGATAGAGAAAAGGAGAAAACCCATAGAAAAAAACTCCCCCCTAAAAGAGAGACATAAAAGAGAAGAAGAGGCTAGAAGGCCCCCCCTAAAGATGATGCTACTGCAGATGTAGACCACACCCCAAGAAGAGCTCATAGATGAATGAAATTGCTCTCAGTGAAAGGTTTGGTGAAGATGTCTGCAACCTTCTCTAAAGATTGGAAAAATATCAAGTCAATGACCTAACTATGAATGAGTTCACAAATGAAATGCACGTGAATCTCTATGTGCTTGGTTTACTGGTGCTAAACTAGATTCCTACAAATCTGAATGGTACTCTAGTTATCACAATAAATGATGGTGGGTTGCCTGATAGGAATGCCAAACTCAGAAAGAATCCCCTAAAGCCAAATAGCCTAAGTAGCTACATTAACAACTCCCCTATACTCTGCCTCTATGGATGATATAGCAATAACATTCTGCTTCTTGCTAGACCAACTGATAAGACCAGAACCTAAAGATAAATTGTAACCAGAAGTGGACTTGCGAGTCTATGAATTGCCAGGCCAATCTGAATCTATATATCCAACCAAGTCAACCTCTATGCCAAATTTTTAATGAATCCTATATCTATGTGAACCTTGTATGTAATGCAAGATCCTCTTAGTTGGTTTCCAATGCAGCTCATGAGGTTCTTGCATGAATCTGGAAATAAGTCCCATTATATATGATATGTCAGGCCTAATGTGAGTCAAGTAGATGAGACTACCAACAAGTTATGGATACTGGGTGGCATCAACCAATGGTGAAGAATAATCAGCCTCAAGCTTGACTCCTGATAGAAAAGGAGTCAGAGATGGCTTATAATCAGCCATGTGAAACTGAGCCAATAAGTCAAGAGCATACTTAGCCTGTGCAAGAGAAATCCCTAAATCTGACTGTGAGATCTCAATTCCAAGGAAGTAGTGCAACAAACCCAAGTCTATCATGTCAAATATATCTTGAAGAGATGCCTTCACCACTGTAATAGCCGATGAAGAACTCCTAGTGATCAAAAGGTCATCAACATATAGAACCAAAATCAGGAGTGAATCATCCTGCCGTAAGAAGTAGACATTGGGATCAGAATGACACCTAGTGAAACCCACTGTGAGAAAGAAGGAATCCATCTTGGCATACCAAGCTTGAGGGGCCTGTTTGAGGCCATAGATAGATTTCATAAGTCTACATACTAAGAAAGAATCTTGAATAAATCTTGGCAACTACTCCATGTAGATCTCCTCCTCTAGGTCTCTTTGAAGAAAGGCATTCTTCACATCCATCTGATGCACATCCCAACCATGTGATGCGGCAATAGCTAAGGTGAGTCGTATAGAATTCATCTTTGTAATGGGTGTAAAATTCTCTGAGTAGTTAATGCCTACCACCTATGAGAAACCCTTGGTGACCAATCATGCCTTATACTTATCAATCGACCCATCTACTATAAACTTGGTCTAATATATCCACCTACATTGAAACATCTTTCTTCCCTTAGGAAGTGAAGTCAAGTCCCAAGTGTGATTTTTGATTAAGAAAGAATATTCTTCCTCCATAGCACTATCCCACTCAGGTACCCCTGATGCCTCTCAAAAAGTCTATGGATCTAAAACTGAAGTAAAGAAGGCATCTGGATCTCTCTAAAAATCCCCCCTAATACATCTATCATTTGTAAGATCTCCTGCCCAAGTGCCAACACTCTCAAGTGTCTATTTGGCCCAAAGTGGCCTAAAAGTGGGTGAGTTAGGTGCTAACTCCTCATCCTCTAATTGACTAGAGGTAGATGACTTTGCACCACTATCCTCGCTATGTGAACTCAAAGAAGAAGATGTCTCTAGCTCAAGAATCTACTGTGGCTAATCTAAATCTGATGAGGAATCATCATGAAGAAGTAGATCCGATGAGGGAGAAGAAGTGTCAAGTGTTGAGTCTCTAGGACTCTCTTGAAAGTAGACACTTCTCTTGATGAACAACTCATGAGTGACTAGATCTAGAAGGCGATATCCCTTAATACCATCTAGATATCCTACAAAAATGCAAGGCTTTGGCTGACATTCCATAGCTTTGCATTTCTTCTTCAAAATGTAGGCCATGGCTGGGGATCCAAAAACTCTAAGGTGCTCAACATCAGGTTTCCTTTTATTCCAAGCTTCAAAGGGTGTTATCCCTTTCAAAGCTTTGTGAGGAACCCTATTTTGAATGGAGTAAGCACAATTGATGGCTTCGGCCCAGTACTATGGTGCTAAAGATTTGAAGTGAATCATATAGCTACCCATCTCTTTCAATAACCTATTCTTTCATTCTATAACCCCATTCTGTGAAGGACTGTAGGTGATTATGCACTACAAATCAATCCCCTCTATGGTGTAAAACTGCTCAAACTTGATGCTGACATACTCCCCTCCATTATCAGTTTAAATAACCTTGATGGTTTTCTCACTCTATTTCTCAACAAGAGCCTTGAAGTCTAGAAAATTTTTAAACACTTCAGACTTTTGTTTGAGAAAATATATCCAAGTGTACCTAGAGAAATCATCATTGAAAGTGAGGATGTACTTGGCCCTTGTGAAAGATGGTTTGGGAAGGGGTCCTGATACATCACTATGGATTAACTCCAAAGGTTGTGAAGCCCTCTAAGCTTTACCTTTGTCAAATTTTGCTTCGGGATGCTTCCCAATGGAACACCCCTCGCAAAGTCCTTTTGAGAATTGGACATGAGGAAAGCCAATGACCATGCCATTTTTGCAAAGTTGCTCAAGATAGTGGTAGTTAAGGTGGCCAAACTGCTCATGCCACAATTTTTTAATTCCATCTAAATGAGTCAACAATGTTGTTAGAGAAGAATCTAATGTAAAATGTGAGGTGTATAACCTGGCTGGGTGATCTTCCCTACCCATTACCACTATAGTATCACTATGTAACTCCCTGGTAGCCACTGAATCTAGTGAAAACTCAACTCTCATACCTTGAACAATGTGAGTGATTTGGTACACTGATAGGAGATTGGTTGAAAGAGAAGGAACACTTAGAACATTGTTGAATGTTCCTCCTTCCATTTCAACTAACCCTCTCCTTTCAATAAAAACTAATGTGTCATCACCCAAACTAATTGAAGTCATGCTACAAGGCTCTAAAGATGAAAACTCAACTAGTGAAGAGCCCATGTGGTGAGAATCACCCGAGTTGATGACCCATGAAGATGTAGAAGCTGTTGTAGCTACAAGGGCCTTGCCCTTTTCTTTCTCCTTACCCTTGCCTTTTGCCTTATTAGAATCTTGGATAGATGAATTCTACTTGATGGACTCAAGAACAACTATGTTTTTCTTCTCTAGAAGATGAGTTAGGTGATCTATTTGTTTCTTCATGCATTTGTGTTCATCATGCCCTATATTTTTACAATAGGCACACTTAACCTTCTTGTTCTTAGGTTTAGCATTGGAAGAGGAAGTCTTAGTGTTGTTTTTGGTAGGATTGGTGTTTTCTTTCTTCTTTTCTTGGTCCTTGTTCTTTTTCTTCTTCTCCTTTGTTGAAGTCTTATCCTTACCATTTATAGCTATCAAAGCTTGGGGTTGAGTAGACTTCATTATGCCCATTTGAATAAGCTTATCTTGCTCCCTATTCAATTCGACAATGAATGAATCCAAAGAAAGCATTTTCCATGTAGTGCCAAGGGCACTTTTTGTGACATGGAAAGTGGAGACAAAGACTGAATAGCTTGGACCTAACTTTGTGAGAATGGAAAGTATGAGTTGATCATCTTTCTTCTCTATTTTGCATTCTTTCAATTGCAATACAAAGGCCTTAAACTTAGTGAAGAAGTCCTGTAGGGTGTCAAAGTTGCTAGGACTTAGACTTATGAGTTTATTTTCAAGCTCATGACCTCTCATCTCATCAAGCTTCCCAAATAAATTTTCTAAGGTGTCCCATATGTCATTGAGAGTCTACGAGGATTCTAAATGGATGAGAAGTTTTGGAGACACAGACAAGCTCAGTGATCCATAGGCTTCATCACTATAGTTGTACCACTTGACCTTTTCAACATCAGTGTTGGGTTCAACTTCAGTACCCATGGTGATCCTATACAACCCTTTGCTTCTAAGAATGATTGAAATTTTAACTATCCATTCATGATATTTGAAGGGTGTTAGGGGTTAAGTTGAAAAAAATCTATTTTTTAGCTAAATTTAGGTGAAGTTGTGTTGATTGCAAGTTGTGAAATTATGCAGAAAGGAGAATGAAAGCAAATGTTTGCAAGTTGTGAAAAAATAATCACACCCCCCCAAAATATTGAGCCCCCCAAAATATGCAAGTGCATGCTCAAAAGACATCGGACTTAGCTGAGAATGCATCTTAGAGCAATCAGTGCAAGACTTAAGCAAACAAAACGTTGAACTCAGCTGAAAATGCATCCTGAGAGACCCAAATTTTTGACACTTTATAAAAATAGTGCATTTTTGACAAATAAAAATTCTACACTATGGAGAATTTAATTATAAACACTTTTGAAAAAAATGGCACCCAAATCTGAGCTACCATTTGCAAGATATTAAAGGTTCAATTTTCTCATAAACTAGTGTTTTTGCAAAAAAGGCACTAAAACATTAAAAAAATGCCTGTTATGAAAGAGAAAGTGGCCTTCCAACCACTCATTAGATTCAACACAGAACAAGGAATCAAAATGAGGTTTGTGTGAGGGGTAATTTTACTCCCACCAACCTGGGCCTCACCCTTCGTCTTCGACAGGTGAAGATACAAGGTCTAATTGAAAACCCCCAAATTACAAAACTATCTATAAAACTGAATATTCAATCAAATTGACTGATTTTTGTTTTATCAAGTAAATTTTACCTAAAAAAAATGAAGCATAGACAAAAATGAAGGATGCCTCATGTCTAAGGGGTGCCACATGGGATGCCAAGCAAAGAAGGGGTGCCAGAAAATGCACAGTCCAAATTTTAACAGTAGAAAAGACAAAAAAAAATGTGCAGACCTGTTAGATGCCATGTGGCCTACTTGGCACCTTGATGGGCAAGAAAAGATGATGAAATCTATTGAATTCAATGCACAATAGGTTTGGGTAGAAGAATACAAGAAAAATGTGACATATTCTCAAAAAAATAGACCTATTTTGGATGCCATACAGCTGATGGTGTGGCAGAAGTGAAGGTGCCTTGCTACTGCTTGGCATGCTAGAATGACAGACTTCTGCTACTAGAACTGAAGGCACCTAGCTGGAAGGAGTGTGGCATAAATTTGGAAGGACTACTGACCAGAAGTGCATGGGTTTGCAAGCTGAGCTCTTAGAGTGCAGAAGCTTGCTGAGTGGTGTACCTCCCTTGTTGCTGAGTGCTACTCCTTCCTTTGTTGCTGAGTGCTCAACAATGGTGTCTAAGCTAACTACTGAACTAGCCTCTAAAGTGAAGACAACCAACACACCCAAAGGCCAAGGATTCCTAAGGAAACTAACTAGAAATGATATATATATATATATATATATATATATATATATATATATATATATATATCATTAGATCAAATCTAAAAAAAAACAAAACAAAGAGAACTCCACTCCTCTTGATTTCAAAATGAACTAAAAACATAACCAGACACACGATTACCATTCTTGCTTTGATACCATATCGGAGTTGTTATCATAATTTGGATAATACGAGTGCAATGGAGATGTGATCACTCAAGTTAAAGCAAGTGCACACCACATAGATGCTAAAGCAATATGAAAATAACACAAGAAGATAAATTACACAAGACAAAATGGAGAAAACCAAAATCTGATTAACATGAGATGGCCAAAGTGAGGACTAAAAATAGGAGAGTACGTAAGTAACTCCTCCATAAAAGGTGGATAAGGTACCCTAAGAATAGACTGTAACTCCTCCATGAAAGGTGGTGACAAGGTGCTAAGAATAGAGAAGTAACTCCCATCAAGGGAGTTACTTATGACATTCTTATGACACTTATGACACATCTATGACACATAATTCCACATAAGCTAGCCTATCTCACAAATGTAAGAAAACTCCATGTATGCACAAGAAATACAATTTCCCTAATTAATAAATAGGGAAAAATAAAAACCTACACTAATAACAACTAGGCACACAAGGATGTGCATAGTGATGAAATAGATTACTAAAAGAATAAGAATTGATCAATGTGAATGATTTGGTTATATCTACCAATGTGGAGATGCTCATTCTTATTATTATTGATACAACTAGAATGGTCAATGGGTTAATTAGGGTGGGATGATTTTCTAAGGTTACCAAGGAAATTTTTTTATGGATCATTACTTGTAAGATTTCCTAAGTTGATTTTTTCTATAGCACATGATGGTAGGCACCATGATATAAAAAACCATGAGAACTTAGCCAAAATATGCATAAGCACTGACTCCTAATCCAATAAAAATTTAAAAATAATGCACCAATGATAAAAACCATGATGATAATGTTGATGTATGAATATAGATAAAATAAAGAATAATGAATAAGGAATCACCCAATGAACACATATAGACTGAGTCAAGGCATTAAAATAAAGAAAATAAATAGTTAAAAAAACAAATAAATAACTAAGAAAACAAACACACAAAAAATTGGGAAGTAAAAATAATAACAAACATCCTATCATCAACCAAGTCAATACCTACGCATGAAGGCTCAATATAATGATAAAAAAGTTGTGTCCCCAAGAAAGGATACATGCAAAGGGAATGTCCCACCCCAAATGGTAGTGGAATGTACTAGAACCCATAATGTATTTGACCTAGTAGGGTGGATCGAGGATGACTAACTAGGTTTAAATAGGATAAAGGTTTTTGGATTTTGAGACTTTATATCTCTCTACGAGCTGTAAGTTAGTTTTAAATTTTTAGGATTTTGAAATGTTCTAAATGTTTTTAAAATTTTGAGGTATCTTAACTCATTATATATTGACAATATAACACTCACAAAATGGTGAGAGTGTTGGCTTAGGTTACTCGTAAAATAGTGAGAGCATATCGAAAAGGGGGATTGAGCTGACCTAAACATGAATCAAACATGACCTACATAGTCCCCTTAGGACCTCAAGTCACTGTAATTATACCAACATAACAGGTGATGAGATTTGAATAGGTAAAAAAAATTTCATGAATTAAGGAAAATGATAAGGCAAATGATAATAATAAGGGAAAGATGATATGATAATACATGATAAAAGGTGTTGTTCCTAATTTTCCCATAGGTGGTTATAATTAGGAAACAAAGACATAGGTCAGTGATACTAATTTGCCCATAAGTGGTTATAATTATTTATATAAGGTGGGATATTGATTTTCCCATATGTATTTATAATTAGTGGCACCAATCAAACGTAAATGAAAGATAACTTGCTAGATCCACTATCACACTACTTTTATCAACTGTCATTTAAACATGGAATTCTAAAACTACTAAAACTAGATAAAAATACCCTCATATAAGGTGTGGGAAGAACCAAAGGAATAAAGATCAAAAGGGTTAGGTAGTGTAGGTCAAAATAGGCTTTGATATAATAGTGATAGGTATGGTGGGATGGCATATGGTATGACAAAGGGAAATTCAAGACAATGTAATGATAAAAGTTGGTAAAATGATAATTGGGTTTCCACTAAATGACAAGGTAAGCTAAATGGTAGGGTGTGAAACAACAACAAGGTTAATGGCAAGGTAAATGGTAAAGTAAAGGTATGGTTTTTTTCAAGGTATATATATTTTTGTTCCCAATGATGTGGATATGCACATCCTAATCAACAAATGACACAACCAAAATAAATAATAATGTAAATTGCTAGACCACACCTCTTCTTAATAGTTTCTCTATCAAGAACCTATTGTAGATTTGGACTCCAATAATGTTTTTGTGATATTCATTGGTAATTGATTTTATGTCCTTCAAATGTTGAGACAAGATGTATTTATAACCTCTGTAAAGGAAAATGTATCCAGGGATGGTAAACATAGATAAACAATGGATGATAGGTCTAATTTAGAAATGTTAATTTGGATGATAATGGAATGTATAATGGTTGGGGAAAAAATTAAGATTGGGATTTTTAGGAACACATAATGTTTCCAATCTAGATTCAACATAACTTTGGATGTGGTAAGGTCAAAGACTTTTGAATATGATCTCAATGGAACCATCAATTTCTTTTTATTATTGAGGCCTGAGAGTAGCTACCATTTGATTATGTTATAGATTGAAGCCATATTGATGCTATCTTAAATAATTTATTAATCAAATAGTGAATAAATATTATGATTAGCTATTGGTGCCTCAATGAGGTTTTCACCAATGAATTTGTCTTGATTTTCCCACAGTGCCTTCGAGAAGGTTTCACTAAGGAATGCTGAATTTTGAATTTGATTGTCTTCTAGTGCCTCAAACAAAGTTTCACTAGAATATTTTGAGTTTGGAATTTGATTTAACCCTATCACCTCCAAAAAGGTTTCACTAAGAGATTATTCTTCTTCTACAAGAATGTGGTCTTTGTCCTACTAATATTCTTCAATTGATATGTCACCATGGATGCAGTTCAACAAGGTGTGATTTTATCGATCCTAATCAACACTTGTGAGAGGTAGAAAATCAATATAATGGCTATGTTGGGTGGTGAAAATGTCATGTTTAATGGTAACATAATGGAAATAGGTATCACAATCCTCATATAATATACTAGGATAACTTGTGTTGATGTTAAGGTAATCATCCTCAAAAACTATAGAAGGATCACAAATGTATTTAAATTGATCTAGAAGGCATGCATAACCAATGTTTTAATAATAATGAATGTATTTTGATTCTAAATCATGTTGGATTATTGTCAATGATGTCTCCAAAGTGACCAAGGATGTTGATGAGGTGTCATGTGCTCTATAATGACAATGACAAAGTGTGCTTCAATGTGCCTCAGTATTCCTACATGGTTCTTCAGTGTTTGACTACTTAGAGATAATTAGAGATGAGTCTAAAGTCTTGATATTGTGAAATAGGTCCTATAAAAGGTCAAGGATGCATTTATATGTTATGTGCATAAGTAGAATTCATCTGGTCGATCATTGTTTTCATCTAGACATTTTGGGTTTAGTGGCAGAAAATTTGAGTAGGTAGTTTGATGATGTCATAATTGCCATGTATGGATGAGTCAAGGGGAGTTGGTCATATTTTTTTGATCACATTATTCCCAAGTTAATATTATCCAAGTCTCAATTCATGTGATGAATAAAAACCAAAGATATGTGTGTGCAAAGTTGGGCTCCCAAGCATTTTGACAATGCTTTTTATGTTCAAATAGAGTAGAGTAAGCAGTTTGGTGACATCATATCTTGCACGTATGAAAGTTTTAGGACCAGATTAATATATGGATAAATTTACCTATGAGATAAGATATTATGTGATAAATATTATGTTATGCAATTGATCATGAAAAAATATATGTAAGTGCAAAGTTGGGCTCCCAGGTAGTTTGACAGTGTTTTCCCATAACCAAATTTGCATGTGGCAAGAAAAGTTGAGTAGGCATTTTGATGTATTCATATTTCACATGTATGGTAGTTTTAGAATGATTTATTCATATGGGTTTGTTAAATTTTATTCCTAGTTTATATGCATTAAATTTTAGGTCATGCAATGAATCACATCAAAAGATATGCATGTGCAAAATTGGCCTTCCAAATAGTTCTAAGCATAGTTGGCTCTATGGTAGAAAAATTTAAAAGAACAGATTAATGGCATTGTATATTACAAAAAAAAATGTTCCAAGAGTATATTGATATATTTTTATATTATATTATGTGAGGAGATCATATGTTATAAATTTCAAATCATGCATCTAAGCACAATAAAAGTTATTTAGGTCTAAAGTTGGCCTTCTAAGCAGATTGTAATGGTTCCCATAGTCAATTTTGCAAGAGAGAAATATTAGGACCAAATAAATATCCAATGGTGCATGGTATATTATAATTTTTTTATCTAATTATGTTTATTTAGTGAGATGGTAATAAGTGTATAGTGTTTAATGCTGAGCAAAAGTAAAGGATAAGGATCGAACAGTTCATGTGTATTTGTACAGATTGATCTAATGGTGCAAGTGGATTCAAAGTGGTCAAAGTGATAGTTTTTCAAAGAAATAAAAAGTTAAGATCCTTAAAATAATATCTATGGTTCATTATTAATCTAAGTAGTAAGGACATGGGATGATAGCATAGTGTTTGAGGTTTAACTGTGACCATTGGCATTTGAATGTTTGAATTTTGTAAAGGGAAAAACTAGTGCCTGGTTTTTGAGCCATAACTTTTTATTTATGTATAATTTGACCATGTAGTATAAAAAAAGTTATAGAGGACTTCAAGCAACATTTTTAAATATTAATTTTAATGTTTGAAAGTGTGTACAGTAAAAGTTATGAAGGTTCAAATTTGACTATGTTTTTGTATATTACTCTGCTAGTAACTTGAGAAGGATGTTTGAGCTTGTGTTGATGTTATTTAAATGTATCATGATGAATTAGATATTTGGGAGTGTTTTATAATACATGAAGATGAAATTTATGGTCTTTTTAGGTTTGACCATTGTCAGGATCTTGCTCCACCACAATAAGAGCACATATGATTACTTCTTGTATTAGCAACTAAACACGGAATTTAACCAGAATCAATAAGTAACTAGAAATATGAAACAACACAGGATATAAGAGACAATACACAATTGTATTATATACACAGAAGAAAATACAATAAGGAAGATGCCACTTCTTCCTCCACCTCAAAGGCTCGCCACACCTCAAGACCTTCTTCCCTCTCTCTCTCTCGGTCCCAACAATCAACTCCATTATAGAATTGATGTTCACCTCTCCAACCAGTCAGTAACACGCTGCCAGTTCACCAAGTACACAACCGTACTCCAAGTAGATCTCCCATGAACCTTCAACCTATAATTCAATAGACCATACTCACAATTGTAGATCTCTCTACACCCCTGAAGAACCCTTCTTCAACCAGTACACCGGTGGATCAGCTCCTTGACCTTGCAGACCTTGCAACTCTCCCTGATCAAACACTCTCAGCACCCCTTTGGAACTAGGAGGAGCTATACTAGCTCTCTCTAAAATCTCTATGGCTTTCTAGCACACACTTACAATACAGACCACAAGTCCATATATAGATCTCATGTTTACAATAATTAGACTAACCTAATTACAATAATTAGACTAGCAACTCAAGACTACGACTAGCCTTCAACATGCAAACTAGCAGTCCAAAAATAGACTCTCCCAGATTCATCATGCGCACTGCCTCTTCTCACACAGGCTACCGATGTCAGCTCCTCCATGACTGATGTCGGCCAATTGGTAACTGACATCGATTGCTTCCTCTTGTTATCTGACTGACATCGGCTGATCAGACCGATGCCATTTTTCTTGCAACTAAATCAGCAACACCGCGCAACTCTGGATCCTCCTTAACTTCTCCTATTTACATCCTGGTGAAGCTTTTAGTTCCACAACATAACAATCTCCCACTTGGAGATAAATAGTTGCACCTGTACCTGTACCTATACACCATCTAAATTATTCCCTGGCTTGTATTCCTCTTCAAGATCAGCCCTGAAGACCAACCACCACACAACCCGTGATGCTACGCCTGTCATTCAAGTAACCTACCACATCAGAACCTACATATCCATGTAGTGAAGAACTTGACCCTGCATAACAAGAAACCCTGCTGCTAGTCCCACTGAACTGCCCTCCAGTACTCCTTCCCCGAATTGGCTCCATACTTTTTGACAACCCCCACTGCTTGGGAAAACTCAGGTCTACACTAGACCTCATGTGATTTCGAACCCTATTTCAAGCTAAGCTTGAACTGTCCATCCCTTGGTGTGCATTCTGATTTTGCATCCTACATCATGAACCCCGCCAACACGTCTTCACATCAGCTCCCACTGGAGATCAGATATCCATGTCTCATATGCCAAAGAATTTCGCTGCTCCAAATTCTTCCTGACACACCTCTGAACTAACCTTACCTTTAGCTCAACAAATCCCTGTATGTACAAACCTGCTAGCAAATCACCCACATACAGTAACTGGATAATGTCGTGACTCATCATCCACCTGGTAAGACAAAACCACAATAGTTACACTGACATTGACTGAAGCCATGCTTAGTCATCCACTTGTCAAAACCTGTACCACTGTCCTGCAACTTCTTCAAGACCATATGCCTTGGCCTTCTGTCTCTCGTATCCATCCACTCTCTTCTTTATCTTAGAAATCCATTCCATCTCTCAGTGCTTACTTCTAGCTGACAAATCTACCAACAAATACCTGTTTGGTTCTTCTCCAAGGACTCACACTCCTCATCCATGCCAAGCTCCCACTGTATCTGGACTCTACCTGCATTACCTCTTCCAACTTCCTGGTTCTTGACTATCAAAGAGGCAATATAAAGAAGGTGAACAATGAATATGAGGTTCACTTACCATTTCTGACCTCAACATGAGTGTTTGAGACTTGCTGTCTGCCCACTGTCTGTACTAGTGACCGATCTCGGCCATCTCCCAGTCTGTTTTCAACCGATGTCGGCTCCCTGTACTGAACCTGACTGCCGATGTCATTTCTCTGGCCGATGCCGGTGTCCCTCCTGCCGATGTCGGTTCCTTCATGACCGACGTTGGTCTTCCTATTACCGATGTTGGTTACTATATAATCGATGCCGGTACCTATATTCGTCTGTGAGTGATAACTTTTTACCCGTGAGCTTTCCATGGATCAAAATCCTAATCAAATCAACCCTGCTCTGCTTAGAATGATTCAGTCTCCTCACCTGATCTCTATCCATCATCTCCTCCATGAACACCAAGGCTTTCCAGTTCTTTAGCTTGTCAAAAACATCTGACCTCTGCTTCAAAACTTGCATTCTCCTCCTACATATGTGACTAAGCCCAGGAAGCCACATCTCTGCAGCAAAAGGTGAATCAATAATATAAGTAGATAGATAAAGGATACCTACTTTCTTACCACCATCTAATTCAAGTATATACGCTATGAGAGTTACAGTGCATCTTTGATCACCCAAATTTCTTGAAGAAATTAGACTAATCTCCAAGACTGGTACCTGCATGACTTCCTTCAACCACTGTGTGTCATCCGCCTACAATTTTAGCTTCACTTCCCCTTCGTCTATAATCTGACAAGGCTCTCCAACCCCTAAATAAATCTCTCCAAAGTCTCTAAAGACATACCCATGAAAAGATGCTCTATTTTGGGCTGCATGGAAAGAGGCAAAAGAATCTGTAAACAAAGATTCCACTTTATCCAAAACACCCTGTACAATATTACCTGTAACATGTGCTTCCACCAGCTGATCTTCTATCGACCAACGATCTCTTTTAACCTACTCTTTCTTTCCATCAATCAAACCATTCATGCTATTCAGTTTCTCCATTCGTAGCTTACTTTCTTCTGCCATTGCTATAATCCCACTCAATCTGAAACCCCTGTGAGTGACCTGTAATCAACAAACACTACTAGATCTGGAATCACCTGTTAGTCCACCCAACCAAAAGCTCTGATACCACTTGTTGGTATCAGCTCTTGAACCTACAACCAAGGCTTTGATACCACTTGTCAGGATCTTGCTCTACCACAATAAGAGCACATATGATTACTTCTTGTATTAGCAACTAAACACGGAATTTAACCAGAATCAATAAGTAACTAGAAATATGAAACAACACAGGATATAAGAGACAATACACAATTGTATTATATACACAGAAGAAAATACAATAAGGAAGATGCCACTTCTTCCTCCACCTCAAAGGCTCACCACACCTCAAGACCTTCTTCCCTCTCTCTCTCTTGGTCCCAACAATCAACTCTAATATAGAATTGATGTTCACCTCTCCAACCAGTCAGTAACACGCTGCCAGTTCACCAAGTACACAACTGTACTCTAAGTAGATCTCCCATGAACCTTCAACTTACAATTCAATAGACCATACTCACAATTGTAGATCTCTCTACACCCCTGAAGAACCCTTCTTCAACCAGTACACCGGTGGATCAGCTCCTTGACCTTGCAGACCTTGCAACTCTCCCTGATCAAACACTCTCAGCACCCCTTTGGAACTAGGAGGAGCTACACTAGCTCTCTCTAAAAGCTCTATGGCTTTCTAGCACACACTTACAATACAGACCATGAGTCCATATATAGATCTCATGTTTACAATAATTAGACTAACCTAATTACAATAATTAGACTCGCAACTCAAGACTACGATTAGCCTTCAATATGCAAACTAGCAGTCCAAAAATAAACTCTCTCGAATTCGTCATGCGCACTGCCTGTTCTCACACAAGCTGCCGACGTCGGCTCCTCCATGACCAATGTCAACCGACTGGTAACTGACGTCGGTTGCTTCCTCTTGCTATTTGACTGACGTCGGCTGATCAGACCGATGCCATTTTTCCTGTAACTGAATCAGCAACATTACGCAACTCTGGATCCTCTTTAACTTCTCCTGTTTGCATCCTGGTGAAGCTTTTAGCTCCACAACATAACAACCATTTCATATTTAGTATGAATAATTGCTAAGAAGTTGACTATGTGTTCGTTCATAGTGTCCTATGCACAAGGCTATTGTGTGAGTAGTTTGAGCATACACAAAGGTGAGAAAAGATGACTATAAGATATTGAAGATGTCTTAGGGGACATAATGAATGGACCCATGTATTTTAAAGTGGTCTTATGTTCTTTTTTTTCTTGTTAAAGTGCTAAATGGGTGAATAGGTCTCTATGAGACCTATAAAAGCTACAAGGGCCTAATTGAAAGGTGTAGTTGCTTAAGGGTGACCAATGGGTGTTATGTATAACATATGCAGATGGTATTGAGATATTTATCAATGTGGTAAACTATTTAAGGGTTAAGTCATGCCTATTATCTAACCAAGATCTTGATGATCATGAATTCTCTATAAATAGTGAAACCAAATGTGATGGTTTCTCGGCATGTAAGGTGGGTGTGCATGTGAGAGTTATGGAGAGAAGGAGAGGTAGAGTGACAAATATATGAGTTTATGAGTAGAGTAGATTGAGGACTATGCATATGACATGTGGGTCATGTTTTTTATGTTATAATGGTGCTTTTTTAGGTTGAGGATGAGTGAAGAGGTCTAGAGTGATCCAAGAGGATGTTTTAGATGCCTTTAGTGTGTAGAGTTGAAGAGAGAAGATATACTTTATTTATCTATTAGATTGAAAAGAAATCAGCATTTATGAGAGGTTGTATTCATAGGTGTTATTGTAGAAGCTCAACATCTAGGGGGTTGGAGACTCTTTTCAAGATGAAACTTGCTAAAAGTCTAGTTGTTGTGGCAACTCAACTAGACAAGTGTAGTAGCTCCTTGCGGGATTATAGTCTCACTAAAATAAGGGATGGTAGTTCCTTGATTAGTTTGTAAATAGTCTAAATTGGTTTTTATTATTATAGGAAATTATTCCAATTATATGTTTTAGTGGGTTATCTCACCCAAGAGGGTTTCCCACATATGTCATGTGTTATGTGCTTGATCTTGCATTGTCTCTCTTGTTCATTGTCATGAATGATATGTATGCTTCATGAAATTCTTGTGGTAATTGATTAAGGTTTTGAAAGGTTTGAAATTTAAGTTGAATATCTGGGCTCATTGATTCAACCCCTCTTCTCAGTGATTGTACCTCTAATAATTAGTATTAGAGCAAGTCCTTTGGTAGAGGCTTGACAAATTAAAGGTGACCCAAGGTACAATATGGGTAGTCATCAATGAGGTTTCTATACTAAGAAAGCATTGATGTTTAATGGATCCAATTATTCTTTTTGGAGTGTAAGGATGAGGACATACATTATGTCCCTAAGGTTTGATGTATGATAATCTATTGTGGATGGCTATGTTATTCCTACTACTCCTCCATCTAGTGCTGCAAACAAGAAGCTATTTGAGAATTATTATAAGAAAATGAATTCCATTACTTGTGGTCTTACAAAGATTAAGTTAACCAAGGTAATACATTATAAATCTTTTAAAGAAACATGGTATAAATTTTATATCATTCATGAAGGAGATTCAATGTTTAAGTTGGTAAATTTGTAGACTCACTGAAGATAATTTCAGAGTCTTAAAATGAATGAGGAAAATTTTGTGGCATCTTTTCTATAGAGAGTTGATGAGATTGTGAATATCATTAGAGATATTAGAGAGAAAATTGAAGAGGATACTTTAGTTCAAAAGGTATTAAGGTATTTATCTCTTAAGTTTGATCCAAAAGTATCTGCTATAGAAAAAAGTCATGATATTACTTATTTAAAGATGGATCAATTACATGTCATCCTTACTACGTATGAGATGAGAGTAAATGATGATATACCACCAAATAAGGAAGCAAAATTCAAGATAGAGATGAATCCAAAGAAGAATATCCAAGGTAAGAAACCCAAAGAAGATGAGATATCTGACATTGATGAGGATGAACTAATTGCTTTGATTACTAGGAAATTAAAAATAGGTTCAGGGAAGTATAAGGGTAAACTAACCTTTAAATGTTTTAACTATGAAGAGATAAGACACTTTTCTCGTAAGTGCCCTCACAAGCATGAGAAAAATGATGATGAAGAGAATGATAAATGCCAAGATGAAGACAAGAAGACATATATGAATAATGGATTCATAAATTATAACAACAAGAATAAGTGCTTCAAGAATAAGAAGGGTCTCTACACCAAAGAAGATTACAACTCATCAGATGAGAGTGAAGATAGTGACTAAGAGTATGATCATGAAGATGATGGTCTTATTAAAGATTAAGCCCTGTTCATGGCTGAGGAAGGAAGTTTCTCATATCAAAAGGAGTCTACCTTGAGTGATTCAAATGTTAATAGAGATGAGATGGTCTATGAGACTAAATTGATGAATGCCCTTGAAGAACTAAAGATTGAGAAGATTATTAATAAGAAGATGAAGTCTCAAATCAAGGACTATGAGGAGCAATTCAGTGCGTATGAAGTAAGAATGAATGAAGACACCAAAGAGCATGAAGATATGGTTAAGCATCTCAGTTGTAAATTGGAAATTCTATCTACAAGACTGAAAGCCAAATAAGATGAATGTTCAAGGTATGTAATTGAAAATGAGTCATTAAAATATAAGTTAGAGAAGACATCTATCAAGGTGAAGTTATTTCTAAGATTTGAAAAGAAATCAAGTGATCTAGATAATATTTTGAGTGGTCAAAAGCATAATAGTGATAGAATTGGTCTTTGATATGAAGAAAAACAAAAAATATAAATCAAGACAAAATGAAGACTAATGTGAATAAGGACAATCATACTCTAAAGACAAATCATCAAATAAGGAATGAAGGTGCTAGAAGAATGAAGATAATTCAGATCAAATAGCCAAATGCCATGAAGTATGTAAGTTTTAATGGTTACTATTACACATGTAATCAATTTAGGCATAAAGCTAGAGAATACAAGAGACCTATTAGAAATGAGTTTGCATGGAACTATGATGGAGGTCATCAATCAAAAGTTGTGAAAAAAATTAAGTACTTTAATTTTCTTGATGTGGGACACTTTGAAAATCATTGTCCACATAAGGTTTGATAAGGTGAGTCCTCTTTAAGAAGAGGAGGTTGTTTCATTTGTCATGACATAGGAAATATTTCAAGTTTCTATCCAAAAAAGGTAAGATAAGCTATGTTTCAATTAAGGAGTATACTTTGGTACAACTATGACTAGAGAGATCACATTGTTAGATTCTACAAGCAAAGGTCTACAAGTCAGAATAGGTTTAATTAGGCTCCTAGACTACAAGGAAGAAGGAAAGTCAACTCATGAAAGCTAAAGGTGGTAAGTATAAGTCATGATGAGACTGTAGGTCCAAGTAATCTATTTTCTATGGTGGAGAATGATACATAAGTTAAAGAGTATCAAGGGCTCTCATTGACTGCTCATATTGTGAGTGAAGAGACCAAGCTCAAGGAAAAGATTAAGGTACTGGTTGAGGCTAGTTCTGAAGTGAGTTTGGACCTAAGTGAACATCCTAATATTGCTAAGCAAGTATCATTCAAAGAGCATCAATTGTATATATTTAGTGATGAGATTTCAAGATAAAAGGAATATTATACAAATGAAAAGGTATGCCATGCATCTATGTTGTCTCCATGCATTGTCAATCCAATCATAAAAGAGAAGGATAATGTTGTAATGGATGAACATGTTGTTTATCTTAAACCTAAGAAGAAGAATAAGAATTATAAGCATTAGATGACTAATGAAGAGAAGTAATATGAGGATTTTTGGGTAAATATTGGTTTCACACTATTCTAGGACATTACAAAGTAGGGTGTCTTAGTTTATGCTTCTTAAGAGACTCTTATCATTGGAGATTTAAGTATTATTGTGTATACAGTGTCTATAGAGTTATAATAGGTGTTTTTAGGTGGCCTAATGAGATTGATGCACTGTAAATAATATTTTAATGCTAGAAATGGTTTTTGCACTTCTTTGTGATGTGTTTCAGGTAGTTTTATGTCTTGATGATCCCATTTGTGCCAATTAAAGATTTTTGAGTGCTCTCAGTTTTCTCAGTTTTGGCTTAAAGATAAGTAGGCCTAAAATGGGTTATAGGATTTCAAATTTACCAAAGGTATAAAGGCTAATTTTTTTGGTCCATAAGTGTGTAATGTTTGTCTATAGGTATGCAAGAAGTTTTAGAGGAGGGTGCTGACCAAAAGGAGATTTGTTGACCTTATTTGTTTTGAGATTCTAGGGTTTTAAGCTCTACTAGAAAAGTGGTTTTACTTATGAGTTGAGATCTAAGGATTCTTAATAGGTTGAATGGGCCAAATGGGTTGTCAAATTAAGATTCGTAGAGATATGAAGGTTTCTAGATTTCAATTTATTCAAGTTTTTATCAAAATAGATGCCTAATTGGCTAGTAGGTTTATGAAGTGTGTTGCAGAGGATGAGGTAGTTGATGAAAGTTGGTGTGATTGAGTGGGTATATGAGAGTGATATATATATATATATATATATATATATATATATATATATATATATATATATATATGAATTTATAGGTCTTGAATTTGTGTCTATAAAAAGTTATGGGATATGCAAGTTCCTAGTAGGGCTACAAGGAGACTAGATATGCCTAGTGTGAAAAAGAGTGATTTTTGATTAGTTTCTCAAAAAGAGAAAGGCATGTATGCTTCAAAGATATTTATCAAGTTATTTTAGAGCATGTTTAATAATTAGTGAGTGGCATGAAGTTCTATTAGTAGTCCTTATGATAAATTTAGAGAAGTCTAGTAAGCCTGTATGTTGGTTCTTCATGGTGTATGGAGATCTGAAGATGATCAGGAGGATAAGTTACTCAAAAATATTAGGGGGAGTCCCTATTAGATATTTCTTGGTGAGTTACATCATATTTAATTACTTTTGTGTGTTATTTCTTCATTGGTTGTAGTGCTTGGTTGAAGAGAGTGTTGGCATGGAACAAGAGTAAGTTGTGAAGGCAAGAAGAGGTAGTCTCAAGGTAAAAGGGAGTTTGTATCATATTTATAAGGTATTCATATTATAGTCATGGTATTTTTAGGTCTTAAATATTATTTCAAACACACTTTGTCATTGTGTCAAATGGGGAGAAAGAACCTAAAGAGAGATAAAGTCTAAGCATAAGCTTTGTATTAGTGTTTGACATCAATGACAAAGGGGGGATTATTGGAGTTTTGTTAATGATTTCTCCAAGGTGACCAAGGATGTTTATGAGCTGTCATGTGTGCTATAATGGCAATGAAAAAGTGTGCTTCAATGTGCCTTAGTATTCCTACATAGTTCTTCAGTGTTTGATTATTTAGAGATGATTAGGGATGAGTCTAAAGTATTGAGATTATGCAAGAGGTCCTATTAGATGTGAATTATGCATTGAGAGATTGTGTACATAAGTGTAATCCATCTGGTTGATCATTGTTTTCATCTAGACATTTTGGATAGAGTGGTAGACAATCTAAGTAGGCAGTTTGATGACATCATAATTACCACATATGGATGAGTCAGGGGGATTTGGTCATATGGTTACGATAAAATTAGTCCCAAGTTGATATGGTATAAGTTTAAAGTCATGATATAAGTGAAATAAAAGATACATGTATTCAAAATTGGGCTCCCAAGCATTTTGACAGTGTTTTCTATGTTCAAACAGAGCCAAATAAGTAGTTTGGTGAGATCATATCTCATACGTATGAAAGTTTTACAAGTAGATTGATATATGGATGAATTCAAATATGAGATAAGGTATTATGCACTAAATATTATTTCAAGAAAATAATCATGACAAAATATATGCAAGTGAAAATTTGGGTTGCCAGGTAGTTTGACAGTGTTTTCCCATAGCCAAATTTGCATGTGGCAAGAAAAGCTGAGCAGGCATTTTGATGTAGTCATATTTCACACGTATGGAAATTTTAGAATAATTTGATCATAAGGGTTTGTTTATTTTTGTGCCTAGTTTATATTTAATAAATTTTAGTTCATGTGATGAAGCACATCAAAAGATGTGCATGTGAAAATTTGGCCTTCCAAACAATTTTAGGCATAGTTGGTTCTGTGGTAGAAAAATATGAAAGAGAAAATTAATGGAATTATATATTACACATGTAAAGGTTATAGGAGTATATTGAAATATGGTTGGATTATCCTATGTGAAGAGATTATATGGTCCAAATTTTAGTTCATGCATCTAAGAACAATAAAAGTTATTAAGGTCTAAAGTTGGCTTTCCAGGCAGATTGTAATGGTTCGCATGCTTAGTTGATTTTACAAGAGATAAAGATCAGGACCAAATGAAGATCCAATGGTGCATAGGTGATCATACAAGATTTATATAATGGTGCATATTTAGTGATATGGTAAGAAGTGTATGATGTTTAATTCTAAGAAAAGGTAAAGGATAAGGATCAAATGATTCACGTGTATTTGTACATATTGATCAAATGGAATGAGTGGAGTCAAAGTGGTCAAAGTGATAGTATTTAAACAAAATTAGAAGTTAATATACTTAAAATAATATCTATGGTGTGTGATTAATCTAATCAATAAGGACATGAGATGATAACATAATGTGCGAGGTTTAACTATAACTGTTGGCATTTTAATATTTAAATTTTACAAAGGGAAAAACTAGTACCTGGTTTTGAGCCATAACTTTTGATATATGTAGAATTTGACCATGTAGTGAAAATAAAAGTTGTATAGGACTTAAAGAAAAATCTAGAAATATTAATTTGAAGGTTTGAAAATGTTTAGAGTCAAATTTATGAATGTTTAAATTTGATGGTGTTTTCATAAATTGCTCTACTAGTAACCTAAGAAGGATGCTTGAACTTGTGTTGATGTTATTTTGATGTCTCATGATTAATTAGATATTTTGGAGTGTTTTAAAATAAATTAGGATGATATATGTGGTATTTATAAGTTTTACCATTTCATATTAAGTATGAATAATTGCTAAGAAGTTGACTGTGTGTTCATTCATAGTGTTTTGTGTACAAGGCTACTATGTGAGTAAATTGAGCATACGTAGAGGTGAAAAAAGATGATTATAAGCTCTTTATAATGTATAATGGGATATAAATAGTTTACCCATATATTTTAAAGTCGTCCTATGTTCTTTTTTTTCTTTTTTAAGTGCTAAATGGGTGAATAGGTGCTACAAGGGCCTAATTAAAAGGTGTAGCTACTTAAGGGTGACCCATGGGTGATATGGCCAACATATGTGGATGGTATTGAGATGTGTATCAATGAAATATATTTATTAAGGGTTAAGGCATGAAAATTAGTTGACTAAGATGGTGATAATCATGAATGCTCTATAAATAGTGAAACCAAATGTGATGGTTTCTCAACATGTAAGGTGGGTGTGCATGTGAGAGTTATGGAGTGAAGGATAGGTAGAGTGACCATTATATGAGTTGATGAGAATATAAAATTTATTACTATGTGTATGACCTATGGGCCATGTTTTTGATGTTAGAATAGTGATCTTACAGGTTGATGATGAGAGAAGAGGTCTAGAGTGTCTAAAAGGATGTTTTGGATGCTTTGAGTGTGCAGAGTTAAAGAGAGTAGATATACTTTGTATATCCATCATATTGGTAGGTAATTGGTGTTTAGGAGATGTATTCATATGTGTTGTTGTGGTAGTTCAACATATATGGGTTGTATCCTCCTTGAAAGGTAAAACTTGCTAATGTTTTAGTTATTGTGGTAGCTCAACTATAAAGTATAGTAACTCCTATGGGGATTGTAGTCTCACTAAAATAAGGGATGGTAGTTAATTGTTCAATTGTATCTGGTCAAAATTGGTTCTTGTTATTATAGGAAAATATTCCAACTATAGGTTCTAATGGGTTTTCTCCCCCAAGAGGGTTTCCCACACATGTCATGTGTTATGTGCTTGATCTTACATCATCTCTCTTGTTCATTGCTATGAATGATATGTATGATTCATGAAATACTTTTGGTAATTTATTAAGAGTTTGAAATGGTTGAAATTAAATTTAAATATTTGGGCTCATTGATTCACCCCCTCTTATTGATTATACCTCTAACAACTTAAAGGACTTTGAATTCATTATTGAGGCTGACATTGATTCTACTTCTAATGCTAAATTTGATGTCAGTTAAATAATAGAAAATAAATCTAATTTTTATTCTTCATCTAATGTGAATGTTATTAAAATGATGTCTTATTGAATGTTTGGTATTGGAATCACAACATCCTGTGATGGCATAATAGGCTCCATAGAGGCTAGTTTATCAAAGTGAGACTCCTTAATGAGGGGAAAAGGGTCAAGATACAAATCCATAGAGAATATGTTGTCAAAGGGAGGATATTTAAAAATATGACAATGGTCAAGATAATAAATTTTCTTAAAGGCAATTATAATCATTAAGAAGTGACTTAGTAAAGACTAGCTTGTTAGAGTGAGACTCCTCAACAATAGGTATAATATCAAAAGGTGATTCATCATAGATTGACTCATAAAAAAAAATGTTTAAAAAAAACATCATGTATTGGTTGGTTTTATTGGCCTTGGTTTACAATTACTTGTAAAATACTAGTTTTGGACACTTATTGGTATTCAAATGATTGATTCTATTGGAGAGGTATTGATTGGCTCTACTATGGCTCAAAGATAGGTAGGGGATTTATAAGGTGGGGGATAGTTGGAAATGGATGAATAATGTTTGGAAATTAGATAATGATATTATTATCTATAATGAGCTTAATAAAGACTAATTTTTAACCTAGGATGGTAACTGTGACCTGTCTAGTTTTAATTGCACAACTTTGTTGAGATAACAAGCTATCATACTTAAAAAGGTTTAAAATGGTAGTGGTATGGAATTTCAAAGCTTGGTTACTATTATGAGCTAAATGATGAGGTCTTGGAATGGTAATGGTAGGGTGTTATGAAGCTTGGTTTCTATCTTGAGCCAAAGGCTGAGGTCTTGGTATAATAATGGTAGGGCATCGTGAAGCATGGTTACTATTGTAAGCCAAAGGATGTGGTCCTAAAATGGTAATGGTAGGACATTAAAATCATGGTTATTATCATAATCTAAAGGATGAAGTTCTAGAATTGTAATCCTTAGATGCTATGGAGAATGGTTACTCACACTTTTCAAAGGAGGGTTAATGGTATAGGTGGGGGATTGGGTGTCATAAGTGGTGAAAGGGTGAACTTGGTATGTTATTCAGTGAAAAGAAGGTATTATTACATGCTAATATTGAGGATCTTGGATTTATTCCCCAGATTGAGTATTGTAAGGACGATAAGGATCCATCTCACAAACCACCTCTTCAACATGAGGGTCTTGATCAAAGTTAGTTTGTGTGACCATGTTATCATAACTTGGATTATACATGGATCGATTACAAATGTGATGATATATATCCAAATCAATGGTGAAGATTTAAAAAAAAGGCCTAGAGTTCTATAAGCTCTAAAAACAAGGTCCAAAAGACAAATGGTCCAAACATAGTCTAACTTGTTCTAAGGAATGGAGTTGTATCTCCAAAAGGTCTATGCTAAAACTTGGTAAAAATAATCTAATGTCAAATGTCTACATTAAATGTCTTACAAAAAATGTCAATTGGATGAAATAAAACCAAATTCCAAACTTTAGGTAAAAAGTGTTTCAAACAAGTCTAATCTAAAGAAAATAAAAGTTGCTAGGTATTTTGGAGAAGGCACAAAAGATAGGCTCAAAATAGGCATGTGCCAGGTATTTTAGAAAAGGCACAAAATTTATACTTTAAAAAAAATAAGGTATGATATTTAATATAACAAATTTGAAACACTTTGGCATAAATTAGGCATTCATATTTAAACATGAACTTAGTTTTTGGTATAGGGCATGAAACTCTAGGCATATGGAGATAGGCTACTTCTCCAATCTAAGCACAAATAATATTTTTTAAATTAAATAAATAATCAACCTAAGTTACACAACCCAAAAGATAAAGATCGATGTCTAGGCCAAAATTATATAAGGCATATGAAAAAATAAATTAATATTTGGATTTGAACTTTTCAAGGTTAATTTTGAACTCAACTTGGAAAAATAAGCTTCTTTAAACAAACAACAAGCTAGACAAGAATGAACAGCATAAAAACACTAGGTAAAGATCCAAAAGGCACACACAACTTTGGTTTCAAAACTGGAATTTTGGACATAAGGCAAAACAAGTATTTGAAATGATTCAAGCAATTTAACGATGTTATTGTGCTCTAAAGATATGATGAATGGTTTGTTTCAAGACTTAATGACACAAGATTTGAAATGAATTGGGTAGTATAATGACACCCTTTTAAATAAAATGACACACCCAAATAAGATTTATCAAAAGACTAAGGAAAAGGTATGGTGTCAAATGGGTAGTGTAATGCCTCCTAAAATAAATGAGTGATGTATAAAAAATACTTTTTTTCATTTGATATGGTAAAAAAATAGTTTAGACTCAAAACCATGTAAGAAAGGATAAAGTGACACAAACACCAAAGTGTAACATCTTACCTCTTAAAATTGACAAGGTTACATAATACTATCAAATTTCAATAATATAATCACACTTGAGAGGATTTTAATTATTAATCCAAAAAGTAAAAATGCATGCATATTAGGGTTTTTAGGCCCTCTCTTCTCTTAAGTGTTTGTACTATGACATGGAACTTCTGGTTACTCACCCCACATCAATAATATGCCCACGATAAGTGGGGTTGTTATAAACTATCAATTTTTGATCATTTATATATGGTCCTAAGCATGGATAACATGAGATTATCACATCAATTGGATCTATATGCAATCAAAAATACATCAAATCCATAAATCAATCCTAGCTCTGAGAAGATAGATCCTACTTATACTTCTAATTGGGGATACATTAGATAATCAAGGTCATGACCAATATGGATCTGATAAACCAAATAGGTGGATATATTATCATAATAATATCACTAGGGAGGGTTCTAAAGCCTTCTATCAAGAAAATATATGCAATAACCCTAGCTAGGCCCTATGTTTTCATATTCACTATACTAATAATAAGTAAAGTAAAGAAAACTAATCTAGTACTCACCAAAGCTTGTGACACAAAGTCAGAAGGGGGGTTAGTAAACAAAAAAAAGTAAATATGCATAAGAGAATCCTAATTAAGCTATGTATAGGTAAAACCCTAATGTATGGAGAATAAGAGTAATATTATTCAAAATCCATTGCTTATGCTACTTTTATTTACTAAAGAGAGGAGCAAAGTTAGAGATACTTGATTGGAAGATGAACCTATTGAGACTCAATCTATCCCTTGGCCAAAGGTGATTTACAAGAGGTTGTTGTAGTTTGTAAGGATCACTAAGAAAGGAAAAAACATCCAAGACTTCTCCACAAGACTAGATTCTTATCCAAGTAGAAACCATAAGCTAAGACTCACCAAATAGAATGTTGGAAGAGAAGATTGTAAAGAAGAACACTTGAATAATAACTCTTGATGTCTCTTAAATAATGGTGAAATGGATGTGTTTATATAGGTATATCTAACCCTAAAAACTTTCAAATTTTTTTGGCCAACAGGGTCAACCCAGTTGACCTAGTATCGTCATTGACAAAAAATCAATAAGTTAGGGGTTAGGTTTGCCAAGAGCCAACCTAAACCCTAAATAAGTTTTGCCAATAAAATTACAAGGTCGACACAATTGACATAGTCATGTAAAATGTAAAAAGGGGTTTTAGGTTAGGAAAATGGCTAATAAAGGTGGAAAATGATTGGAGTGTGAAAAATAGGAATCCAAATTTAGGGGAATGTTTTTAAGAGCTAGTTGGATTGGTAATAACTGGTAATAAGGGACAATAATCTTGAAAACCACCAATGGTCTTCCCACCCCTTTCCTAGTTCACCCTTTAAGGTGTGCACTTAGAGAGATTAAGACTTGATGGGTTACTACAAGATAAAAAAATATCAGTAATTGACATCAGTAATTGATAAAGGTTGAAAATATTATGTGTATACATATGCCCCATTTGGAGTTCACCACATGTCACTTAGGTGTAATACGGGATGCTACTTTGATAAAGAACATAGTAACACACAAAATTGAGGCTAAAAATAAGTTTTAGTATTTAAAAATAAATAAATGAATTTAAATGACTAAAAGGGAAATAATTGAAAATTAAATGTATATGTATACCTTGACTTACCTTTATTTCTAGATGGTTGTCTATTGTGTTTTTTAGTTTTGATTATGTAGGGAACAAAGAATGCTTTAGACAAACCCAATAATACACAACTAAAGAGAAAAAACAAACAAACACAAAAAATCCAAGATAATTGGTGTTATGTAGATGAGATCTACTCATAAATTTTGCAAGCTAGGGTGATAAGTGTTATGTTAGACCAAATGATCAAGTCAAAATTTTAGAGTAAATTGGGTAATCGAAAATCTAACACTACTAAAGACCAAAAAACTCAAACAAGTAAACCTTAAGTAAGAAATGCAAACTTACCAAGTAAAACCAAGGATACATGTCAAAAATGATGGTAATCAAACATTAATGTAAAAGTAGTAAAAATCCTTACTTAAATAAAGATTGTCAAGAAAAAATGGTAAAACAACATTGATGAGTGAGCAGTAATAATCCTTAATAATCAATGGAAAAAGGTGCATAAAATTGAAAACAATATTAGTGAGTGAGAAGTAACAAGTCAACCTCACTCAATAATGGAAAAAATACATGAAAGTAGAAATGGACTCAGGTTTCCATAAAAAGGGTAGTATAATAATGAAAAATGGTAAAAGAAATCAAAATATGTCTATAAATGTAAAGATATAGTGTAAAAAAAGTAATACATAGTTGCTCAAGCATGTTGTTTTTCTCTAAGGATATATAAAACTAAAATAAAGTAGTGCTAACATGTTTTTAAGATGGGAAAAAAAGGAAGTAGAGAAGAGGGAAAATAGATTTAGAATCACATGTATTTGTCAAGGGGGAAATGAAATGGGTGGAGGGGAGGATGAAGGAAAAACCAAGGTAGTGGAACTCTTTATCGAATTCAAGACACTCAAATTAGGTTTTTCAAAAGAAGAGGACTTTTGATATTAAGGAATTTGAAGAACTTCTCCTAACCACACAAGTCTTAGTTCAATAAATGAAGTATGTAGATTTTCCCATGAAGGCCATATGCATGAAAATTAAAATAGATCTACCTTCTCACAACATGTTCCCCATTCCTTAGGACCCCTTACAGAACCATCAATCTATTGTAAATATTGGGTACTTGTGTGAGAAAGTAGGTAGCACCATAGATTTTATTGAATTCTCCTATTCTAATCTACTGGCCTACCATACCCTAATAGACCTCAGCTCTAGTGTGAGGCCAACTGTGGAGTTTGAGCTTCAATTGGAGATAGGACATGTTCTTGTAATCATGTCTTTTGGTGTGATTTTGAATTTTTTATATTTGTATGTTGCCTTTTGTATATCATTGCCTTTTATTTCAAATGATTTATCTTTTAATTTTTTTTTATGGATTTTTCTACTCCTCTTTCATATGGATTCAAAAAACAAAACATGGGTGATAAAGATGAATTTAATTTGAATACTCTAGACTTGGTTGCTAAGAGATAGAGATCAAAGAGCATGGTGTCTAAGAGTCTCATTAATCTAAGTGAAATAAAAGTTTTATCTTGACTTTGACCTTGTTTTATCTAATCTGGAGTGAAAGGAAAGGAAATTAAGATGAATGAAACATGAAACAATTTAAATTAATTCAAATCATAAAAATGTGATAAAGGGAGAAAAAGGGATACAATGATAGTAAAGTGTGATTACTTATCATAATAATGAGGGAAATTGAGGAAAACATGCTAACATAGTTTTTTGTGTAAATTTTATCCACAAGAGAATCAAAATCTAGAGTTGAGAACAAGGATAAAAAACTCATAAACATTGCAAAACACATACTAGAAAAGAATGACAAGATGGTGATTTTATGAGGAATGCCAAGTTATATCCATGGTCTTACACTACAACTCATAAAAGAGAAACCCACGAGGGTGCCAAAAAGTATTGGAAAAATAAATGGGATAAGAACAAGATTGTATTTGTAAGGAAGACTAGGTCTTATCTATGGTTTTACACTATAAATCATAAAATAGAAACCCAAGGGGTGCCAAAAAGTGTGTAAAAGGTATGAAAACAAAGATAATAAAATTTCATCATGAAGAAGATTGGGTCCTATCCATAATTTTACAATGAAACTCATGAGAAAAAGAGGAAACCAAAAAACCAAAAGAAAGGACTAAGGTTTATAGAAAGAGAGAACTAATGTAGAGGGTGAGACCTATGTAAGTATCCTATACAAAGTGTTAGATAGATATCATATATAAATCATGAAGATAATGGAATAATTAGGCAAAATATTTCTTGAAGAATTGGGCATTGGTGGGCTCTTTGAAAATATGACCTTCATTGGTTTGAAGGTGATAGGTACTTAGACCAAGAATATCTTTGACTAAATAAATTCCTCACCATTTTTGGGCATATTTACCTTCTTTGTCATGAGTGTAGTCTAATTTAAGGATAATATCACCAACATTAAATGTGTGAACTTTGACTTGTTTGTTATGTTTTTTGGCAATACGGGCCTTGTATTGGTGATTATGTTGTAAAGTAAAAAGACAATAGTCATCAATAAGATAGAGAGCATGAAGGAAAGATTTACATAATTATTCATCAGGTATAATACAATGAAGAAATATACTAATATATGGAATCTCAAATTCTAATATAAGGACACACTCATAACCATAGACTAGAGATAACAATGTTGCCCCAGTGTAGTATGTATGCTAGTGCAATAGGCCCAAAGAGTAGGATACAGATGAAGGTGCCAATCCATGTGGGTTTCATGAATTATATTTTAGAGAATTTTATTAAGGATTTTTTTACTAGCCTTAGTTTGTCCATTACATTGTGGATGATAAGGTGAGGAGAATTTGTGACTGATTTTGAATTTAGCATAGAGCTGTTTAAGATCTTTAATTTTGAAATTACTACCATTGCCTAAAATGATAGTATGAGGGACACTAAAGATGAAAATGATTTTATTAAGGATAAATTTGAATATGGTGGTACCTATGATATTAAAAAGGGGTATAGCTTCAAACCATTTGGTGAAGTATTATATGGATGTTATTATAAAGACATACCCATATTGAGATCGAGGTAATTTGCCTATGAGTTCTAATCCCCACATGGAAAATATCCAGGGAGATTATATAGTTTGAAGCTTGGATATAGGTGAAATAATTAAATAATCATTAATCTATTAAGGATTACACTTTTTAGCAAATTTTATGGCATATTTTTCAAAAGTGGGCTAGAAGTATCCCATATGTAGGCATTTGCAGGCTGTAGTATGTCTGCTATAGTGGCCACTGCAAATGACCACGTGTGCTTGTTCAAGAAGAGGAGACACCTAATATTTCATAACATAGTAGAGAAAGGTACCTTAAATATTATTATAATAAAGGATGTTATATCTAAATACATACTTAAAAACTTATTTATGAATATGAGTCTTTTTATAAGAATCAAGGTTGGGAGGATAAGTTTGGTTTTACATAAATTGAATGTCTTGGTGTAGTAATAATTTGAAAAAAAAGGATTTGAGATCATGAAATTAGTCTAAATATAATTATAACATCAAAATACCTAAGTAAAATCTAGAGCCATTAGGATTAAATGCAGCTAGATGAATGCACAATTCAAACCAACATTATAATCCTAAAGCTAATTTCTCCAAACCAAGATTAAATGGATAAAAAAAAAGAGAATTGAAGGGTTGGATTGATGTTATCTTAGAATAAAATTTTTGACATTATGATTGCTTGATCATGGATGTTGATGATGGATTTAAGTAATTAGATTGGCATGGAGATGTCAATGCTAGAGATTGCTAATTGATAATGTGGGCAGGAAGACTTTATGGATTCATTATTTGATTACTAGTTTATCATGAATATGGAATGAGAATTTAAGTTAGATTGTATTTATTTTATCCATGGATAAATGGATTGTTTATATAGAATGTCAAGGGAAGGATTAATGGTTGAAATTTAAAAGTTAGATAATGGAGATATATGGTGCAGGATTATCTAAGGAATTTTTAATTCCATGGAAGCCTCTAGATTTAGAGGCTTCTAGAGAGGAAGGGTGAGAATAGAGGGGATTATATAATTGGATAATTATATAATACATTAGTATGGGTTAATGAAGATTATGTGAGTGATTAGGGACTAGGGGTGTAGGAGAGCCTAGGAATAGGCTAGTAGGCAGGCCATGGGAATTTAAAATTACCAAATAATAGATAAGTAGGGATTAAGATGGGATAATGGGGATTTAAGATAATTATTGAAGAAGTGGGATGGGATTAAGGTTAGTAAATTAAGAGGAATTAAGGGGGATGTTAGATAAATGAATAGGAATGGGTAATATTAAGATAGAATTAGGTGAGATTAATTAGATAAGTAGAATTAATGTCAACTAATAGTAATATTAGTGATGTTAAATGAAGTGAGATAATTTAGGTGCATACATTTTACCCCTCTTTGAAAGGGTATTGTGAGTGAATAAAAGTGGAAAGAGTAATGTTATTTCAAAGAAAAACCATGTAATGGATAAATTTTAGTAAATGATGTTAGTGGAAGCAATGTTAGTGACTATGATTCCCACTTGAGGGGACATGTAGGGAAGAATGAGATGGATGGACACTCTAAAGAAGAAATTTTGGGTGGGATGAGATGAATAGACAAGGGGTGGGATGATAAATTTGAGATAAAATATGAAGAAGATGAATTTAACTTAAACAATGAGTTATAGATTGATGATGCCCCTAACAAAGACAAATGCATAAGGAATAGAGATAACTAAGTCATGATTATCAACACATCCCAAGGGGTAATCAACTATA
Source organism: Torreya grandis (assembly GCA_037957365.1). NCBI lineage: Eukaryota > Viridiplantae > Streptophyta > Pinopsida > Cupressales > Taxaceae > Torreya > Torreya grandis. The sequence continues at coordinate 1,545,688 of JARHVA010002636.1, forward strand.
ACATGATGATTATAAGATAAAAATCCACAATATTTATATGTATTCCAAGTAATGATACATTCAAGGGAGAGATGTTAGCCAAGATAAGACAAGAATTTAATAAGATATGTGTAGAGCTCAAGGCTAAAATTAAATGATATGATAAAATCAGGTGACCAAAAGACAAAATAGAAGAATTATACTAAAATTAAAATCAATGAGACAAAATGTGATTAATAGAAATGATGCTCCTATCAAGGACACATGAAAGGGAGTACTAGGTGATAAATTGACAAATTAGGGATGATTAATGGAAGAAAAGATAGATGTTGGGATTTTTGTCAGGCCTAATTGACAGGTGTGGGTGATTGAAAAAAATATTAGAGAGGTGATTGATATTATAACTCAAATATTGGAATGATTCAAGACTTGAGGATGAAATATGGGAGATATGTGATTAAGGATGAAAAGGGGATAGTGGCTAAACTTTCTTTGGGAACTAAAATGTGGCCAAGTGCTGCATACATAGTCTGAAAAGGCCTTAGGAAAATGTAGTTATGACTTGAGGATAAATGATAATTGATGGAAAATAAGATAATGATGATTACAATGATTAGTGATTAGATGATGATGTTAGTGATTAAAGGATATGAATCAAAGGATGAGATGAGGATAAAGATTGGATGTTAATCTAATGGGTCAAGAGGATTAGATTAGTGATGGGAATCATGATGATAATAATGAAGGTGTAGGTGATCAATCCATCACAACTATCATAAGTCACATCATAGTCTAAGAAATATAATAAATATAACAATTGGCAAGATTCCTATGATATAAGGATGACCAAGTGGACATGGTGCCAAAGTGTAGAAAAGGTGGTAAATAGTGAACTCTACATCTTTGAGGGAACTTATACGCATTATTTTAGTGACCTAATAACATATTCATTCATTTACTAATGAAAAAATAGACATGAAGAAACATAGACTCAAAAAATAAAGACAATGAAATATTTACATGATACATATAAGCCAAATAGAACAAGCAAGTAACATACACAAGTATCTACATGTAGTGTCATTGTGTCTTGTCTAATGATGGGATAAGTGATTGGGTGATGGGATGGATTGGGACAATCATGATGTGATTTTATAATGAGAATATGATTTGGAATAGACTTGGATTTGAATGGGATGAGCATGATTAAGATTAATACCTAGGTAAGGATATAGATGTGAAATAGATTAGGATTAGGACAAGGAAGACTTGGAGATAAGGATTAGGATCAAGATAAGGACTTGGATGAGAAATTATATATGGAGATGTGGATAAGGATATAGAATATATCTTCCCCTAATTTATAATAGTAGGATGGATAATGTGAATGGGGTGGGATAAGGTTTTAAATACTGATTTGGTCTAGAAGTCAAATCTAAGAGTGGCCAATGAAGGTGATTTGGAAAGGTGGTGTTTTTAGATGTAAGGTTTAAGATGACCAAATATGACCATAATAAAAAACCCTATAGGAGTTTAATCTATCAATAAGAGTAGGAAATAATGGGATCAGATACCTTTCAAGCTAGCAAAATAGTGATTGGATGGGTGCTAGGTATGAAGAGGAAATGATAGGGAAGTGATGGGTGTTAGATTAAATTCTTTGATAAGGTTCTGTGTAATCATAATACCTCATCAAAAGGATGATGAAGATATGGAGGGATGGGTGACCACTAATATTTGATTCCATTACTAAATGCTATATCTAAAGATGATGAATGGGAAAACATGAGCTGATGTTAGAGGTTATGGAATATGAACAACATGGAGATGTATGTGAGTGGAGGATTAGGTATAAGAAATGAAACCAGGACTATTTTTATATTTTTAAGGTTTTATGATGTTTAGGGTTTTTGACATATTTCAAAAATTTAAGGATTTTTGGAATATGTATGAACACTATACAAATGAGGTTACAATTAAAGGGAAGACCAAGCCTAACAACCAGGATTAGGATGGATGGAATGATGGATAAGATGAAAAAATGATGAGGGTGATATTTAAAATTAGATAAGTACTAAGGAAGAAGGGACTAGGGATTACCAATGACCACATCATGAAGGAACCATATGGTTAGTTTCTTGAGTGTTCATTGTAGGATATGCCAAGATGATTCCAACATTTCTCAAGACACCTACATCATCCTTACAAAGGTCAAAATGGGAAAGAGGGACATAATGAGACACATGATATGATGATGGATGATGTGTAAGAACAATGGATGGAGGAGATGGATAAGGAATGGATTGACATGGGATATGAAATGAATAGATTTTCCCCCCAAGTGCTAATGTATAATGTAGATAATAGATTAGTCTACCATGATGCTATAAACTATTTTTCATCATGGTACTTTCCCAAGTCACTAGAATATTGGTTTTCACCATTGGATGAATGTTTTTTATTTGAATATTTTTTTTGAATTTATTGGGCATCTCTATTTATTGGAGAAGGGTGAGATGCATGATTTCCAATATTGCCTAGATATTCAATCGACACCAAATCCTTATCCTAATCCTAATCCATATACACATCCATATCCTTATTCAAAATACATATCCTTATCCAAATCCTTATCCTCAACCATGTTACTAACCTTGTATATACCTTATCCCAATTTATTATCTTAATCCATGTATATATATCTAAATATTCATCTAAATCCTTACTTAAGTCCTAATCCTAATCATGATTATCCAAATCCTCATAATCCATATCCACATCCATGTACGTAAATAAGTATTACTCCTAATCATCATTAATCTATCCAAATCTATCCTATCTCCACCATCACATCATGATTCTCCTAGTCCATCTTGTCACCCACTCATTCATCTAGGCCATTAGACAAGACACAATGACACTACATGTATATAATTATGTGTGTTACTTGGATGTTATGTATTATTTGACTTGTTTTCATTATGTATATATCTTTTTGTCTTATGTTTTCATTGTCCCTTTTAGTCTATTGGGAAATGAATGAGGATGATACAATGCCACCCAAGGCTTCACTACATGATTATAATTACCCTCGATGATGCAGAGTTCACTATTTGCCCATGCACTTCAAAATAACACCCTCTTGGTCATACTTATATCATGGGGAAAGCTTCCAAGTGATATATATATATATATATATATATATATATATATATATATATATATATATATATTGGATTACTTCTACTATGATGTGACTTATGACATTTGAGATGGATTGATCACCTACACCCTCATTGTTATCATCCTTATTCCCATCACTAATCTAATCCTCTTGACCCATTCGACTAACATCCAATATTTTATCCTCATCTCATGCTTTTATTCATATCTTTTAATCACTAAAATCATCTTATAATCACTAATCATCATCATCATTAGCTTCTTCTCCATCAATTATCATTTCTCCTTGAGTTAAAACTACATCAACTTGAGGTCTTTTCAAAATATGTAGGCAAGGCTTGGCCACATTTCAGTTCCCAAGGATAGCTTGGACACTATCTTCTTTTCATCCTTCATCACATCTCTCTCATATTTCATCATCAAGTATTTAATCAGTCCAATCTTTGAGATATAAAATCAATCATTCATCCTTTACCATCCCCATGATCACCTCTCTAATATTTTCATAAATCACCCAAAACCTATCAATTGGTCTCAAAAAAATCCCAACATCCATCTTTTATTCTATTAATCATCCCTAATTGGTTAATTTATCACCTATTTCTCCCTTGCATGTGTCTTTTCTAGGAGCATAATTTCTATTAATCAAATTGTGGCTCATTGATTTGAATTATAGTCTAATTCTTTTCCTTTATATTTTGGTCACCCGATCTTATCATATCATTTGACTACAACCTTGAGCTATACCCATCATCGATCTTATCAAATTCTTGTCTTATCTTAGCCAACATATCTCCCTTCCATATATCCTTTCTTGGGATATGTATAAAGATTATAGGATTTTAATATTATCATCATCATGTTATGCTTTATTCCCCTTTAGAATGTGTTGAAAACCATGACTTAGTCATCTTTATTCCCTATGCATGTGTCTTTACTAGGTGCATCATCAATATGTAGCTCATTTCTTAATTCAAATTCATCTTCTTCATCTTCTATCTCACATTTATCATCTCATCTCACCCATAATTTCTTCTTTTGAGTGGCCATCAGTCTCATTCTTCCCTGCATATCCCCTTGAGGGGGCATTATAATCACTAACATCACTTCCACTAATGTCATTTATTAACATTTATCCATGATATGTTTTTTATTTGAAAGACCATTACTCCTCCCACTTTTATTCACTCATAATGACGTTTCAAAGAGGGGATAAATATATGAACTTAAATTATCTCACTTCATTTTATTCCACTAATATTACTATTAGTTGACACTAATTTTTCTTATCTAATTTATTTCAACTAATTCTATCTTAATATCACCCCTTCCTAATCATTTATCTAGCATCCCCCTTCATTCCTATTAATTTACTAACCTTAGTTCCATCCCACTTCTTCATTAATTCTCCTAAATACCTATTATCCCATATTAATGCCCACCTATCTATTATTTTGGAATTTTAAATTTCCCATGGCCCATCTACTAGCCTATTCCTAGGTTCTCCTACACCCCTATTCCCTAATCACTCACTAATTCTCATTAACCCCTCATAATGGATTATAGAATTATCTAATTAGAGAATCCTTTATTATCACCCTTACTCTATATAAGCCTTTAAATTTATAAGTTTCCAAGGAATTAAAAATTCCTTTGATAATCCTCCACCATAGATTTTCATAATCTAACTTTTGAATTTCAGCCATTGATCCTTTGCTCCACATTCTATATAAAAAATCTATTTATCCATGGCTAAACTAACTACAAGATAGCTTGAAATGTTCTTGTCCATATGATCAACTAGAAACATGAGGAAGAAATATACCAAATCCATGATCATTCAATCCTTGAATCCATCATCAACAATCCATGATCAAGCAATCATAATGTTAAATTTTTGAGTCTAAGGTAATGTTAATCCAAATCCTCTTGTTTTTTATATGTTTAATTATGGTTAGAGAAATTATCTTTAGGATTAAAGTTCTATTTTAAATTGTGTATTCATATATTTCCATTTTGATTGTAATGGATATAAATCTTACCTAGGTAGTGAACATTTTGGGTTTTAAATTTCATGATTTAATCCATTGTGCTCAAATTTCCTACTACACCAACACTTGAGAAATACACCATAATCTTTGATAAAAAGTGTAATAATTTACAATTACATTATTATATTTTCATTATCCTCTAGCTAAGTTTCAAAATTTGAATCTCCTTAGCCATTATCCACGTGGGTATTAGATATCATCAACACATTGCCTCAATTGCAATAATGTCATCTTTTTATTATCATTATCATCAAGTATTTTACCAAATGGATAGAATTTATACCCATTGCTAACGTTAAAAATATTAATATCTCCAAAATTTTCCTCAACCAAATCATTTTTTGTTTTATAATTACCCATACCATCATATTTGACAAAGGTGGGAATTTCAATAATAATGACATGAAATATTTTTTCTCAAAATTTAAAATTACACAAATTGTATACTCCTTATCATACTCAATGAAATGGTAAAGCCAAAGAAACAAAAAATATTATAAAAGATAATTAAATATCTACACAACTATTAGCATTTCAAACTATATCTTCTAATTTGTGCTTATCACATTATTACTCACACTACCACTGGTGAAACTCCATTCTCTCTAATTTATAGTTCAAAAGTCATCTTAACATTATAAATAGAGTTACTTTCATTTTGAATTTTGCTTCATAAATTATCCCTGATGAAGAATTATGTGAATTCCTCCTTCACACTTTAGATCTCTTTGACAAGAGACGTATGAGTGTTGTCCAACACAAATGACAATACAAATTTTTTATCTCTAATAAATATAAAAATAAAGTCAAGGATGTCAAAGATTTAGTGATAAAACTAGATCACACCCATGCCAAAGAGCATAAATATGCCCAAATGTGGTGGGGTCCTTACTTTATCAAATAAACTTTGGCACTAGTACTTATTGATTAAAAACTAATGGAGAACACATTTTCAAAGAGATAAAAATTTTATCATGTTTAAAAAAAAATATTACACTTGACATATGTTCTTCATAGTTTTATTTTTGTCCATGATTTTCATTTTTTGTACATATCTCATGTTTGTATATAGTTAGTTTATATTTTCATACTTTTTTTTTTTTGAAAAGGTTTATTATAACTCTCTTGTGTTTTAGCTTAGATTAAATTATCTACACCTTTGGGTTTATTTTTCATCTATCTTAGCATCACATTTGGGATCCCTCATCCTTATCCAACACCTTTGGTTTTTTTCATCTTATCACCTCTTTTATGCCTTTTAACTCCCTCATTTTTTTCACCTCTTATATTTTTATTCTATTAGTTGCATGGTTAGATATTATAGAATATAACTAAGCTATCCTCATAAATTCCCATCCTCTATGACATTTCCTTTGAGTTCTCTTTGCTTTATTTCCTAGTTTCTAGTATCTCATTATACTTGCCTTTAGGCTTGCTCCTTATTATGTCTCTAAGATTATATAGCTTTATTAATACCTTTTACACCTATTGGATCTTGTTGTAAATTTATATTTATGTCTCTTGGATTGTATTTTGTGAGTTTCATGGTAAGAGATTGCATAATACAATTGGATCCTCTTCACAAGTGAGCATCCTCTTATATTACCTACTCTATTTTTATCCTACTCTCAACCTTAGCTAGGCATTTTCTAATAAATATAATGCAATGGTTAGTAGTTGTGTTTTTCCACTTAGATTCAGTTATATGCTCTTATGAAAAGCCTATTATAGTTTATATACATGTTTCTCATCCATATTTTACCATCTCTTATGATGAATGTCTCAAACCTATATGCCATTATGTCATCTCCCTTTACACATTTTATGTGATTGGGTAACCCACTCATTCTCACGTGTATCTCAATTTTAACTATCTTCCACCTCATTTTGTACACACTAATCTTAGTTTCAAGATTGCATTCTCTTATAAGGTGTAAATTTAAAAGTATCTAAGTGTCTTTTTTCTAGTTTTCTTCTTTAATAACTAGGTTCCACCTAATTTCTCATAAAATCACCTAATCCTAATATTTCTTTGATGCCTCTATGCAATCTCTATTGTGTTAGTCATCTTAAATACCCATTTTTTGGTCTTATAAATACATATGGAAGAGAAAAATAGAAAAAATTCAAAAATTCAAAAGCCATAATATCATAAAAAAACAAATTAGAAGCCCATTCAAAAGGTAAAACACATTTCAAATCTCAAAATCACACCAAAAGACTTGATCATGTCATTTAACATGACTTATCTTAGTTGAAGCTCAAACTCCCCAATTAGCTTTATGTTATATCTAAGATCCATTGGAGTGTAGTAGGCTAGTAGAATGGGGTAGGAGGATTTACATATATATTACTAGTTCCACCTAATTTCTCATAAAATCACCTAATCCTAATAGTTATTTGATGCCTCTATCAATGTCTTGAGGAATGGGAAACATGTCATGGTAAGGTAGGATTATTAATTTATATACATATAGACCTATAAAGATAATATTTATAATTCAAAATTTATTTCGAGGCCATACTTTTTGGGTCAATTTCTTTGAGACCATTGATGTTGAAACAGTCTTTCCAAAACTTATTAGAATGCTTTATTTCTAATAAATAATGTGTTTTCATCTTGGTGGTACCCTATTTTACCTCCCTTAATTTCCTCCCCTTGATATATATACTTGTCTCTAAAACTCTCCCATTTTTAAATTTATTATTATCCATTTCTTTCAAAATTATTAGCATTGTGAAAAGTGATAGTGTTTAGAGGTTCCTCATTCAATTTGGAACCTTGTAATAGAAGCTACATTTTTGAGTTATTACAAGTTGATCTCCTTATCATTGCCTTATTTTATAATATTTATCTTAGTTATGTTTGAGACCTTAAGATTTGGGTCATTTAGACCTAATTAACACTCTATTTATGGTTATTCGACCTTGTTTCTACATTTCATGTTTTATTTTATTTTTATCATTGTTTTCCTATGTGTCATCCAAATAAAATTTAGCCTTTACCTTATGGCTATTTGACCCATTTTTATCTATTTTACCATCCTTTGGATCTTCTATACCTAATCTAACTTTACTTTGTGGATATCCAAATTTACTTCCATTTTACTTGTTGGAGTGAGTGTTAAAACTCCCTCATGGAGTTAAGCTTAAATATGAGTAAGTTAATTCATTGTTATTTGTCAAATATTTGCACTCATATTTTATACGTGCAAATATTCTATATCAAATAAAATTTATTTCACACAATAAATTATTTATTGTGCATAACAACCTTTTATGCCTATTTAATAGGCACTCTTATTGCTTCTCCTTGTCTGGTGGAGAGAGAGATTATAGATTGTATTATTCTTTTAAGGAATAATGAGACTAGACAATGCATAATAATTCTTGTGTGTGCATAATTATCTCCACAATTATTTGGTTATGGTAATGGTATGCAGGAGTGATCGTGCTGGTTATGAATTCATTATGAATTAAAACATGGTATTAGAGTAGATTTTATAGCTATTATCCAATGTTTCAACATTATTTTAAGCAATTATGCTATTTGGTATTTGGATTTGAGCTATGTGGAAGTTTGTTGATTATTTGTTGTATCAAATTAGCCTTTGAGCCTTTGTTATGGATTTCTAGGGTTTGTTATTGTTCAATAGATCACCTTTTTTGGAATCGTTAGATTGATATTTAAATGGCTTGGTATGATTTGAATAGTTTTTTTTAAGGTACTAATGTCATTATATTTCAGACCACATCTCTACCTTATGTTGAATTGTTGATGTGAGTATTGAGATAGATCCAAATATTTTATGAGTACCTTTGGTGGAATGGATTTGGAATATATTTGTTGGAAATTTATTGACATTGGAGTTATGTATAGTTTAAGGATGGTAGATGGTGTTTTTAATCATATAAGCCTAATCTTTATCCATATCCATATCGATATTTCTATCCTTGTTGCAATATACCTCAGCTTTGAATGACATGATCATGTCATCACAACTATTGTATCCATTTATATTATAAATCAACATCTACAAAACCACCTATAGTTCCTCAAATTTCTTATTTCCACTATAAACCTACCTCTATGTCTTGTCTCTATCTATAATCTCATCACCACAACTTAGTTATATTTTAATGGATTTCTCAGCCTCCTTCACCATATGTAGCCTACTCCATCCTTCTTAGGTCACCATCTAACTACTATTGTTGATCAGGTGAGCAAAAATTCTAAGAGTTTATTTTTGTATGTATGTTACATTATGCCCTTAGAGGCCATCAAACACTATTGGATATAAAACACCTTCATGTAATTATTCTCCACTTGGTGATCTACATTATGGATAATATATATGTATTTTCCTCAATATTCCTATTCCTAGCGATTATGGATGCTGTATAAATAGATATCATTTGGCCAAAAATTGGTGAGTGATAGCTTGTAAGTGGAAGTCTTCTAGGAGGTCAATTGGTCCAACTCTACCCTTAATTTCAAAAAATATGTTGTGTAGCTTGAATATGGATTGATTCCTATCAACATCAATGGATTGGATTTGACACCAAAAAATATCATGATTAACATCAACATTCATCATTCATCTTATCTTATAGCCCTAAGTCCTAAGTGATGAGTTTTTTTAACTACAAACCCTAAAAAATAAGAGCTTTTACTTTTTCAAATTGCAGGTTTTCTAAACTTTAAATATTTTTTTCATGCTTATAAGTGTTTGTAGCAAAATTGGTGGTATATGTGTTAGATGGTCTTATGAGGTTAAGAGCCTTGAGGGGGATCTATACCATTTTTTTAAAGTGGTGAAACTTATGTAAAAATTAAGGAAATTTTAAAGTAGAGGGCATTATTAAAACATGACAAATTATAAGGTGGGACAAATTGTAAAGGGATGAGCATTATTATAAAGGGCAAAAATATTGTTTTTCATATTTAATTTTTATCTCATTAGTTGAAGATGAAGGGTGAGGTCTAGTTTCACAAGTGGTGAGACCCCCTCATATAGAACAAAATTGTTCTCGCTCCTTCTTACCTTCATTTTTGGAGGTCATTATTATTTCACTTGTATCCTTTGGTCCCACATTATTGTCCTTCATCACACTTTTCACTCATGGATGCATTATCAATAGAGTCCGATGTCTCAATTTTTGAGTGAGAATTATTTTTATGCCACATTTGTACTCATGGATGCATTTTTATTAGATCCTGATGTCTTACATTCTTGAGTATGATTTTATGTTACACACTACTCCCTTATTCTAGGATCAACTCTCTTATTCTTGATGGCATCTTCTATAGATTGATATCATTCTAGGTTTTATGCATCATCTGGGGTTTTTTGTTGTTGTATGGGATCCTTATTTTTGGTCACACTAAGAGTCATGGAGTCTTTTTTATTCATGTTTATATTCCCTATGTTGAGTACTTACTCTTTAGTTGTTTACTATCCCATCACCACTAGGGCCATTTTCTTGATAGACATTTATTTTGTATCTTCAACACTTTTTTGATAGTTGATAGTCTCCTTTAAATTTGTTTTAGAGATTGATATCCTTTTGAAGAGTATCTATTCTAGTGAATATAGTGTCAACATGTTAGTGTTAAAATAGTGGATTTAGTCCACTCATATAGGCCTTTTTTACATCACTCCACCTAGTCAGTAGTATGGGGGTATGGTGCAAATCTTACTTCTTTGATTGTTGTGTTATTTTCTAACCTTTGGTGCACCATATCTTCTAGAAGTAGATCAAATTCTATTGGTGAAATTTTTTTCACTATCGACACCTTTGACAATATTTTTTTATAAGAGTTATTCTGGTGAATTCTAGTGTCAATTGTTATTTTATGTTTGAGAAGTAGATCTAGACCACTCATGCAAATTAGAGTTCCAATGAGACTTTTGAGTCCACTAATTGCATTTGTAGTTTATGGACTTAATTCCATCTAGTGCACCTCTTTAGCATTATGTTTGAGTATTGATCCATTTTATTTCTTGGGACACCTTACAGTATATGTTTTTTGCTTCTCAACTTTAGTTATTGTTACTAGTTTTTGGGTGTCTTGTGGTTATACATTTCATCCTTGGTGATTATTTTTTACACTATTTTTAGATTAGTGTTTTTTAAAGAGTTAGCCTAATACAGAGTACCATTTCCTATTTGACTTGGAGGTTATAGTGATTTTTCATCCATGTAGTCTGGTAAGATGAATTGGTTACCATAGGGACACTTTATATTTCACTATTATTTGTATATGGGTACCTAATCAGGCCTTGTTATCGAGACCCATTTAGTCTCTTTGCTTTCTCTTTTATTACTCCCTATTTTTCACTTAAGGGAGGGTGTTGGAGTGAGCATTGAAACTCATTCATGGAGTTAATCTTAAATAGGAGTAAATTAATTAGTTTATATGTGTCAAATATTTGCACACCTATTTTTGTATGTGAAAATATTCCATATCAAATAATATTTATTTCACATAAACATTTATTTATTGTACATAATAATCTTTTATGCCTATTTAATAGGCAATCCTATTACTTCTACTTGTTAGATGGAGAGAGGTTATGGATTGTATTATTCTTTTGAGGAATGATGAGACTGGACTTTGCATAATAATTATTGTGTGTGCATAATTATCTCCATGATTATTTGGCTATGGTAATGGTTTACAGGAAAGATCTTGTAGTCTCATGAATGCATTGTGCATTCTGATATTACCATCTTTTTTGAGAGATTTTTATACTTTATCTTTTATATTTTATTGCATACTCTTGCATTGTTTTATTCATTTTTATACTTGTAAAATTAACATTACCATATACATTTTTTCACCTGGCATGATCAAGACTAAGTGTTTTAACCTAATTCAAATTAAAAAACCCTAGTAGGATAAAAACTAGTATAATAATTTAGATTGATAGATATGACATTCAAGCATACATCTAAATGTAAAATATTGAAATTGATTACAATGATTTAGCAAGTGGCATAAGATAAATATAGTGACTACAAAAAAGGGATGACTACTTACCTTTTTCTAACTAGATTTATCATTATGACATTTTTCTTGTGATGGTTATAATTTTAGAACCTATGCAAGCTAGGAAAGCAAATTAATAATTAAATTCATATTCTAAAGACTAAACTAAAATCTTAGTAACAAATATTTAATAAAAATAAAGTAAGAATAATTGACTTAATATTTTAAAGACTAAATTAAAACCTCAACAAGAGATATTTAGTAAAAATAAAAAAAATAAAATCTACTTACAATGTACCATCTTACCAACAAATTAAATCTCTTTCTCCATTGATGAACTTTTATTTTATCTTGAAATGTGATGTGGAAGCTCAATTCATTATCCAAGGCATAGGTAATTTTAGAAACATATAGACATAATTTCTTGATTTTCTTATGAATTAACAACATAATTTTGATAACAATTTGATGTAGTGATGGCGGTTGTTAAAAATAGAGGATGCCACTTCCATTCGTAGGATTTTAGGTGAGAACATGGATAACTAGGATAAATTCAAATTTATTGGATTATGTTAATTTAGATGGACATATCTGAGTTCTCATCCAAATGAAGAGACCAATTCCTCATGTGTTTGAGAAATAAGGGAGAAGTTAGCTGGTTTTTGAAAGTATCTCATGAATGGGTCAAGGTAGTTAGATGACTCACCATTTTAGTTGAAATGTTCAATGATAACTCAGTAATTGGTTGACGAAGTTAAGGAAGTGGTTGGATGAATCGACACTTTATTAAGATAAGTGTGGAAGATGTTTAGTGATTTGTAAATTCTAAAATTTTATTAGTTTTATGGAATTGTGTGTGCATGATTAATTAATTAAAATTTATTAATTAATTATTTGAAAAAGGGAGATAAATGTTTTTAGTGTGTTGATATTAATAAAACTTAATTATGACACTAAATGTAGCAACATTTAATTATGTACATTTCCCCCTCTTTGAAAGGGTGTTGTGAATGGAAGAATAAATGAATTTTCAAATAATAAATAAAATTAGAGTGTAAATGGATGTATAAATATGATGCCCTATCTGGTTTAGTTGACCATGAATGATTCCCCCTTGAGTGGTTGTGTAGGTAAAATGGATGTGGATGAGCACTCAAAATGAATGAATGAAAATTACATAGAAGTTGATGGATTTGATATCATAATAAAAATAAGTATCATTCTTGATGAAAATTTTGCATGATTTGTAGGCACATGTAAAATTATTTACCTTGAGTAAAAATTTACTAGGGAGTTGATTGGAAAAATAGTATTTCCCAAGATAAGTTGTACACTTGGAATTTTCACCATGAGTATTATTACATGAAAGAGGATTTGGGAATGATATATCTTATTGATAAGCTATGGGGTGTAAATAAATAAATAGATTTTCCAGTGACTTGTGATTAAATTTACAATGGTGATTTGTAAGCAAAGAATAAATAAATAGAGAATTTTTATTATTTGGTTATATGATGTAAATTTTGTATGAGATTGACCCATGAATGTTACTAACTGACTTGAGCTAGTGCATGAACATTTTTACTGGATTTGATGATGGAATTATTTTTTCTAAGCAATGATATATGTAAGGAGTGGATTGGGAATGATATATTATGAGATAAGATTTATGCTTTGATGTGCCACAATAAATAATATATGTAAGAGGGTGGATGTGGGAAAGATATATTTCATTTTTAAAAGTTATGAGATTAGATTGATTGATTGAATAATTTATTGATTAATTAATAAATTGATGATTGATTTGATCTATATGTGAGAAGATTTGGATGTCATGATTTGTGAGTTCCCAATCGATAGGTGTGACAGAGTGAATGGAAAATTTAGGGAAATGATGAATTGGATGGTTTGATTTAGTTGATTTATGTGCAAGCATAACCCAATAAATTAATAAACTACATGGATTAATGATGATTGATCACATGATTGGATAACATGGATTTGATTTATTGTTAGTAGATACAAGTGATTATGGGATGTATGGTAAAGTTAGAAAGTTAGTATTTGAATAGGTTGATGTATGTTAGGGATGTGATGTATGTGTGGAGATGAGGTAATAAGGTATATTTGATGAATAGCTTATTTTTTTAATCTTTTCATCTAACATGTTTTCTAACACAATTTATAACATGATTGTGAATATAAAATGAACAACCTTATTTTTGATATTGTGTATGATAATATGCACCAATGGTATATAAAAACCATGATGTCTATTGTGTAGTACACAATGGGACTCATATATTCAGAAGTGAAAAACATAATGCATCATTATATGGAATATCATAATAAAATTTTGTAATTGACTCAAAATAAACAATGAAAACAAAACTAAACAAATAAATAATTGTTTGAAGCACATAATAAAATAATCAATAAAAATAGGTGAACACTCCAAACAAGTAAAAACTAGTAAATAAATATATAATCAAGTATGTAAAACAATTATACAAATAAAGAAAATAATTTCATTTTATTGTTATGCCCATTAAATTAATAACACTTTGACATATAAGATTTTTGATAAAGAGAAATTTTGAAGTGTAATCTACATAAGGAAGGACAAGGTTATTGATCTTAAGGATAATTGGTTCTTAGATATTAATTTGATTTTTTTGTATTTTCATGGATTTTTAGGGATGGATGATCAAAGTATGTACATAAGGGAAAAATAGTTTTAGACATTTGGAAGGGAAGAATTTTTAATTTTGTATGGGTGAGTGATTATCCAAGGATTGAAATGTGTGTGTGTGTGTGTGTGTGTGTGTGTGTGTGTGTGTGTGTGTGTGTGTGTGTGTGTGTGTGTGTGTGTGTGTGTGTGTGTGTGTGTTTGAAACATGGGTCAAAGTGTTTATGCACATGACCACCAAGATCAAAATTTAGACCCAAAACTTCCATAAGTGACTAGGATGAAATGGAAAGGGGATATTTATAGAGGTATATATGGAGGATGGGATGGGATGGATTTGTATATTACCTAAAGTAATAAGGGTGTATATAGATAATGGTTTACACATGGTGATATAAATTAGTTTTCACCATGGTACTTTCCCAAATTGCCATAAGAATGATTTTAAATTTTAGAAAGATTAATTATATATTTTTTCATTATATACATATAAATAACATTACTAGAGTGATTTAAGCATGGAAGTGCTTAAGATGCATTATGTTCATTGGATCATAAATGTCTTCCACATATTTAGTATCTAATTGTTAAGCACTAGATCCATAGTTAGAAATGACAACATAAAGACATAACCAATTAGGTTCAAATTTGCCCTTCTTTTCTTGATTTGTGTTTGTATTCGATTGATTTTCCTAATAACAAGATCTCAAAATTTAAACTCCCTAGATCAATTTTTTTTGTTATAACTATGTCAGAGATAGTTTTGATAGGCATAAAAATGATTTAGGTCATGAAATTGTTTACCATGTAAGAGTTCAAGCTCATGCATTTAGGTTGTGTGGTATGCTTCATCATCAACTAAGTCTTGTAAGGAAATGTGTAATAAAGGAATCTTGATTTCAATTGGTAAGATAGACTCAGTGACATAGACAAGGGAATATGGGGTTACCCTATGGGTGTTAAGATATATGTATGGTAAGCCCATAGAGTAGAGAAACGTTAAAAATTTCAATTGTGACCAACATCATTGACAACTTATTTGAGGATTTTAAGGATATTTTTGCTGGATTCCTCTGTTTGGTCATTTCCTTGATGGTAATATAGTGTAGACATTTTTTGCTTGATATGATAGGTTTTTAAAAGGGATTTTACATATTTTTTCTTGAAATACTTATTGTTATCATAAATGATAGTGGATGGAATATTGTAATAGAAAATGATATGATTCAGGATAATCATAGATATTTGTTTTCATGTTAAGTAGTTAAGGGGAATGACCTCCAACCATTTGGTGAAGTATTAAGTAGTGGTAATTATGTGCTTATGACCATTAGAAGAATTGGGTTGATATTACCAATGATATATAACCCCCATATGTAAAAGGTCCATTATTTGGAAATGGGATACAATGCTTGAGATGAATCGTGGATAAGATCATCGTGTTTTTGACATGGAACACACATTTTGACATATTGACAAGAATCATTATCTATTTTTGGTTAATAATATCTGATACTAATAATATTTTTAGAAAGGACTATTCCACTTATATGTGGACCATAGATATTATAATGAAATTATTTTATAATGAAAGATGTCTATTTAGAATTTAGACATATTACAAAGTTTGATCGTAACATCTATGGTATATGTTATTGTCAAGGATTGTGAAGTGGGAGGTATGTTGGATGCATGATTTAATATGGTTGTGGGATATGTTTGGAGGTAGAAAATTAGCATGAAGGTATGTATAAATATATTGGTACCAAGGGGAATTAAGACCAACAATCTCATAAACCATTTTAGATTTAGTAACATCATAAGCTAGATTCATTAAATGTTTAAAAAAGAATTGATTGTGAACTAACATTTAGATTCATATCAATAATGTAACCAATCATATTCATTGCATTAGCT
>JARHVA010002636.1:1567500-1857500 GCA_037957365.1 Torreya grandis
AAAGAGGGGAAATTTAGACTCTATTTCAAAATTATATAGCACCTCATTTTTGAACACTTATAAAATACATATCATGGATATACCTTCAACTTATAGACCTTTCTCACTACCAAAATTCATGTATACACTATCCCTTTATGTCTATTTACTTATCTCTTAGTCTAACCATTATTTTTTTGATGATTTATATCTTATATCATGCTTAGAATGTCATAAGTCTACTTATTATTTGTCTTTACAAGTTCTATACCCATGCTTGTTTTCTAGCTACCTAGACACTTGCATCCCAGTCAGATGCCTATGTTGATGCAAGTGTCCAATTCTGTAAAGTCATCCACTTTGTAAATTAAATATATTACTACAAATAGCCTAAGTGATTTAATATGATATATTCTACAAATTTATTGGTACATATACAAGAGAAACCCTCACTCATTCCTCACCTAACATAAATCAAATAACTCACGAGGTAATTTAACAAAGGCATTCAATCAAACACTCAAGTGAGAAAAGCTTTACTATTTTCTCCTATTTCAATATCAATCATAGGGATAAATCATATACAAGTTTTAAGTACTTAAGGAACATCCCATGAGATTAATTCTACAAGTTATAAAGTAGGTCACTTTATTTACTTGTTTATGACACATTTCATAATATACACACAAGCCAACATGTAGGGGATAACTACATAATTTTGAGGCCCCATTCAAAGTATTGGCTATGTAGGTATCATTCATTAATAGAGAGGCCTTTGGGGTAGCTCAAAATTATGTGCCCACTAACCTATTTTTCAAAAAACTAATATGAATAAGAACTAGGGTTTTATCATTTTACAAGGAGTGACAGTCCATGACCTAAAATTGAGTATACTAAAGTGAATGTGACATGAAACCCAAAAAAATATAGGTAGTCACATCTAGTTGTAATAGGTATTTTTTACTAGAAATTTACATCCAAGTTAGATAAAAGCATCGATGAAACTATCTAACGTTAATGCAAGTTTATGTAGCTATAAAGCAATAATTTATAGAATTAGGTGAATGACCTAGATATTAGATCCAATCTAATTTATTCCTATTCTAGATCCAAATCTATTTTAGCATCATACATAACTAGATATCATATTTTTAGTATCATTAAAATATTTATCATAGTTGTACTTTATTTTTATCATATCTCAACATAATAAATTTATTATATGCTTATATGAGTTTACAAATTAATTGATCTAATTTAGAGATAGTCTACCATCCTTGTGCCCTAGGCTATCTCTAACCCATTTAACCCTAGAATATTAAATCTAGATTTAGGATTAAATATTTATTTGTTTAAGTAAATCATATTTGAAATGTTTTTAGGATAAGATCACCTTGTGGAGTGTTGAGAAAAATACCTACCCTTGAGCCATGGTTGGTGAAATATCCATCAAAATACTGTTGTCATTATTTTGATTCATACAAGGAAAAATAACCTTATCAAGAAAGTTTATGGTTAAAGGTTGTATATATATATTAATGGTTCTTCCAAAAATGTATCTATAATAATTAATAATTTGATAACCTTATGATTAACATACTAAATATCAAAATCAATTAATAACATAACTCACTTGGTCATCCTTCCTATTAGAGTTGATTTTTAAAGGAGGTATTTACGTGGAATAATTTTTGAAATGATTTTGGTTTGATTATTACTCATATAATGATAAAATTTTTGGGAAGGAAAAAACCTCTAGACATTCCTTTTCAATTAAAAAGTATTTTAATTCATAAGATACCAAGGCTTTGCTCAAATATTACACTACTCTTTTTGTCCTATGATCATCATGTTGTGATAATAGTGTCTAAAATACATGGTTTGTAGCTGAAATATATAACAATAAAGGTTTTCCCATGGTAGGTGGCAAACAAACTAGTGGATTTGATATATATTGTTTGATATTATTAAACACTTGTTTGTATTCTTTGTTCTAATTAAAATTAGCATCATGTTGAAGTAGATAGGTGAATGGGTGACATATGTCTACAAGCTAAGATATAAATCTATGGATAGCTTAAATTTTCCCTAAAAAATGTAAATCTATTTTATATTAGTAGGTGGAGTCATTTACATTATAGAAGTGACCTTTGTTGGATCCACTTCTATACCTCTCAATGATACAATGAAACCCAAATGCTTACCTATAGTAACTCTAATTACAAATTTATTTGGATTTGGGTGAAATTTTATTCCATTAAATGTTCAAAAATATGGCATAACACCATGGGATGTTTGGATCTTATTTTAGACTTTACCAAGATGTTATCTACATAATATTCAACAATCATGAAGCATGTCATGAAAAATGATATCATAACATGTTAATATGTGTCTCTAACATTTTTAATACCAAATGGTATGACTTGGTAACAAAATGTGACCCAATGTGTAGTGAATTTTTTTTATGTGGGTCTTCAAGTACAATTTTTACCTAGTTATATCCCAAAAAACTACCCATTAAGGACATCTCATGACCTATTTTAGAGTCTAAACTTATTTAGATATTCAGAAAAGCAAAGTCATATTTCAAATAAGCTTTATTAATGGCTTGAAAGTATGTAAAAATTTGGATATCTATTGGTTTCTTGCTAACTAGAACTACATTATATATCCATTCTAAATAATCTATGGATTTGATGAAGCTAACTTCTACCTATTTTTACAATTCCTCCTTTATAATTACTACCACTTTAAGAAGCAGTTTTATTAATTTATGTTTGATAGGTTTAGTATCCTTGTGAACAATAATAAGGTGGACTATGTATACACATAATATTTTAAAAAAAATTTATCATTTACTAACACTTTATCTGTTATGGGGAAATTGTCAAGTTCTAATCTATCTGAGTATATGTCTTTAAGGGTGCACTAGGAAATGGGTGGGCAAACCATTGGTTCTTTTCAAAAAATTTGGTCAACTCTATCATTACCTAAACCTATTATAAATACTACTTATCCAACTCCCTAAGTAATCCAAACCCCATTTACACATTTACCTAAGCAATTATCAATTCAAATAGACCCTAAATAAATAAACACCCTCTTTTCTTAATAATTCATCTTGTTCAACCATGTTATAAAAGATTAACCACACGTTACATAATAAAGTTGATTTGGCTAACTCAGTTCGAGGCCTAAAGATAAATTTTTATAATAGACTGAGTCGTGTTATCCAACCTCATCAAATAATTTTTTTATAAAGGCTCATCCAATGATATAAATACAAGGCTCATTTCAATCTAATAGAGAAAAACATTCATTTTCACATCATTTCAGTTTGCAATTTTGTTAAATATGCATTTGAAGGAGCCATTAGTTAGGTTTTGCCATGAAGGAAATATTACTTATCTTGGGGGAAGTATTAGATACAAATTAGGAGTATTTTAACCTAGATATTATTTAAATAGTGTGAACCTTACAAATACACAAAAATGTATTGCAAAGCACCATTGGCTAAGGGAGAGATTGAGACTCGACATGTTCTCCCAAGGTGATTATTTTTAACTCTTGCCATTTCATTTGATAGAAAGATATTGTATAAGTAATATGTGTTGAATATATACTTACTTGATTATGTTACCTTTATGATTAAACTTGGTATGTATATATAGGGTTTTATTTTCTTTACATTTTCTACTTTAGGTGATCTCAACCCCCATTTGCCTACCATGATCCCTTGATTGTTTATTTGTGTTTAACCATCCCCATTTATGCCATAAGATTTGGTGAGCACTAGTTTATTTTTATTTTATTTACTTAGGTATATCTAGGGTTATTTATAATATTATTTCCTAGAGGCTTTGAAAATATCTCCTTTGGTATTGTGTAGTAAGGGATCCATTGGTTAGTTTTAATGGATCCAATTTGGTCATGCTCTTGATATAAATAGTATTTCAATTAGTTGATTACCTCATCTGATTTTTGATTTAATAAGTTAGATAAGATATATATCTACCTTAATTTTTTGCACACATTTTGATGAACCTAACATGAAACTAAACCTTTCATTTTTAATTTTCTATTTAAATTCAACTAGATCACATTGGTTGATATAGTTTTTACCTCTATCTACAGATCTAATATTAATAATTAACTCAATGTCATTGGTCCACCTAATTTTATCCTTTGTTTATAGGTTTTAATTTCATAGTCAACTAGATAATGATGGTTGATCTACCTTTTTATTTGTTTACAGATTTAGGATCTATAGTCAACTAGGTCACATTAGTCAACTGTGTTTTATCCTTTTGCTTATAGGGTTTAATTTATATTAAACTGAATCACATTATTCGATTCACTTGTTATTCCTATTTTATAAATTTTCACTTATAGTCAAATAAGTCAAGTTGGTTCATCTAGTTCATTTCAATGGTCTTTATTTTTTAATCTATTAGTAAACTAGATCATGTTGGTTGACCTAGTTTCATTGTACTAATTTTAATTTTTATCTATTTATAGACTAAGTTGACCTGATTGAATTTGTTTAATCTTTATGTTTTTAGATTTTTGCCTTTGCATGACTCAATAAGTGTTGGACAATATAGTCATAATTCATATCTTCAAAATTTTTAGTGAACCAATGAAGTTGACCTAGTTATATTTTTTAGGTTCACTATAAATAATCTTTGTACTTCCATTTCTATTAATTACCTCAATTTTTTATTTCTATCTTTTAGTAACATTATTTAGCATTTTAATTTATACATTGTTTTTACTAGTTTTTTTTTTCTATAAATTTTAGAATCCATTAGAATAACCAATAGTCACACTAAAAAATTTCCCTTGCAATTGATGTTAAGGTTATTCACAACTATCTATTCAGTACTTGAAAACTAAATGAATCAAAATTAATAGATGCTACAATCACATTATCCCTTTGGCTAAATAAAATCCATTTGGTACTCAACCAATAAACTATCTATAAGATGAATAATTAACAATCAAGTACATCAAAATTATAGACACCTAAATCTAGCCACCAATGACCATTAATCAGGGTTTTGACCAATTTCCATCAAAATGCACAATTTAGCCTAAAAACACTAAAACACAATAAATAATTTGAAATTGATATATTCAAGTGCTGATTTTGGCCAGAGTATCAATAAATAGGTCAATGAAATTTATGAAGCAACTAAATTTGATCAGATCATTTCAAGTCAAAATGCTAATTTTGCACCTAGGTGCTCTGGATTGCTCTTTTCTGTCAAATTTCTTGTACGAGACACATGTATTTATTATTTTGTGTTGAAAAAATCCTAAATGGGATAATGGTTCCAACATATCTAACATTGACTCATAATTCAAATCCAGTTAAATTTTGAGCCAATAATATGACATTTTCACCAATTTGATTAAAATGTGCACAAATTGCCAAGGTTTTGCATCAAAGTTGGCTAATCTGTTTAAGGCTAATTAAACCAAATCAAGATATTAAGTTAATTTTCAATGAAAATTTTTGAATATTTATATTTAGAAATTAATTTTCATTAACTGCATCATCAAATGACATCATCCTATGGGTTGGCATCCACAAGCCATAAATGCCACAAATATTTGAATTAATGTCTCTCATGCCTCTTTAAGACCTTCCATGCCTATTTAATGCCCCTCTATCCAAAATATTGATGAGCCTATTTATGAATTTTAATTACATAATTGAGTTAATCCTTAGCCACACATCTTTATCTTGAGATGTATGGTTCATGTTGATTTTAAACCATTCCAAAAATCTATAAATAGGAGGCCTTGCCTATTAAATTTTAAGCTCTTTTATGCCAAACTTATAATTCCCAAACACATTCAAAATAATTACATCTTAGTGTTCTAATTCCTAAATGTTGAGCTAAGCCAAGCCAAGTCAAATACAAACAAGGTGCCAAAGAGAGATGGAGGTAGCCACGCTTCATTGATGCAGACTTCATGAGCACAAACTGAGCAAGCCACTACAACAAGCATTTTGGAGCATCCAAGGAAGGTGAAGGAAGGTCTTTCTTTCATGTTTTAGTTTTTTTTCCATTTTTGTTTTGTTAACTAAGCTCCTCCTTTGAGATAGGCCTAGGTGTTAGTTTAGTGTGTTTTTTATTGATTTTTTTAATTCACTAACACAATACTAATCTCCCCTTATTGTAAACATATGTTCACAAGAATGAATAAGTACAAAAAATACTAATATAATCCTCAAGTTAGTCATAATTATGTTTACAGACACTACTATTTACATTTTCATAATAATATATAAATACACAACCATTGTTATGTTGAATATCCATCCAATAATAAGGTATAATATATTAAAATGTCAAGTATACATAAAAATAAGTACAATAGTAAAAATGAGATAATAAATAGCTCCATGATCTAGAAATAACCTGAGTATAATTCTATATGGTTAAACTAGATGACAAAGGGAGAGCATCATCTGAGTGATTTACCTCCAACCATAGACCAATGGTCTCCCTCACATCTCCCTACTAAGAGTGGTCCTACCCTTCATGGAGGGGTAGATAAAAATAGTGATATTGATAAATAACTAGAACCCATATGTGTACTAACACTATTACATGCAACATTAAAATAGACCATGGAATCCATTCCTCTATCTAAATGATATCAACAAACACATGTAAACTATAATTATAGTGAAATGATAATATCTCAGATATAACATTACTTTGGCCAAAATTTATATTATAAAATTTAGATTTTTGAGCACACATAACTCTCTATTCATAATCATGACATAATAATATTAGGGGGTATGTATATGAGTTACCCACTAACATATTCATATATGTATCTCCTGTTATCCCAAAAATAATCAACATATAAATATTTAAAAAGTATAACAATATTACACCATGTAATAATAAATAATGTAAACAATCATAATCAAGAATCTAAATATAATCACTTATTATAAATATGAAAATAGAGATCCATCTGATCATGAGATTTCATAATAGATATGTACTTTATACTTAGAAAAAGAATGACATATATTTTCATCACCATTTTTATAAATAAATATATATCAAGAGTCAAAAAAATATTCTAGGGATCTTGAATTCTTTACATCAGGGATTAATACTATAACTATACTTTTACTATTTTACATTTGTTTATATCATCATGCTCTAACCTATAATAATTATATGTGATATTCAAATCACATTACATATATAAAGTCTTCCTTAATTACATATTTAAAAGAACTATCACTCCAATATAGATTTAAAAATGAACATCTATTTATAAGTCTATCTATTATATATTTTATCAACTCACAACTTGGGAATAATAATTTTATTCAATTTATAAATTATATTCACATATTTTTACATATAAACTCCCCACTAAAAATTCCAACTTGTATACATCAAGATATCTATATCCTAAGCATGTAGATACTACTTATTTCCATAATTAAGGTCCTTATCATACTATAAAACATTTTGTATCTTTAACTTAGAATACTCTAGCATGGAGGTAAGTTATAAGATTTTTTAAATACTTAAGAAAATGAAAGAGAATATACTCTCTTCTCAAAATATATATGAAGATATAGGATTTATGATTTTTATGAAGGCATGCTAATAAATGATTGTATGAGGAAATTTGGTTATGAAGATCTAAGGTCATGATATGACATATATTTTCATCACCATTTTTATAAATAAATATGTATCAAGTCAATACACAGTCAAAAAAATATTACATACTAGGGATCTTGAATTCTTTACATCATGGGATTAATACTATAACTATACTTTTACTATTTTACAAATTATACTTAAGACAAATGACTTAAACACATGCATAGATCCATAGTTAAAATAATCATGTCAACATTTTTTCAAAACACATAAATATAATTATATGCCAATGTGTGTGTGTGTGTGTGTGTGTGTGTGTGTGTGTGTGTGTGTGTGTGTGTGTGTGTGTGTGTGTGTGTGTGTGTGTGTGTGTGTGTGTGTGTGTGTGTGTGTGTGTGTGTGCGCGTGCGCGCGCATGTATGTGTGTATTCATATTCCTTCATTTATTCATACAATCATTTATTACCATGAAAAATATAGTAATTATATGTGATATTCATAGTTAAAATAATCATGTCAACATTTTTTCAAAACACATATAATTATATGCCAATGTGTGTGTGTGTGTGTGTGTGTGTGTGTGTGTGTGTGTGTGTGTGTGTGTGTGTGTGTGTGTGTGTGTGTGTGTGTGTGTGTGTGTGTGTGTGTGTGTGTGTGTGTGTGTGTGTGTGTGTGTGTGTGTGTGTGTGTGTGTGTGTGTGTGTGTGTGTGTATTAATATTCCTTCATTTATTCATATTCATCAAGATAATATTTAAAAGAACTATCACTCCAATATAGATGTTTGAGTAAAATGAACATCTATTTATAAGTCTATCTATTATATATTTTATCAACTCACAACTTGGGTTATCTCAAATTCACAGTGTATCCTTATACATTTCTTAATAAAACTTAACATAAATAATTTATTTAATGAAACCCTCCAAAATAAATTTAAACAATTCTTTGCAACCCTTATATGAAACACCTAACTTTTGGTGTTAGAAGGGCTTTGGTATTACCATTATAGACTTGTAAATGGAATGGAATTTCCATTTCCAAGGCTATAACCATGTTATTTACTAAGGGAAGATCCTATCAATGCATATATAATCAAATTCCAACTTGTATACACATCAAGATATCTATATCCTAAGCATGTAGATACTACTTATTTCCATAATTAAGGTCCTTATCATACTATAAAACATTTTGTATCTTTAACTTAGAATCCCTCTCCTTGACAAATTCAACCCTAAGAAAAAACATAATGATAACAATACCCTAAGTCCATTCATGCTTTCATTTTTGATAATTAAAATTATATCCTAATAATGAAAATACAAGAAATATTCTAAAAACGAGACCCTAAATTTTTATCCACTTTCATAAGTAGGCAAAATTTCATTAAGCAATGAGTTTTGAAGTAGAAACTAAATAATTTGAATTGGGGAGGGGTATTTTGCCACTAAATATCTCTTATGATTGTTTTATCATCAACAAGGTATTTAATTATTAGATAAAGATAATCAAACAACTTAATTGAAATAACCAAATTTCAACCTCTAATCAATATATATATGAAGACATATAGGATTTATGATTTTATATGCACTCATCCCATACCATATTTAAATCATCATAACACATCAAAGGCATATACAAGCTAATAAATGATTGTATGAGGAAATTTGGTTATGAAGATCTAAGGTCATGATATATATACAAATCTAATTCAAAAATAAATAATAGATATGCTAGTCATTGGAAAAATAATCCACTAATTAATGATTTAAAATATATATAGGAAAAATAGGATGTGATAATAAAACTATATTACATAGTCAACTATGTCGACCTAGCTAACTTAGTTTTGTTTTTGTCTAATCTATGAAATAAACTAAGTCAACCTAGATGACTATGTTTGATCTGGGCCTATTTTCATAATAGATTAAATTAGCTTGCTTGACTATGTTATGTTTTTTTTGACAACTTAATTGCCCTTTCTAATCTTGTTTTGTATATTTTAAAATAAATAAATAAACAAGGCAATTTAATTTCATTTCTTAGTAATTAATCTCACATTTTATTTGAAAAGGGTTGGCTGATTGTTTATTTAATTTATGAAACTGTAAATTGGATTTCAACACTTGATTTTTACCTTTATTTTCACTTTGTATTGATTTCCATAGAAAATATGTATCAAAAGTTTTAAAACTACTTAGATATTATCATGAAGGGCTACACAATTCTGTATTTATGGTATTTTCTATCAATTACATATATCATGGTATGAAGGGCTTTCCTTGATACTCATAGCCATAATATAGAGCTATACGTGATAGTTAGTTTCGACATACCTCATGATATTTTATAAATGCCTAGGATTTCCCTTTGAATTAAACATTAAGAATCTAGCCATATATTTGATCTTGTGGGGCATCAGTTAATGGTTAACACTAAGAAGTTACTTCCAACTTGTTGATACTTTAAAATGTACCACAGGTGCTCTTCAGTGTTGATGATCACTACTCATTTTAAGATTTGAAAAATCCAAGGCATGAGTTGTAGTTTATGATAATTCAATGATGTCTATGGTGGAAATAGAAGCAGAGTATGAGAACTATCCACAATATTTGTTTGATTTAGTGGTTGGGATCTACCAGGGTTTAAATCTTTAGATATTCAATAGTTTCTAATGACTTATAAGATAGACTAAATGAGTATTAACAATGATCTTTAAGCTAGAGTGAATCTTGATAAAAATAAGAAAAGAGAAGGGTAAAGTAAGAAAGAAACATGATTGCAGGTTTTCATCTCAAATATTATGACAAAATTCTAATTATTTTGAGCACATTTAAACCAACTTATGTTATAATATAACATAAGCTCAAATTATATCACAAATAAAGCAAAATTCAAAGGAAAAATATGAATCATAATTAAGAACCAATTTTACTTTAAATATTTGCTATTATGATCTAAATAACCTAAGTACATCCAAATATAAAGCAAATAAAATGAAGTATACTTGAGATCTTTATAGTCAATTTAGCATTTAGCATACATTAACCACCCTATGACAAAAAATATGACTTAAAACAAGAAGAGTCATTAAAATTCAAGATGACTATCTATAATTGAGAGGTAGCATGGACATTCAACAAAACTATCCAGACAATCTTTTCAAAATTCTTTAGTTGTATTAAATGTTCTTGGTATATAATTTCTCAAAAACTATCTCTTACAAATGGTAGTCATTTGCCTATTTATAGGAAACATAGGTAGTTAAATAGTTATATTTCAAAATATCAACATGTAGATAAGGAAAACTATCTTTGATATAAATATTTAATGTGGAAGGTCACATGCCAACATGACAAGAAAAAGTATATGCTAATAGACTAGCATATAATTTACAAAAAGAATATTCTTTTAGGAATTTCATTGGCGGGTCCTTCAATTAGCCCTTTTTGAGGAAGTATTTAACCTTGGTATATTACTCTTTGATTAATTCAAAATCCACTATAGGCTTCATTAGACAATCTTCTTCTTGATCTACCAACTTGTCAAATTCATTATCAACTCAAGATACAAGTTCCTCGATACATTATTATTCTAAAATTTGCTTCCCTATAGAAATGATGACATCAAGGATCCTCTAGTTGTCCTTAGATGAATGAACTTTGTTGTTTTAGATGCATTGGATGTGAATACCAACCTTTTGCTTGAATTTTTCATCACTAATTAGGCCTATAGTAGTGGTTTGAGAAGGGTTATCTAATAGATTCCCCATAAGTTTCTCAATCTGGGTTAACAAGCCTATGTCTATCTTGATGAAGTCATTTACATCATTTCTCTAAGTGATCAAATCCTATTTTTTATCCACTAAAACTACCATGAAGATGTCCAGATGTCTAAGTTTGATAATCTTGAAGTCTAATACTTGATTTGTCTTATATACATTGATTAGTTCTTCCATCTAATCTTGAGAATTTTACCATTGAGTGATTAAGGCTTATGCCATCTATATTTTATGGTTTAAAGAATTCAATCTAAGCTTGATGATTTTAAAATTCTCAAATGTGTCCATCAAATATTTATTCAATGCTTGCAATATGTCCTTAGGAATTGAAAGGAGGACCCAAGCTTCCAAATCTTGTTTTTCTTTCTCCAAGTTGAGAATCATCTATTTCATTCCTTGAAATATAGCCAAGGTCATTGTTGACTAGGCTAGTACCATACTAGCCAAATCTTCTTGAAATATAGGATGATCCCTGATTGCCTACCCTAGAATAGGAGTTAAACCTACAACTAGTTCCACCTTCTGAAAGGTGAACTCCTCAATACCAAAAATAACCTTCTTAGTTAGTACTCTCTCAAGAGTTGATGTATATATATTGAAAAGGACTTGAGGGTCAAACTCCTTTACTTGTGGATTTTAAAGAATATTTACATTTTGAATTCCTAGAGGCACCTATGGTATCAATCCATTGGCTTTCCTTGTTGTGAAGCATATGGATGTTTCTCTCTACTTGTCTATTCAGAATATCCTAAATCTAAGGCTTGACATTATCGTGAACATCCATGTCACCTTGAGTTAAAGCCAGTGAAGGAGAAAGAGATGGGATTTTATGTAACTTACCATAAATAAACCAATCAAGAATAACTAGTATTTAAATAGGATTCTCATCATTGAAGAGGTTAACTTAACTAGTAGGGTGAGTGAAAGTTAACCTAGGCCTCTTTTTTGGAGCTAGAGGAACTAAAGCCAATTATACCTGTCTCTTTCCTCCATCCAATGGAACTAATTCTTTGTCTACTTCCTCAAATGGATCCTGTTCTTTATTAGAACCATAAGATGGTATGATATTAATAAGGGCACTTTCCATTATTTCTCTAGTTTCCAAAGCAATCATGCTAATAACCTCTATTGGGGAAGAAGGCCTTGGTGGGGATGCCTAAATTTGGGGAGCTTCACTAGGTCTATGCTCTATGCTGGACTCTTGAATCACATCTTTACCTTTTCCATTTACATCCTTAGGTTGCCTAACCTAGGATGACTTTATTAATTCTTTTTGTTAAGGCTTATAAGATTGTCCCTCAATAATTGGCTCTTGATGTGTAGTCCTAGATGGTCCTAACAACAAGTGATAATGCAAGGGATGTAGTTTTCATATTTCTCCTAAGGGATTATTATCCCTGACTAGCCTATGTTCTAATTTTTAAACCTAGACAAGACTTCTTCAAAGTTCCTTGCCTTTGTGTAAATACCATCTCCCACACCTAGTTGATATTTGTTCCCAAAATTTGGAACCTTTTTATCCTAAATATGGTTAGCCACTCTATCATTGAGGTCCCACATCTTAAGATCATTTAGTTATAAATCAAAAGAGTTCCTATACACCACCATGATCTCTAATTATTTCCAATCCTTGATTACAATTCTACCAATGTCTAGTGGAAAGGGATAAACTTGAGCTTTCTTATTCTTCTTGTAGTGCCAATCCATTCCATAGATGATTTGATAAGAAATTTATTACTCTATAAGCTTATTGGGAGCATATATAGGCAATCTATATGGTTGGACTAGGTGTTTCTCTAAGTTTTTTTGCTAATTATTTTTAGAAGAAAGAAGAAACTAAAGTTAAAGGTTTGGGGTTTGTACGTTACCTGGATTAAGTTGTGCACCGTATCCAAGCATTGTAGGAGCTCCTCTTTGGATATGGAGGAAACACCTATAATAAGAAAGAGACTTAAACAAAGAAAATGTTAGAGGATATGGTGGACTGCCAAGCTACACGCTCAGTCTCGGAAGTGTAAAGCTCTGTAAGGAATGACAGTCCACTATTTAACGAAAAGAGTGTTGTATAAAAATAAATGATGAAAGACTAAGAAAGAGAAAAATAGATAATGCATACCTATTATCTGCAGTTAGTCTATCATAGTCACCAACATCGATATTTATATCGAGGTCAGTTGGGTCAATGATGCTGATGTCAGTTTTATTGTCGATGTCGGTAGGGGAAGTGGACCTTAGATGGGTTTTAGGTAGTTTCTATGGTTGACAGAGGAGTCTAAAGTTTAAAGGTTTGTGCTAGATTGCAGGAAGGTGGATAAAGTCTGTAGAAGGGTTGAGGTAGAGGGTAGGAATGTAAAGGGAGTAAGGATAAGAGGAAGGCTTTTCAACCTCTCCACGAAAGAAGTTGGGTTTCTCTTAACAGTTCTTAGAAATATAAAATGGAAACAAATTACCAATGTATTCTAAAATATTGAAATAAGAAGTAGAATACTTAGCTCTATTAGATGAAGAACTAGAGGTGTTTGATGTTGAGGTCCTCGTACAGTGTTTCAGTCCAATCTCTGGAATGACTTGTGCAGAGTTTCATAGCCAAGAGGATGATCATTGAGTTCTAATGCTTGGTCTCAGAGTGTGCACATTGATATCTGAAGAGTTTTTTAGAGGAGGATATGGTGGATTACCAAGCTACGTGCTCGGTCCCAGAAGCGTAAAGCTCTGTAAGGGATGACAATCCACTATTTAACAAAAAGAGTGTTGTATAAAAAGAAATGATGAAAGACTAAGAAAGAATAAAATAGATAATGTGTACCTATTATCTGTAGTCAATCTGTCATAGTCATCGACGTCGATAGTCCTGTCGAGGTCAGTTGGGTCAATGATGCTGATGTTGGTTTTATTGCTGATGTCGATAGGGGCAGTGGACCTTGGATGGGTTTCAGGAAATTTTTGTGGTTAACAGAGGAGTCTAAAGTTTAAAGGTTTGTGCAAGATTTCAAGAAGGTAGATAAAGTTTGTAGAAGGGTTAAGGTAGAGGGTAGGAATGTAAAGGGGGTAAGGATAAGATGAGGGCTTTTTAGCCTCTCCACAGAAGAAGTTAGGTTTCTCTCAATAGTTCTTAGAAATATCAAATAGAAACAAATTACCAATGTATTCTAAAATATTAAAATAAGAAGTAGAATACTTAGCTCTATTAGATGAAAAACCAGAGGTGTTAGGATGCTTATTCCCATTGTGGCTGATGTTGAGGTCCTCGTACAGTGTTTTAGTCTAATCTCTTGAATGACTTGTGCAGAGTTTTGTAGCCAGGAGGATGATCATTGAGTTCTGGTGCTTGGTCTCAGAGTGTGCATGTCGATATCTGAAGAGGTGGGGGTAACTCAAGGTTAGAGTCTAGCTTATGCAACTGACGTCGGTGATCCCACCGGTGTCAGTCGACAGTTGACTAACATTAATAGCTAGAGAATGGGTAAAAGGGCTATTTTTAGCCCTTTGCCCATTTCTCCATCTACAAAGTGCATTTGCCATTGGAGAACGGTCAAAATATGGGTTTATTAGGCATGAGAGTGAGTTAGGGAGTTGGAATAAGTCTTAGGTAGTTAGGATTCAGAGGACTTAGTCTTAGGGTGACTCATAGGGTAAGAAATGGTCTTAGGGCGAGGTGTCCAAGGTGAGGTGTCTAGGTGAGGTCATTAATTTAAAATAAGTAGTTTATTTTAAATTAATAAGGTGTGTAAGTGTTTAGAAGGGGACCAAGGGGGGTTGACACAATATTGGTGTCTACATTTGCCCCTTTTTGTCTTATGGTTCATCTTGATGAACTGCAAGACAAAAATAGGTGTAGGTTGCCCTAAGTATGGGATGAGGTATTCCCCCTCAAAGTGGTAATCGAAAGAAGGGAACCCAAAATTAGGTGACAATTTGATAGGTAGTGGATGGATAATGTGAGGTTTGAGTGTGAACACTGAAATAATTGAGATTGCACGTATACCACTTCACTTGATAGGTAGGTCAAATTATCGCAGGCAATGTCGACGAGCACTAAAATCAAAGTAATCAGTCCCCAACTTATTAGTGGTAGCTGATTGGGTTAAATGATCAAAGTTGTAGCTCTAATGGTCATCATGTTCCAAGTATCTGGGCTATGAAGTACTCCTAAAAAACATGAAAATGTCACAAATATTTGGGATCAACTTGGTCGTAATCTAACAATATGTGTGAGGGGCATAATGTGGGGTGTGTACAATTTTCTAACTATTCGTGAAGTAGCATATGTAATAAAAACAACCAAGGCAAAGTTGTCTCGAAAGTGGTCATGGTCTGAGGAGATAGTGACAATCTCTAAGGTCATTAGTTCAGTCAGGCTGAGATATAAGTGATCTCAAGTGTTGTGTGTTGTGGTTAAGGAGATATATGTGATCTCTAATGTGCCCCATGAGAAGTCTAAAGTGACTTCTACAGTGTCAGGGCTGGTTGTTTGGTCATGATTTTAGACAATTTGGGATAGTTGGCCCATTAGGTAGATGGATGAATGAGTGGTCAAGCTAACCTCAGAAGACCCCATGTCAATTGAGTGTTGCCTACATAGCTCCTATTTTAAGGGCCTCAGGCCAATGTAGTTCTCCCAAAAGGGAAGAAGAGGGTAGGTTATGGATTGGTTTTGACTAGGTTAGGTCATGGTTAAAGGTTATATAGTTGGTCCATCAGGTAGATGAATGAATGAATGGCCGAGCTAACCTCAGAAGACCCCATGTCAACTAAGTGCTGCCTACATAGCCCTTATTTTAAGGGCCTCAAGCCAATGTAGTTCTCCCCAAAAGGGAAGAAGAGGGTAGGTTATGGATTAGGTTTGTCTATGTTAAGTCATGGTTAAAGGTTATATGGTTGGTCCATCAGTTAGATGAACAAACGAATGGTCGAGCTAACCTCAAAAGACCCCATGTCAACTGAGTGCTACCTACATAGCCCATGCAAGGGCCTCAGGCCAATGTAGTTCTCCCCAAAAGGGAAGAAGAGGGTAGATTATGGATTGGTTTTGACTAGGTTAGGTCATGGTTAAAGGTTATATGGTTGGTCTATCAGGTAGATGAATGAACGAATGACCGAGCTAACCTCAGAAGACCCCATGTCAACTGAGTGCTACCTACATAGCCCATGCAAGGGCCTTAGGCCAATGTAGTTCTCCCCAAAAGGGAAGAAGAGAGTAGGTTGTGGATTGGGTTTGATTAGGTTAGGTCATGGTTAAAGGTTATATGGTTGGTCCATCAGGTAGATGAACGAACGAATGGCTGACCTAACCTCAGAAGACTCCATGTCAACTGAGTGCTGCCTACATAGCCCTTATTTTAGGGCCTTAGGCCAATGTAGTTCTCCCCAAAAGGGAAGAAGAGAGTAGGTTATGGATTGGGTTTGACTAGATT
This sequence comes from Torreya grandis, assembly GCA_037957365.1. NCBI lineage: Eukaryota > Viridiplantae > Streptophyta > Pinopsida > Cupressales > Taxaceae > Torreya > Torreya grandis. The sequence goes on from JARHVA010002636.1 coordinate 1,584,338, forward strand.
AGGTCATGGTTAAAGGTTATATGGTTGGTCCATCAAGTAGATAAATGAACGAGTGGCCAAGCTAACCTTAGAAGACCCCATGTCAACTGAGTGCTACCTACATAGCCCTTATTTTAAGGGCCTCAAGCCAATGTAGTTCTCCCCAAAAGTGAAGAAGAGGGTAGGTTATGGATTGGTTTTGACTAGGTTAGGTCATGGTTAAAGGTTATATGGTTTGTCCATCAGGTAGATGAACGAATGAATGGCTGAGCTAACCTTAGAAGACCCCATGTCAACTAAGTGCTGCCTACATAGCCCCTATTTTAAGGTCCTCAAGCCAATGTAGTTCTCCCTAAAAGGGAAGATGGAGTCAAACAGGCTGATAGTTGGTTTGGTCATGTTAGAAATGATGAGTGTATGATGATGTTACAACCTTTTCCATATTGTGTGATGGTGTATGTTGTAACATAGGTTATGTGGTTGTTCATCCTTAGCACCATATTGGTGATGGTGTATGCTAAAAATGAAATGAGTTTATTTATGCTTCAGCAAGTTTCCATATTGGTGATGGTATATGCTTGACATAAATTGTGTTTGGTTGATATTTATTTTCGTTAGGTTGGAAATGATGAGTGTATGATGATGTTACAGCCTTTTCCATATTGTGTGTTGGTGTATGCTGTAACATGGGTTATGTGGTTTTTCATCCTTAGAAATTTTCCATATTAGTGATGGTGTATGCTAAAAATGAAATGAGTTCATTTATGCTTCAACAGGTTTCCATATTGGTGATGGTATATGCTTGACATAAATTGTGTTTGGTTGACAGTTTCCATGTGTATTGTTTTCCATAGAAGCTAATGTGAATGGAATATGATAATTTATATAACACAAATTGGTATTTGCATTAAATAAATCATGATGTTATGTCAGTGGTAGAAAATGTTTTGGTTGTATTGGCATGTGACAAAGGTGTGTAAGAAGTGAAAGGCACATTGCTCTTTCATTGACAAGGACCATAATGATAGCATAGATAGGGTTTTTGAAAAAAGCCCCATTCATGCATTACATTGTTAACCATTGGTTTTTGTTAGAGAAGTATGCTAATCACTTGACATTAAGTGAGCTCAAATTCCCTTGAGTATGTTGGGGTAATAGGTTTGATTATGTGATATGTGAGGATAGCATAACCCTTTTTTAGTAGGGATAACTTTGCCCCTTTTATAAGTGACCCTGAGAATGACTATAGGCAAGTCCATGACTTAATAGTTTGTCAGTCATTTTTTTGGGAGACTGATCAATGTGGGAAGTCTACTTGGAGATGTTTTGTTTTGTGGTCATGTGAAGCTGATCGATGTGGGAAGCTTCTAAGAGGGTGCTATTTATGGTAGCAAAGTTTGGGCATAGCCATCCTTTAAAGGAATGGTCTATGTTTTGCTTTATAAGTTTTGATGTCTTTGAATAGCTATCCTTCAAGGGAGTAGTCTATTAATTACATCAATAATGTAGCTGTCCTTCAAGGGAGCAGTCTACATTGATAGTTTATGACCTTTTGTTAGGCATCCCAGTTTTATGTTTTTTTTTGTTGACTGAACTTTTAGTCATGGACTAGACTATAGAGGTTTAGGGGTTTCCCTTTTTATTAGGACAAAGCATCAATGCTTTAACAAAAAGGGTTAACTAATGTTTGTAGGGAAAAAGGGTTGAAAGGAATAGGAATGAAGATGATGGGGGTTGTTCAAGGGATGAGCTCAAGTTAAACATCAAGTGAATGATTACTTGATTAATAGTAGAATGATCACAAATGTAAGGCATTAAGGGGCTCAGGTTCTAGCTGGCCTTTGAGAGAAGACAGATGATAAGTGCCTGATCCATACTTGTGCATTATTATGTAAGGTTTGAGCCAATTAGGAACAAACTTGCCTCATTTTCTTCTTTCCATATTGGTCACATGTTGGTTTTCTTTAAGGATGAGATCTCTAATTTTTAAATCTCGCTCTTTCAGATTTTTGTTGTAGGCACGCTTGATGTGATCTTAGACATGAAGTGGGTTAGCATGTTGCTGACATTTGATGCAATGCTAAACATAGTCACTACAGTCTTGGTTAAGAGTGGGCCAATAATAGCCCAGGGGGAAGATGTGCTTTGCAACTGAGTTACTGCTGAAATGCCCTCCACAAATCCCATCATGGACTTGTTTAATGGCATGAGATGTTTTAGTGGTGGTTAAGCATTGGAGGAGGCCATCGAGGCCTCATTTGTGGAGAAGACCCCCTAGCATGGTGTATCGAGTAGTACTCTTGATAAAAGCCTATCATCCATTACTAGAGAGGTGAGCAAGAATGATAGAATAAGTCAAGTAGTCAACAAGTCATTTATACCAAACATCATGTGGACTAGAGAGGTTAGGAGGAATTTCTCCTGAAGATGTTGGTTGAGATGTGCTTAAGATAGAAATCTTGGGTTTTAGTGTTTGAGAAGGTGTGACAAATGGATATGTCTAACGGATAGAAACCTTCTCTTTTCCTTTATCCTTTAAAGTTTGAGACCTGGTGGTCACATTAATGGTGTTAATTTCTAATAAAGGGGGAGAAGGTGGTAGAGGGACCATAGTCTGATGATGGGATCCTGATGAAGGCGAGGAGGTTTGAGAGACATGGGAAGGTGTTGGTAGTTTGTCAAAACAATCCTCAACAAGAAGGGTGTCCTTTTCCAAGTATTGGCGAATGACAACCTTAAGAGCACAACAATTCTCAGTATCATGCCCAGGTGTGCAATGATATAGGTAGATTTGAGTGTCATCAAACCAAGATGGTTTTGATCCGAGAGGTTGAAATGGTTTAATGGGTAGGAGAGTGATGCTAGAAGACTGCAACAATTAGTGTAACATCGAAGCATAGGAACCCACTAATGGGTCTGCACTCATTATTGTAGTAGGGGTTGACAACTTATATTTAGGAGTTGTAAGGGGAGTTTTTTATACCACCTTTTTGGTTGGTGGTGTGGCCACACACGTAGATGACACTTTCTTAGTGAGAGGTGTTGAATTTTTTGGAGGAGGTATGTTTTTAACAGGTAGAGGGAGTAATAGAGGCAATTTGTTTTTGTTAGGTGTTGGAGTAGGGAGCACTCCTATTAAGGTGGAAGGATGTGGACCCAAGATAGATGGTAATGGTGAAGGTGGGGGAGGAGTTCTTTAATGTGGTTTAGTAGCCTTCTTTAGTATGGTGCAAGGACCACTACTATGTGAGGTGAGGTTCAAATCTACCTTCACCTGTGAGTAAGTGAGGTTTGATATAGGGCAAACACCAAGAGATTTAATTTGTTTTGGCATGGTGAACGCCTGTGAGGGTTTGGGTTCAGATGTGGAAGGTTAAGCTTTTGATGATTTGGAAGTGGAAGCTCGATCCTCATCAGAGGCTTTGGGGTGAATTGTCATAAAAATATTGGCAGTATAAGGCAAGGTAGAATGTGTAAGATAAAGAGCCTTAAGCTGCTCCCATAATGCCTCATGTTTTAGGTTCCTAGAATGGAGAAATCCTAAGTTTTTTTCCAATTGAGAGAAGGGTTTAGGTGACATTGTGTGAGGTCTTACAGTCACTATTTTGGAGGATTTGGGTGATTGCGAGAGTGGAAACATTTTAGACTCAGTAATCACGAGCCAAAGACGAGAGAAAACTATCACCGAATCTTCCTTGGCTGAAGTGGGTGAAGTGGAAAGTTCTTCTCTCAGTAGAGAAGGGATTGGAGAATGTGGCTCTTCAAGAGGATAGAGCACAGGGATGATCATGCATTCCACGTGTGGTCTAGAAGTGGGGAAAGTATGATCCTCCATTGGTAATAAGAAGGATGAGGGCGGGGCAGCTGGTGTTGGTACCATCAAAGCATCCTCCAATATGGGAGAGGTCAAAGTAGACTCTCCTACGTGTGAAAGGGGGATGGATGGAGGAATTTCCTCCATCGGTGGAGGATAAATAGGAGAGGAAGGCTCCTCTAAAGGGTGAAGCAGAGAGATGATGGCCCCTTCTACATGAGGATGTGGGGTATGAATGGTAACTTCTTCCAATGGTAGAAGAAGAGGGAAGGTAGGGGAAAGAGGAATAGGTAATATGTGTTCCTCACAAGGTAGAAGAATGGGTAAAGGAGGTGTTTGATGTTATGGGGGTGATATGGGTAAAATAGGCTCTTCTACCCTTGGTGGATAAAAGGGTTGACTAACCTCTTCAGACTGTGGGAGAGGTTGGTTAGGAAAAAAGGAGAGATCATGTTGACCGTGCATATGTTGTGTTCTTGAGGGTCATTGGCCATGGTCTAAACATTGTTCTGACTTGGGGGATGGTTAGAAAATGGTTGCCTAAAGACATCCATGTTTTGGTTGGGCAGTGCATTAGGGTTATCCAAAACAAGGTTCCCTTTGTCTAGCATGTCTTGAATAATGTTTTGAAGGTTTTGAAATTGTCTGTGTCATGACCCTTGACATGATGATATTTACAAAAGTCATTTCCCTATACCATGCAGGGATGGCTTGTGAGGGATCAAATTGGGGTGGTCAGATTTGAGGGAGGTTGAGGACTCCCTACTTTACTAGTTTATCCAATACAGAAGTGTATGATTCTCCTATTGGAGTGTATTGACACTGTACATACCGTTGTTAGAATTGTTTTGTGATGTTTTGTGATGTGGAAGGCTCAGATTGGTTGGTTGTGGTAGAAGATGATGATTTGAGGACCACAGTGTTTGGTGATCCCTTAGACTTGGAGTGGGAAGAAGAAGATTTGGAAGAAGAAGGGTCATTGGATTTTGCATTAGTATCTTTGCTACACAATTTGATCCTATCCTCTTTGACTGCATGGAGTTCAAGCTTTCGGGCCATAGTGAAAGCTTCATCAAAAGTGTGGAAAGTTTGAACCTGCAAAGTGGATGAGATGTGCTTGGCAGATGCTCTTGAAAAGAGCTCAATGAGCTCATGTTGAGGTAGTGAAAAGGAGAGTTGGTTGATCAAACCTCTCCAATGGGTGAGGAAGTCTGCTATTGATTCATCATCGAATTGTCTAATAGAATATAGGTCTGTGATGGAGACCTTCTTGGTGATGTTGATTGAGAAGTGGTCAAGGAATAGCTGAGCTAGTTGAGTAAAGGTAAAGAGAGAATGACTAGTAATGGAGCTATACCAATCAAGGGTGGTGCCAAAAAGTGACATGGGGAATATGGGAAGTAATAACGCATCATCATGTGCTATGAAGTAACAAGCGTGTCTAAACATGCATAGATGTTGTTGTGGGTCCTCTTTACTCTAAAAGCGAGTAAATTTTGGGAGTTCCCAATGGCTAGGGTATGGTCTAATAGGCACTGAAGGGTGAATAGGTTCATTATAGATTTATTTGTATGAAAGAACACTCCTTGAACCTAAAATATATGTCTCAAGGTTGGACATCTTATCCATTAGCATCTTAATTAGATCGGCTAATGGATTGGCAGGAGGGGCACCTGCTAGGTTATAGGGTACTTAGAAGGCATTAAGAGGGGTGTATGATGTACTTGGTTGCATTTGTGTAGGTACAACATATTGGTAGTTCATCATAGGGACTAATGTCGAGGCCATGGGGACTTGTGCCACAAAATTGGAAGGCACAACTTGACTGGATGCCGCCAAGGGTGGTTGAATGGCGGTGAGACTAGTTAGAGGATGAGTATCCACTCTCGTGTTTATAGGTGTAAGAGTGGGTGGGATAGAGACAATCAAGTTCTGAAAAGGTGTCAAACTTGGTTGAATTATTTGTGGTTGAGGGGGTATGAAAACCCTGATGGAGGTAGGGCCAGAAAGGATAGAAGGGGAGGCCAAATCTTGAGCATTAGCCATGGTTAGGTTACTGGTCGAGGCAATGGATTGAGTGACCATGGGTTAGGTAGTGGATGCTATTGATATCATTGTCGCTTCAACCAAAGAAGTTGGCATCCCATAAATAGGGTTACCTGAAGGATCTCACGTTTGGCTTCTAGCGAGATAATGTTGGAGAGCCTTGACATTGTGGTCAAGGAATCTCTCAAAAGCTTGATCCCCTTTGAGAACAATAGGAGGTTGATCGGTGGGGGTAGGTTGGATAGGAGTATGTTCAGTGTCTGAAGTATACTCCATTAGATGACTTGGTATGAAGGGTGAAGGTGGGAGTGGCTGTTGACTTGCATGGTCAACAAGAGTTTTGGCTTGACTACGTGTCAAAACCATTCAAGGTGAAATGGGTTCAAGTTCAAAAACTATGTGTTTTAGTTTTAAAAAACTAGAACTTGTGTTTAATAGCAAAAAATTTGGGTTTTAATCTTGCTATTTAGAAAGAAAATTTGGTTGACAATGATTGACGTCAGTTTACTAACTAATGTTGGTTATGAAATGTTGCTGATGTCAGTGGGGAAACTGATGTCGATGAAGATTAGTTGCCGATGTTAGTGGAAAAATTGATGTCAATTTTTGTGTAATTCCAGAAACACAAAAAATTGAGAATTTTTGGAAGAAGGAGATATTCTGAGTTGTTTTTGAACTTTAGAATGATGCAACCTTACCAGCTCAAACAATCAGATAAAATAGTAGAATAGATGATTTGGCAAGCAACCTCTAAAACATTAGATTCCTAGGAATAAATTTTAAATTCATGGTGGCTTATGCCTTAATAGAATGTGTTTGGGAATTGGGCTTGTAGAAGAGGTCTTAAAGAGGAAGTGTATGGCTGGTTTCAGGTTATGTTTTGGTGCTCAAAAATTTGTGTTAGGTTTAGTACGTGGCCTGGTGTTGGGGCTTGCTCCCTTCACTTCATGAACCCAGAACCAAGATGGGCCACTCAGCCAATATATAATTTGCCTATAGTTTATACTCTACCAGAGAACAGAGTGGGTCCTCCTCTTAGTAGTGAAGTCCAAGTAGGATCACCGGGAAGGGTAAGGTATCTGCTAGGTGATGAAATCCTAGACGGGCCTTGTCTCAAGTATGTTTAAATGTTTAATTTGATTATGATTTTGATCTGGTTGTGTAACATTTGTGCACTATGATTTATTCATAATGTTTTTTTAATTACTAAGTGAGTGGGCTAAGTATGCATTCAAGCAAGAATGAAATGCAATAGTTTTTTAACCCAAATTGAAATATTTTGTTCAAATGCAAACAATTGGAGAAGAGGTTAAGAATATGAATTTTTCACTATTCTAAGATGCAGAGAAGAAGTGACAAGAAGAAAAAAAAAGATGTTCTTTTTAACTTGTGCTAATGGTTTCTTTTTGAAATAAAGAGATAGAAGAAAAGGATGTAAGAAGAGAATATTTTCCTAATGAAACTATATGAAAATTTGCTTTTTAGAAAAATGAACCCAAGGAAAACTCCAGGGTCCAACCGGGTTTGCCAGAATGTTTCTCTAAGTTTTTTTGCTAATTATTTTTAGAAGAAAGAAGAAACTAAAATTAAAGGTTTGGGGTTTGTACATTACCCAGATTAAGTTGCGCACCGTATCCAAGTGTTGTAGGAGCTCCTCTTTGACTGTGGAGGAAACACCTACAATAAGAAAGAGACTTAAACAAAGAAAATGTTAGAGGAGGATATGGTGGACTACCAAGCTACGCGCTCGGTCTTGGAAGCGTAAAGCTTTGTAAGGGATGACAATCCACTATTTAACGAAAAGAGTGTTGTATAAAAAGAAATGATGAAAGACTAAGAAAGAGAAAAATAGATAATGCATACCTATTATCTGGGGTTAGTCTGTCATAGTCACCGATGTCGGTAGTCCTACCAAGGTCAGTTGTGTCAATGATGCTGACGTCAGTTTTATTGTCGATGTCGGTAGGGGTAGTGGACCTTGGACAAGTTTCAGGTAATTTCTATGGTTGATAGAGGAGTCTGAAGTTTAAAGGTTTATGTAGGATTGTAGGAAGGTGGATAAAGTCTGCAGAAGGGTTAAGGTAGAGGGTAGGAATGTAAAGGGGGTAAGGATAAGAGGAAGGCTTTTTAGCCTCTCCACAAAAGAAGTCGGGTTTCTCTCAACAATTCTTAGAAATATCAAATGGAAACAAATTACCAATGTATTCTAAAATACTAAAATAAGAAGCAAAATACTTAGCTCTATTAGATGAAGAACCAGAGGTGTCAGGATGCTTATTCCCATTGTGGCTGATGTTGAGGTCCTCGTACAGTGTTTCAGTCCAATCTCTGGAATGACTTGTGCAGAGTTTCATAGCCAGGAGGATGATCGTTGAGTTTTGATGCTTGGTCTCAGAGTGTGGGCATTGATATCCAAAGAGGTGGGGGAAACTCAAGGTTAGAGTCTAGCTTATTAGTGTAGGTTTTTATTTTTCCTTATTTATTAATTAGGGAAATTGTATTTTTTGTGCATACATGGAGTTTTCCTACATTTGTGGGATAGGCTAGCTTATGTGGAGGTGTGTGTCATAGATGTGTCATAGGTGTCATAAGAATGTCATAAGTAACTCCCTTGATGGGAGTTACTTAGTATTCTTAGCACCTTATCACCACCTTTCATGGAGGAGTTACTGATAATTTTTGGTGTGCCTTGTCCACCTTTTGTGGAGGAGTTACTTTCGTACTCTCCTATTTGTAGTCCTCATTTTGGCCATTCCATGCTAATTCAGATTTGGTTTTCTCCATTTTGTTTTGTGCAATTTATCTTCTTGTTATTGTCAAATTGCTTTAGCATCTTGTGGTGTGCACTTGTTTATCTTGTGTGATCACGTCTTCATTATACTTGCATTATCCAGATTCTGGCAACAACTCCGATATGGTATCAGAGCATTCCAGATAATCTTGTGTGTGATTATGCTTTTAGCTTATTTTTTCAAATCAAGAGGAGTGGAGTTCATTTTTTTATTTTTAGATTTGATAAAAAAATTAAAAATTCTGTCCATATCTGGTATCAGTTTCTTGGGAATCCTTGGCCTTTGGTTGTCTTCACCTCAGGGATCAGCATTCAATAATAGAAGGAGGAAGGTTGGCACTTAGTTCTAGCAAGGAGCAGCAGTAACTTCATTCCTGCAAGGTGCCTCATACAGTCCAATTTTTTTGGAAGAAACACTGTGTTTTGCTTACAGCTGACCAAGTCGTACGGCACAAGTCTGAGCCTAGCTTCTGTAATCTATGCATTTTTCCTGGTAAGAGGCCTGCATATTTTTTGTTACTTATTTTCTCTAGCCTAAGGAAAAAGGTGACGCTGCCCAGTTTAGGGGCTGCCCAGCCCAGGCACGTCCCAGCTGCTTGCATGATGTTTAGGCACTGTTTTAGGTGCTTGCATGCTGTTTCAGGTGCTGCCATCATGTTTTAGGTGTTGTTGTTGCTAGTTGACTCATTTTTGTTTGTACATCAGACATAGTGCCCTCTGACAGCCATCAAACTTTGCATCGGTTGAGGCTCCCTGTTGACAAATCTGCAACTGTTGTCTTCTAAAAAATGGTGCTCCTTTTTGGCTTTCAATGCCTTCTTTAGTGGGCCCTCTCTCTCTCCCTATTTTTTGGGTAAATCTATCTTTTGATAATTATTTTGATATTCTTAAATCAGTGATTTGACTGTTTGTTTTAAAATCAAATTTGAAATTAACATTCAAAAAAAAAAAGCCAGTTTAGAGGTTTAATTTCACTTGTATCTTCGACCTATGAAGACGAAGGGTGAGGCCCAGGTTGGTAAGAGGCCAATTCCCCCTCACAAAGACCTCATTTGGATTCCTCATTTCGTGCCAAATCCAACAAGTGGTTGGAAGGCTACTTTCTCTCCCCATAACAGGTATTTTTTTGATGTTTTAGTGCCTTTTTTGTAAAAACACTAGTTTACAAAAAAATTGTAACTTTAAAATCTTGCAAATGGTAGCTTGGTTTTGGGTGCCATTTTTTGCAAAAGTGCTTGTAATTCAATTATCCACAGTGTAGACTTGTTATTTTTCAAAAATGCACTAGTTTATAAAGTGCCAAAAATTTGGGTCTTCTGAGACGCATTTTCGGCTGAGTCCGACGTCCTGTTTGCTTTTGTCTTACACTAATTGCTCTAAGATGCATTTTCAGCTGAGTCCGACATATTTTGAGTGTGAACTTGCATATTTGGGGGGGCTCAATATTTCGGGGGGGGTGTGATTGATTTTTCACATCTTTCAAACTTCACTTTCATTCTCCTTTCTGCATACAATCACAACTTGCAATCAAACACAACTTCAGCTAAATTCAGCTAAAAAATGGATTCTTTTCAACTTAAACCCTTAACACCCTTCAACTATCATGAATGAAAAGTTAAAATGTCAATCATTCTTAGAAGCAAAGGGTTGTATAGGATCATAATGGGTACAGAAATAGAACCCAACATAGATGCTGAAAAGGTTAAGTGGTACAGTCATAGTGATGAAGCCTTTGGGTTATTGAGATTGTCTGTGTCTCCAAAACTTCTCTTCCACTTAGAATCCTCCCAAACCCCTAATGACATATGGGACACCTTATAAAACTTGTTTGGGAAGCTTGATGAGATGAGAGGTCATGAGCTCGAAAATGAACTCATAAGTCTAAGTCCTAGCAACTTTGACACCCTACAGGACTTCTTCACTAAGTTTAAAGCCCTTATATTGCAATTGAAAGAATGTGGAATAGAGAAGAAAGATGATCAACTCATACTTTATATTCTCGCAAAGTTAGGTCCAAGTTATTCAGTCTTTGTCTCCACTTTCCATGCCATTAAAAGTGCCCTTGGTACTACATGAAAAATGCCTTCTTTGGATTCATTCATTGAAAACTTGACTAGGGAGCAAGATAAGCTAATTCAGATGGGCACAATGAAGTATACTCAACCCCAAGCTTTGATAGCTAGAAATGGTAAGGACAAGACTTCAACAAAGGAGAAGAAGAAAAAGAACAAGGATCAAGAGAAGAAGAAAGAAAACACCAATCCTGCCAAAAACAACACTGGAACTTCCTCTTCTAATGCTAAACGTAAGAAGGAGAAGGTTAAGTGTGCCTATTGTAAAAAAAATGGGCATGATGAACACAAGTGCATGAAGAAACAAATAGACCACCTAACTCATCTTCTAGAGAAGAACAACATAGGTGTTCCAGAGTCCATCAAGCAGAATTCATCAACCCAAGATTCTAATAAGGCAAAAGGCAAGGGTAAGGAGAAAGAAAAGGGCAAGGCTCTTGTAGCTACAACAACTTCCACATCTTCATGGGTCATTGACTCGGGTGCTTCTCACCACATGGGCTCTTCACTAGTTGAGTTTTCATCTTTAGAGCCTCATAGCATGACTTCAATAAGTTTGGGTGATGACACATTAGTTTCTATTGCAGGAAGAGGGTCTGTTGAAATGGAAGGGGGAACATTCAACAATGTTCTAAGTGTTCCTTCTCTTTCAACCAATCTCCTATCAGTGTACCAAATCACTCACATTGGTCGGGGCATGAGATTTGATTTTTCACCAGATTTAGTGTCCATCAGAGAGTTGCATAGTGATACTACAGTGGCAGTGGGAAGGGTAGATCACCAAGCCAGGTTATACACCTTTTCACATTTTGCATCAGATTCTTCTCCTACAGCATTGCTGACTCATTCAGATGGAGTTAGCAAATTGTGGCATGAGCGGTTTGGCCACCTTAACTACCGCTATCTTGAGCAACTTTGTAAAAATGACATGGTCATTGGCTTGCCTCGTGTCTGATTCTCAAAAGGACTTTGTGAAGGGTGCTCCCTTGGGAAGCATCTCGAAGCAAAATTTGACAAAGGCAAAGCTTGGAGGGCTTCACAACCTTTGGAGTTAGTCCACAGTGACGTATCGGGACCCTTTCCCAAACCATCTTTGACAAGGGCCAAGTACATCCTCACTTTCATTGATGATTTCTCTAGGTAAACTTGGATATATTTTCTCAAACAAAAGTCTAAAGTGTTTGAACATTTTCTAGACTTCAAGGCTCTTGTTGAGAAACAGAGTGAGAAATCCATCAAGGTTCTTCAAACTGATAATGGAGGGGAGTATGTTAGCATCAGGTTTGAGCAGTTTTGCACCACAAAGGGGATTGATTTGCAATGCATAGTCACCTACAGTCCTTCACAAAATGGGGTTGCAGAACATAAGAATAGGTTCTTGAAAGAGATGGATAGTTGTATGATTCACTCCAAATCCTTAGCACCACAGTATTGGGATGAAGCCATCAATTGTGCTTGCTACATTCAAAACAGTGTTCATCACAAAGCTTTGAAAGGGATAACACCCTTTAAAGCTTGGCATAAAAGGAAACCTGATGTTGAGCACCTCAGGGTTTTTGGATCCCCAGCCATGGCCTGCATTCTAAAGAAGAAACATAAAGCTATGGAATGTTAGTCCAAGCCTTGCATCTTTGTAGGATATCTGGATGGTATTAAGGGATATCACCTTCTAGATCTAGTCACACATGACTTCATCAAGAGAAGTGTCCATTTTCAGGAGAGTCCTAGAGACTCAACACTTGACACTTCTTCTCCCTCATCGGATCTACTTCTTCATGATGATTCCTCATCAAATTCAGATTAGCCACATCAGGCTCTTGAGCCAGAGTCATCTTCTTATTCTTCAAGTTCAGATAGTGAGGATAGTGATGCAGTATCATCCACTTCTAGTCAGTTAGAGGATGAGGAGTTAGCACCTGATTCACCCACTTCTGGGCCACTTTGGGCCAGACAGACACTTGAGAGTGCTGACACTTGGGCAAGAGACCCTGCAGATGACAAACGTACTAAGGGGGATTTTCAGAGAGATCCACATGCCTTCTTTGCTTCAGTTTCATATCTACAGACTTTTTGAGAGGCATCAGGGGTACCTGAGTGGGATAGTGCTATGGAGGAAGAATATTCTTCCTTAATCAAAAATCACACTTAGGATTTGACTTCACTTCCTAAGGGAAGAAAGATGGTTTAATGAAGGTGGATATATCGAACCAAGTTTGCAGCAGATGGGTTGGTCAATAAGTACAAGGCATGATTGTTCACCAAAGGTTTCTCACAAGTGGTAGGCATTGACTACTTAGAGACCTTTGCACCCATTGCAAAGATGACCTCTATCTGACTCACCTTAGTTATTACCGTAGCACATGGTTGGGATGTGCATAAGATGGATGTGAAGAGTGCCTTTCTTCATGAAGACCTTGAGGAGGAGATCTACATGGAGCAGCCACCAGGATTTGTTTAGGATTCTTCCTTAGTATGCAGACTTAGGAAATCTATCTATGGCCTCAAACAGGCCCCTCAGGCTTGGTATGCCAAGATGGATTCCTTTCTTCTCACAGTGGGTTTCACTAGGTGCCATTCTGATCCTAATGTCTACTTCTTACGGTAGGATGATTCACTTCTAATTTTGGTTATATATGTTGATGACCTTTTGATCACCAGGAGTTCTTCATTGGCTATTACAATGGTGAAGGCATCTCTTCAGGAGAGATTTGACATGACAGACTTAGGTTTGTTGCACTACTTCCTTGGCATCGAAATCTCACAGTCAGATTTAGGGATTTCTCTTGTATAGCCTAAGTATACTCTTGACTTATTGGCTTAATTTCACATGGTTGATTGCAAGCCATCTCTGACTCCCTTTCTATCAGGAGTCAAGCTTAAGACTGATTGTTCTTCACCATTGGTTGATACCACTTGGTATCGACAACTTGTTAGTAGTCTCATCTACTTGACTCACACCAGGCCTAACATTTCATATATAATGGGACTTGTCTCTAGATTCATGCAGGAACCCCATGAGCTGCATTGGAAAGCAACTAAGAGGATCTTGCATTACATATAGGGTTCACATAGATATGGGATTCACTACAAATTTGGCATAGAGGTTGACTTGGTTGGATATACAGATTCAGCCTGGGCTGGTGATTCATAGACTCGTAAGTCCACTTTTGGTTACAGTTTCTCTCTAGGTTTAGGTCCTATCAGTTGGTCTAGCAAGAAGCAAAATGCTATTGCTATATCATCCATAGAGGTAGAGTACAGGGGAGCTGTTAATGTAGCTACTGAGGCTATTTGGCTTGAGGGGATTCTTTCTGAATTTGGCATTCCTGTTAGGCAGCCCACTATCATTTATTGTGATAATCAGAGTACCATACAAATTTTCAAGAATCTGATTCAGCACCAGTGGCCCAAGCACATAGAGATTCACATGCATTTTATTTGAGAGCTTATTCATAGTCAGGTTATTGACTTGATATTTTGCCAGTCTTCAGTGTAAGTTGCAGACATCCTCACCAAACCTTTTATTGAGAGCAAGTTAATTCATCTATGAGCTCTTCTTGGGGTGCGGTCTACATTTAGAACATCATCATCTTTAGGGGGACCTTTTAGCCTCTTCTTTCCTTTTATGTCTCTCTTTTGGAGGGGAATTTTTTCCTACGGGTTTTCTCCTTTTCTCTATCTTATGGGAGATTGCATTTGTACATGGGTACCTCATCAGGCCTAGTTGCCGGGACCCATTTTATATTTCCACACTTCCCACCTAAGCTATGCTTATGGGGGGTTATTAGTGTAGGTTTTTATTTTTCCCTATTTATTAATTAGGGAAATTGTATTTCTTGTGCATACATGGAGTTTTCCTACATTTGTGGGATAGGCTAGCTTATGTGGAGGTGTGTGTCATAGATGTGTCATAGGTGTCATAAGAATGTCATAAGTAACTCCCTTGATGGGAGTTACTTCTGTATTCTTAGCACCTTGTCACCACCTTTCATGGAGGAGTTACTGACAATTTTTGGTGTGCCTTGTCCACCTTTTGTGGAGGAGTTACTTTCGTACTCTCCTATTTGTAGTCCTCATTTTGGCCATTCCATGCTAATTCAGATTTGGTTTTCTCCATTTTGTTTTGTGCAATTTATCTTCTTGTTATTGTCAAATTGCTTTAGCATCTTGTGGTGTGCACTTGTTTATCTTGTGTGATCACATCTTCATTGCACTTGCATTATCCAGATTCTGGAAATAACTCTAATATAGCTTATGCAACTGATGTCGGTGATCCCACCAGTGTCGGCTGATAGTTGACCGACGTCGATGGCTAGAGAATGGGTAAAATGGCTATTTTTAGCCCTTTGTCCATTTCTCCATTTACCAAGTGCATTTGCCATTAGAGAATGGTCAAAAGACAAGTTTATTAGGCACGAGAGTTAGTTAGGGAGTTGGAATAAGTCTTAGGTAGTTAGGATTTGGAGGACTTAGTCTTAGGGTGACTCATAGGGTAAGAAATGGTCTTAGGGTGAGGTGTCTAGGTGAGGTGTCCAAGGTGAGGTGTCTAGGTGAGGTCATTAATTTAAAATAAGTAGTTTATTTTAAATTAATAAGGTGTGTAAGTGTTTAGAAGGGGACCAAGGGGGGGTTGACATAATATTGGTTTCTACACTAAGATTCCTTCTATCCTTATTACAGTGTAATCTAGATAGAACCACACATCCCCCATGGTCTCCACTTGTCTTTTGATTAGAGGATGAGGCCTGGGCATAGGGATACTAGTGATTGCCTCAAAAATGACTGGGAAGATGCCATCACATATGAATTATATGTGATTCTTGTCTTTGAATATATTTAATTTGGAATAATGATGGGAAATGATAGTTCTACCATCAGGGGACCAATTTTGGATGCGAGGGAAATTAATAGAGGCTAGGAGTGAATCCAAGAGGTAAGACATCATAAGGAATTATTTGGAGGTATTTATCTTGATGGTTGTAAATTTTTTGGCCAAGAAAAAACTTATTAAGTCTCTAATGGGAGGGATTAAGTTCTGCTCCAACATGTAATGGACATAAGATACCTAGACTTTACTTAAATAAGTATTAGAAAAGGCAACAAAGGCTCTATTCAATAATGTCATAACTACCCCAACACCCTTCCTAAATTGGGAAATAGTAATCTCACCATTAGGTGTTTTGACAACATGGGAGCCTTGGATTAACCAAGGTGAGAGGACTGAATCTAGGTTTTGGAAATTTGTCCATTCTCTCAAGGAGGAGAGATCAACATAAGGCAAAGGGAGCTTATAGTAGGCTTCAAAGGCCATGGGAGCTATACATGCAATTTTATTGATACTTCTTTCATGAGTAATACATTCTATATCTATTCTATAGTTAATGAAAATAGGAACAAGAAGGTCAATGCAATGCATTACCTCTGGTTTAACAACCATATGGTGAAGGCCTACCAGCTAAATTGATACTAGGTCTCTATATCTTTGGTTTACCACATCATTCCTCTTTTATTATTTAGAAATTGGCTGAAAATACTTTATAAAGAAGAATAATTTGGAAAAAATTCTAATTCCATACACATTCAAGGCTGTTAAATCTAACTTTGTGTCTCTAAAGACTCTTCCTTCACCATCTGAAGTTAGGTAAAGCTTTTCTTCAATTTTCATATGTTGCCTACCTGCTACTATTGATTACACTAAATTTTAGTTGATGAAAACAAATATATCACTAAGGAACTTTCTCTAAATTCAAGTTGCACTTAATTTGATTGCTATGTGATCAATTGAACCAACTTAAGTCCTTCTTTATAGAGGGTTCATGGTTTTTAGATTTAATGGCAAAAATATCAAACTCTTGATTTCTTACATTGCTCAAATTTGATGGGACCTCATTCTCATGTATTTTACATTATCAAGGATAGGATATATTTTATTTTGATCTTCCATACCTACTTGGAGCTTATGTGGTAGGGTTCCATGCCTTTCATGGCAAATTTCATAAATGCTAGTTGAAGGCTAGCCGTTAGCTTTCAAAAGTCCTCTTTATTTTGATTTGAAAAATTGAATCCAAGTTCTTGCATTTAATTATTTTTTTAAATTTTTAAGCTCACTAATTATGCCATGTGTCAAGCTCATGAGGCAATTGAAAAGTCCTCAACTTCATCACACCATTAGATCAAATCCAATGAACAAGCAATTACCATTGGATCATAGCTAGGGCCAGATCATTAATTATATGCTTTTTTTAAAAGGCTTCAAGCTCGATGCACTATTGGATCAAATCCATCAAACAAGTGATCATCATTGGATCCTACAAGATGCTTAAATTTTAATTAGTTCCATGATTATATGAATCTTAGGCTTAAAACATCATTTAGAATTTTATGTTTAAAAATACAAAATGACTTAGGCTAAGATATTTATTTACTAGTTTTGTCTTCATAAAAAGTGAAGAATTTATTAAAAGGTTTTTTTGGAAATTCCCCCTTTTATTTGGATTTAAAAATTATCTAAGTTAAATTTTATGGGTTTGGTCATGTCAAATACGTCTTCATAGATGTCAAATAATGGGAGCAAACCTATCAAATTTAAGACAATGGAGTTTCCAAGGCTTCAAGGATTATTAGGTTAAATTTGATAGGTTCAATCATGTCAAATACATCCTCATAGATGTCAAATGATGGGAGCAAATCTATCAAATTTAAGATAATGGAATTTATTGGTCCAATAACCAAATGCCATGTGTAAAGCTCTCAAGAGTTCCCAGGGCTTCAAGGATTTACTAGGTTAAATTTGATGGGTTTGGTCACGTCAAATACATCCTCACAGACATCAAATAATGTGAATGAACCTACCAAATTTAAGATAATAGAATTTATTGATCCAATAATTGAATGCCACATGTAAAGGCCTCAGGATCTCTTAAGGCTTTGAGGATTGTCTAGGTTAAATTTGATGAGTTTGGTCATGTCAAATATGTCCTCATGGACATCAAAAGATGAGAGCAAACCTATCAAATTTAAGACAATGGAATTTATTGATCAAATAACTGAATGCCATGTGAAAATCCCTTAGGAGTTCCTATGGCTTTAGGGATTGTCTAGGTGAAATTTGATGAATTTGGTACATCAAATATGTCCTTATAGACATCAAATGATGGGAGTGAACCTGTCAAATTTAAGACAATGGAATTTATTGATTAAATAACTGAATTCCATGTGCAAAGCCCTCAAGAGTTCCTAGAGATTTAACTTTAATTCATACCATTAGATTAAAACCTCCAAGAAAATGATCACCATTAGATCCTTATTAGGGTTCAAATCATTTACCATATGCCTTTCTAAAAGACTTTGAGCTTGAAAAACCATTGGATCAAATCTAGGGAACAAGCATAAAGTGTTAGATCTACAAAAGTGCACAAATTTTAAGTAAAAATTGACCATGCACAAAATTTCTCACTAGATTTTCTCATGAATGCTTAAATTCAAACCCTTAGGGTTTACTATTTGGTAACCCTAACTTATTCCATAGAACCTACAATTAATCACCTTGAAAATTATTATTTAGCAGCATTAAAAACCTAATCATAATCAAATACACCAAAGCTCATGTCTATTTTAAAGATTGACCTACTTTTAAAATTCAAGATCAAACAACATTTCATGCTTATTCTAGAATATAGAGGTTATAAAAACAATCATAGGGGCCCCTTTTTCAAAAAAGAAAGATGGGGGGATTGGCCTCAATAAATGGCAACTCACAAGGGCAACATAATAATATGTTGGAATGCAGGGCTCTAGTTTAAACTTGTACATGAATTTTATATCCCTTTTGGACATATACTCTCTCCTGAATCAACTTTTGATTGAAACAAGTTCCTTATGTATAAAATTTAAACTTAGATATTGAAACATAAACATGCAGTGTGTGTTTTGATTCCACTTACTGTTTATCATGAATTTCAAGAAACAACATCTATGCTCATATCCTTTTGGTCCATTACACTTAAATTTGAGTACTTTAGATATTCTTTAAGAATAATAACTCTTAATTTAAGGGAGGTTTCGGCATTTCTCTACTTCTAGCTAGGCATCTATAGCCCTAATAGAGATACCTTTGGTTCCACTCAAGGTCTTGCTCCACTACCAGCTAGGCATCCATAGCCCTGGTGGAGATTACCTAAATAACTTTTGCTTCTATTTCTATAGATTTTGCAATGAGTTTTTTTTAGGTCATTTTGTAAAGGTTGGAAACTAATATAGCCTAGTTTTAAGGATTTGGTCAAATGCTCTGGCATTAGGATACTCTCCTATAATTGAAACTTTAGTCCATGACAAGGATGTGTTTTAAGTGTAAGCATGAATATGAGTTAATAAACTAAATTCACATTATATACATATGATTCCTCTTAAAACCAAGTTTTGATATAGGATAAGGTTTAAATATTTATAGGACATTAAATTCCTATACCAATTTGTACCAACACCTATGATTGCTTCATATTGATTTATTACCACCTTATGTTCACTTTTGTAAGATTTATACTCACCCTTTTGAGAAACTCCAAACCAAAAAATAATACCACAAGAATTTACCACAACTAAGGAACACAACCAAGCAAAAAAAAATAAAAAATGAAAACAATACAAATATATACAAGCCCAACAAGGAATAAAAAACAAATCAAGAAAGGGAACTAACTAGCCTACCTAATCTAACATTAACAATCTTACACATTCACGCCATGAAGACCCCCAATGGAGCAACAACAAAGTAATGCTTGAGGTATTGCCCATTGGTGGGTAAAGTAAAATTTGATCCTTAGAGATTTTTCAACATGAAAGTGTTGTTGCCCAAGATTTATATAATTTGGTATGGACCAATCCATAAAGGGGTGAACTTACATGCTTACCTTTAGGTTTTGATGCTTTGTCCCAAAGAAGGACTGTCTCTTTGCCTAAATACCTTCAATTTATATATCTTATCAAACCATGTTTTCATGATTGATTGGTGTCTACTGAAGTCTGTAAATGCCTTTTCTATAACATCTTCCATTTGAATAATGTCTAATAGCCTATAATTAGTAAATTCTTGGCTATCCTCCATGTATTCTTGCATGAATGTGAACATAGTCAACTTCAAGGTGATGGGAAAAATAGGTTTTTGACCATATCCCAACAAAAATGGTGAAGCCTTGAGAGCTTGTTTGATCCTTATTCAATCTACATATAATGCAAACTTAAGAATTTAATGCCATGTTCTAGGTCTATCTTTAGCAGATTTCTTGATAGTTTTCATTAGATTTTTGTTTGTGTATTTAGAAATATGATTTCCTTAAAGGTATTGATTAGAATAAAAATTAAGTGTAATACCTTGGTTATAATCCCATTTTATCATTTCAATAAAAATGAATGCATATCCATTGTCATAAACCAAAGAAACTAGGGTTCCAAATCTAGTACAAATATTTTCCTCTAAGAAATTGATCACCTCTTCTATTTTGCATTTCTTAGTGGCTACTACCTCAGTCCACCTAGTGAAATAATATAATATAGTTAGGACATACTTATGACCTTTAGAATAATTGGGGTTGATTACTCCTATAAATTCTAATCCCCATTTTGTAAAAAGGTTTATCCACTATCATGGGTTATAAAGACACAGATGCCTTTAGCTCCATTGTGCTAAAAATATGGCATGAATGACACTCCATCACATGCTTATAATCATATTTGAAGAGGGTGGGACAATAATATCCATCCCTAAGTATCTTGTGAGTTGTGGTTCTTCCTGAAGGGTCTCCACTTCCTAGCTTTTCATGGAAAGTAGTCATAATCCAAGCTGCTTCTTATTTAGACACACATCTCAAATAAGTTCCCTCAAAGCTATACCTAGACAAGATTCTATTCCTAATGAGGTAATGAGATACTTTGACCTAGAGTATCTCTTTTGTTCTCTTATAAATATTGGGGGACAAACACCATTGACAAATAAATGGATAATAGAGTCATACCACTCATTGGGTTGGAAATTTCATTGATCTACTTGCATAACATAGAATTTTAGGTCAATACTAGCGATCATCTAAACTAAACCTTGACATTTCACTAATTTGGATATTTTCATCTCTATATCATATTCTTTTAAAATTGCCATCCATTTGCCTCTTCTTTATTTGAGCTCATTCTGACTCAATAAAAGCTTTGTACCTAGATCAGGTAATATGGTATGTACCTTATTTCTAAGGAGGTAATGTCCAATTTTTCGTTTGCCTTTACCAATAAATAAGCTTACTTATCAATCAAAGAATAATTCACTTTTTGAATTTTGAATTTGATGCTCATGAAAGCTATGGGATGATCATTTTCATCAACTTTTTGAGTTAACACTACATCCATAGTATGCTCAGAAGCAAATGAATATAGATAGAAATCTTTTGAGAAATCAAAACTTATGAGGACTAGAGCTTCAGTGATTGCCTTCTTAATGTTAGTGAAGGATTTCTTAGATTCTTCATTCCAAGAAATTATAGAATATTTCTTAAGCATATCATTCAAAGGTTTGACAATCTCAACAAAGCCTAAAATAAAATTCCTCACAAAATTAATCTTGCCAAAAAATGACTTAAGTTCTTTTCAGCTGTTGGGCAACCCAATTTTATAAATGTCCTCTAATCTATTAGGATCTATATAAATACCATCTTTGGTAATGATATGTCCCAACAATTTTCCTTCAGTGACACATAATATACTTTTCTTTTGGTTAAAAGATACACTATACTTTTTGCATCTATTAAATACTTGTCTCAAATGTATGAAATGTTCCTCTCTATTTCTATAAAATACTGTAAGATCATCTATATATATGATGATACACTTTCCCACTAAACCTTGGAAATCATGGTCCATGGCCCTTTGAAAAATTTCCCCTACATTAATTAATCCAAAAGGTATTCTCTTGTAAGCATATGTTTCCCATTTAGTAGTAAAAGCTATTTTCATCCTATCCTCCAGAGCAAGAAGCACCTAGTTATATACAAAAAATCCATCCAAAAAGGACATCATGGGAGATCCTAAAATAGTTTGGATAACCTAGTCTAGAGAAGGTAAAGGATAATTATCCTTTTTAGATGCTCTATTCAAATTCCTAAAATCTATGCAAAATCTTATTTATCCATCCTTTTTTTGTGACTAGGACTAGGTTTGCTAGCCAAGTGGAATTTATAATAGAAAACACTATACTTGCATCCAACAACTTCTTGACTTCTTTAAAAATCATGGGTTCTAAAATAGGGTTGACTGGCCTTTGCTTCTATCTAAAAGGTCTACAACCTTCTTGAATAGGTTTACTATGAGTAATGACCCTTGGGTCAAATATTTTCAAATCTTCATAAGACCAAACAACTACATCCCTGTATTTTACAAGAAACTCTCTAGCTTTTATATTTTCCATTTTAGTGCAAGCCTTCCCTATATTCATCATTTGGGGTTGATCATATGGACCAAAGTTTGTCACATGATAATATCTACCATTTACCTCAGGTTGTTTAGTTGCTTCAAAAATCTTTTCAAGATCAAATAATCTTTCCAATGAAACCATCCCTTTAGGTATCTTATTGTCACTTAATTGGATTATTTTACCATTTAGTTCCTCCTCAAGAAAAGTTTCATCAACCTCATCAATAATGTGAGCTTCAAAAGCTCCAGAATTAGTTAAGAAAACTATGATTTATTGATCATGATTGAAAACTTGGAAATGATTTACATTGTCAAGAACTGAAGGACATGGTATTAGCTCAATACTGATGCTTTAAGAATCATGACTAGTCATGAGGTTAGCTACAATATAGGCAAGCTCATCAGTAACTTTGTTTTTTTCTCTTAGAATAACTAAGATATTGAAGGCGTTGAAAGATTTGATCAAGTTCCACACCCTAAACTTATCTATTTAAGTAAGATAATTTACATTGGTATTTACTCCTCACTTGGTTAACCACAAGTTTAGAGTCTCCATAGACAAGGATTTCCTTAAATTTGTGCTTAATGGTAAACTATAATCCAAGTACAAGAGCCTCATACTTAGCTAAATTATTGGTATAAAGAAATTGTAACTTATAAGCTACATGGTATTGCTTTTATGAAGTATCCATCAATACAATACCAGCTCTTGATCCTAATTTACACTTGGAACAATCAATATATAACTTACACAAACCAAAAATTGAAGGAGAACTCTTGGAAAATAGTTATTTTGCAATTTCTAAAGTGAAAACTCCCAATCAGAATCTAGAAAATTTACCCTTTCATTAACAATATTATATTCTGTTATCATGTGTTTCATTCAAGGTTCCCTTTCCACTCTTATTTGATTTGGCACACCTTTCCAAGGAATCTAAAAGTATGAGCAATCAGTTGACACAGCCATTTAAGGCCTTATCCCATTCTCTACTCAAAAGTAATCCATAATCACTAGGCATTTTTACCACTTGGATATTAATGAATTGCTGAACCCTAGGTTCTCTAGCTAGTTGTATATGCACATTAAATAGTTCTCCTATAACTTTATCTCTAAATTTATCTAATTAAGTGAATATCCTGTTAGATATGATTAGATTTAACCTGAGTTGTTCACATATCCCAGTAGGCATAATGTTAGCTGAGGCTCCAAAATCTAAAAGACTATTATGAACATTCTTCTCAAATATCTTGACTGTAAGTAAAAAAGGTGGAGACTCTACTTTGATTACTTGAGTAATTACATTTGCACTATCATTTTTAGGGGGCTTCCTAATTTTCTTGGATAAAGATTCCAAGAGTAAGTCTCTTTATTCTGTGATCTGAGTTAACTCATGCAAAGTGATATTGGTTTTAATACTTTTCATATCCTCCATAATATTGTAGCCAATTTTTCTTAGAGGATCAACAATTTGGTTAGAAGAACTTCCTCTAGGGGGTTTAAGATTATTCTTTGATACAGTGTCTGGAGGGGTTCCATAATTTTTAGGAGGGGTAGAGGTAGTCAATGGTTATTTTTTTTCCCTATTTCTCAAAGGATATGTCTTCAAAAATTGTTAGAATGCTTGAATTTCCTAAAGAATATTTGCAGGCTCATTATCCTCTTGAAAAAGGAATTGAAAATTTTACACCATATGCACTTGGTTAGATGGTTTAGATTTAGAAGAATTTGTAGTAGCATATTTGTTTGGAACCACTTCAAATGTGTCAAATTCTTCTTGAAAATCTTAAAAGGCTTTACAAAACTCAATGCAATCAATCTCACCATGCTTGGAATTAGTATGCACCCTCTAGTAATTTGGTAAGGTAATATCAGTGAGGTTTATATCCATATTATTTTTGCTAGAAGAAGGCTCATTTGCTTTGTTATTATAGAAACTATCATTCTGAAACCTATTCATAGGCTTGTTAAACTTTTGGAAAGTGAAGTTCTTCCTAGAATTATCATTAGCATTACCAAATTGTTTTTGCAATTGCAAAAAATTAGTGCTAAACTTATGTACCATTTTCAATATAGACTCATTCTCATTTTTGAAACCTCAACATTTTGACCTTGGTTACTATTAATTCCACTGATAGGCACTAAATCCTTCTAGTCATTGTCATGAAATCTATTAGTAACTTGATGGATTAATAAACCTAAATTTTGATTAGGGGTAGCATGAATAGTAGGAAACACATTCAAAGTAGGGAATTGGTTTAATGCTGGAGTATTTTGGTTATTATTTGGGAAAAAATTTAATGCAAGCATTTGAGGATTAACATTTGGGATATAATAAGCCATCTATCCTTGGGGTTGCATTTGGTCACTAATAGCCACTACTTTAGAATAGGCTTGAGCCAATGTGATGATAAGTGGAAGGGTTTTCTTCAAAAACACAAAAGTCATGGGGTCAACAAAATCTTTATAAAACTCCAAAGCTAAAGCTTCATTAGGTTTATATGGATCCATGGTCCAACTAACCAGATTTTAGAACCTAGCATTAAAAGACCTAATAGGTTCACTTGTATCTCTCTTAATAGTTGTAAATTGATGATAAATGACACAAGGGTTTATGGTATTTCTAAATTGATCAATAAAAATAGTGTCAAAGTTATTCCATGAGATAATACAATTTTTAGGTAGATTAAGGAACCATTCATATGTAGCAATCTTTGAATGTAAATAGGAACAACCTACATGCTGCATCTTCATGAATAACATTTAATACTCTTATTGTAGCTTTGAAAGATTTAACATGTTCTTCAGTAGTCATAATACTAGTTGGACTAAATATTGGCAAATATTTTTTAGGATTATGTGGTAAATCATGAATTGT
Source organism: Torreya grandis (assembly GCA_037957365.1). Classification (NCBI taxonomy): domain Eukaryota; kingdom Viridiplantae; phylum Streptophyta; class Pinopsida; order Cupressales; family Taxaceae; genus Torreya; species Torreya grandis. Next base: position 1,609,370 of record JARHVA010002636.1, read on the forward strand.
ACTTAGTATATTGATAGGGGAACTTCCAAGCCATGCCATGTTTGGATGAAGATCGAACACAAGAATCCTTTGAAAAGGTGATGATGGTAGAGATTTAGAATACCTATGCTTACCTCTATCTTTCCTAGTCCTTCTATGAATTTCTAGTTTGAGCAAGGGTTCTCTAGTCTCTGAATGTGATTTGGTCCTAATCCTTGGTAATTCTAGCTTGAAGATTAAGGATCCTATTTTAAAACATGGTGTAACAAATTAATTTCCAAATAATAAAAAATAATATGCACATTAAGCTTTATTTGAAAAAAATGTTCATAAGAGGACAAAGGACATCAATATTTAATTAAATAGGTTTAAAGATGCACTGAATTATGCAAAGATAACCAATATTTACAACTTATGACTCAAATAAACCTCTTATTGTCAAAGAATTATCAATTTTGAACAAAATAAGCCACCCTAACTCCAAATACTAATAAATTCTTAGCAAAAAAATATGTATTTATGTAAAGGTCACCAATATTTACACAATTTATTTTAAAAGAAACATAATCATGTAAAATTTAGAGTAATTTTGACCAAATACACTCGAAAGATATTAAATATCTTTAATGAGGCCCTCCTTCTAGCACCAGTGGAGCTTCTCTTGTTTATTTTTTGAAATTTAACACATGTGCTCTTCAATGTTGATGAACACTACTGAATTTAGGATATGAAAAATCCAAGACATGAGTTATAGTTTGTGACAATTCAATGATATCTGTGGTGGAAACAGAAGAAAAGTATGAGAACTATCCACAATATTTATTTGATTTAGTAGTTGGGAGCCACTAGGGTTTAAATCTTTAGATATTCAATAGTTTTTGACGACTTAGAAGCTAGACTAAAGGAGTATTAACAATGATCTTTAAGATAGAGTGAATATTAATACAAATAATAAAAGATAAGGGTAAAGTAAGAAATAAACATGATTGTAGGTTTTCATCTCAAATATTATGATAAAATTCCAATTATTTTGAGCACATTTGAACCAACTTATGTTAGAAAAAGCATAAGCTCAAATTATATCACAAATTAGGAAAAATTTAAAGGAAAAATATCAATCATAAGTAAGAACCAAATTTACTTTAAAGATTTACTATTATGATCTAAATAACCAAAGTACATCCAAATATAGAGAAAATAAAATGAAGTACACTTGAGATATTTATAGTCAATTTATCATTTAGCACAAATTAACAAGCCTATGACAAAGAATGTGACTTAAAATAAGAAGAATCATTAAAATTCAAGATGACTATCTAAAATTGAGAGGTAACATGAACATTCAACAAAACTATCTAGGCAATCTTTTCAAAATTCCTTAGTTGTATTAAATGTTCTTGGTATACAATTGCTAAAAAAATCTCTCTTACAAATGGCAATCATCTACCTATTTATAAAACACATAGGTGGTTAGCAAATTAAATTTCAAAATATCCACATGTGGATAAGGATATTTGTCCTTGATATAAAGATACAATGTAGAAGGTCACATGCTAACTTGACAAGAAATAGTATATGCTAACAGACTATCATATACTTTACAAAAAAATATTCTTTTAGGAATTTCATTAGTGGGTCTTTCAAATAGCCTTATTTGAGGAAGTCTTTTACCTTGTTATATTTCTCCTTGATTAATTCAAAATCCACTTTAGGCTTCATTAAACAATCTTATTCTTGATATACCAACTTGTCAATTTCATTATCAACCCAAGATACAAGTTCCTCGATATATTGTGCTTTTACAATTTGCTTCCCTATAGAAATGATGATATCAAGGATCTTTTGGTTATCCTTGGCTGAATGATCTTTGTTATCTTTGATGCCTTAGATGTGAACACCAACCTTTTTCTTGAATTCTTCATCACTAATCAGGCCTATAGTAGTGGTTTGTGAAGGGTTATCTAATAGATTCCCCAGAAGTTTCTTAATCTAGGTTACCAAGCCCGTGTCTCTCTTGATGAAGTCATTGACATCATTACTCCAAGTGATCAAATCCTCTTGTTTATCCACCAAAACTATCATGAAGATGTCCAAATGTCTAAGTTTGATAATCTTGAAGTCTAATGCCTACTTTGTCTTATGTACCTTGATGAACTCCTCCATCGAAGCTTGAGAATTCTGCCATTGATTGATTAAGGCTTATGTCATCTCAATTTTATGGTTTAAATCACTTAATCTAATCTTGATGTTTTTTTAATTTTCAAATTCATCCATAAAATATTAATTCAACACTTGTAATACATCCTAAAGAATTAAAAGGAGGACATAAGTTTCCAAATCTTATTTTTCTTTCTCCAAGTTGAGAATCCTCTCTTTCATTCCTTGAACTCCAACCGAGGTCATTGTTGATAAGGCTAGTACCATACTAGCCACATCTTCTTGAAATATAGTATGCTCCCCTAATGCCTACCCTAGAATATGAGTTAAACCTAAAAATGGTTCCACATTTTTAAAGGTGAACTCCTTAGTACCAACAATAAATTTCTTGGTCACAACTCTCTCAAGAGTTGATGTATCTATATTGAAAAGGGCCTAAGGGTCAGACTCCTTTACCTATGGCTGTTTGAGAATCTCTAGATTTGAACTCCTAGAGGCTCCTAGGGTTTCAATCCCTTATATTTCCTTATTTTTAAGGATTTGGATGCTTCTCTCTACTTGTCTATTCAAAATATCCTAAATCCAAGGCTTGACATTATCCTAAACATCCATGTCAACTTGAGTCAAACCCAATGAAGGAGAAAGAGATGGGATTTTTTGTAACTTCCCATAAAAAAACCAATCAGGAATAGTTGGTCCATAAATAAGATTATCATCATTGAAGAGGTTAATTTCACTATTAATGTGAGTGAAAGTTAACCCAGGCCTCTTTCTTGGAGCTAGAGTAACTAAAGACAATTTTTCCTATCTCGTTCCTCTATCCAATGGAACTAATTCTTTGATTGCTTACTAAGATTGATCCTCTTCATTATCAAACCATAATAAGGTGTGATATTAATAAGGGTACTTTCCATTATTTTCCTTATTTCCAACGAAATCATGCTAATAAACTCTATTGAGAAAGAAGGCCTTGGTGGGGATGCCTCAATTTGGGGACCTTCACTAGGTCTATGCTCTATGCCAGACTCCTGAATCACATCTTTACCTTTTCCCTTTACATCTTTAGGTTTCCCAACCTAGGATGACTTTGTCAATTCTTTCTATTGAGGATTAGAAGATTGTCCCTCAATAGTTGGCTCTTAATGTGCAATCCCACACGGTCCTAGCAACAAGTGATAATGCAAGGGATGTAGTTTCCATATTTCTCATGAGGGCTTATTATTCCTGACTAGCCTATGTTATAATTTGATGTTGTAATTTTTAACCCTAGATAAGATTTATTCAAAGTTCCTTGCCTTTGTGTAAATATCATCTCCCACACTTGGTTGATGTTTGTACTCAACCTTTGGGACCTTTTTATCGTAAATATGGTTTGCCACTTTATCATTGGGGTCCCACATCTTAAGATCATCTAGTTAGAAATAAAAAGAGTTCCTATGCACCACCATGATCTCTAGTTATTTCTAATCTTTGATTATAATTCTACCAATGTCTAGTGGAAAGGGATGAACCTGAGCTTTCTTATTCTTCTTGTAGTACCAATCTATTCCTTAGATGATTTGATAAACAATTTATTTCTTTATAAGCTTACTAGGAACATATATAGGCAATTTATATGGTTGGACCATGATTCCTTCTATCCTTATTATAGTGCAATCTAGATAGAACCACACATCCCCCATGGTCTCCACTTGTCTTATTATTAGAGGATGAATCCTGGGCATAGGAATACCAGTGGTTTCCTAAAAAATGACTGGGAAGATACCATCACATATTAATTACATATGATTCCTATATTTGAATATATTTAATTTGGATTAATGATGGGAAATGGTATTTTTACCATCAAGAGACCAATTTTGGATGCCAAGGAAATTAATAGAGGCTAGGAGTGAATCTAAGAGGTAAGACATCATAAGGAATTTCTTGGAGGTCTTTATCTTGATGGTTGTAAATTTTTTGGCCAATAAAAAACTTATTAAGTCTCCAATGGGAGGGGTTATGTTCCACTCCAACATGGAATGGACATAAGACACCCAAACCTTACTCAAATAACTAGTAGAAGAGACACCAAAGGATCTATTCAATAAGGTCATAGTTACCCTAATAACCTCCCTAAATTGGTAAATAGGAATCTCACCATTAGGGGTCCTAAAAACATGGGAACCTTTGATTAACCAAGGTGAGAGGATTGAATCTAGGTTTTGGGAATTTGTCCATTCTCTTAAGGGAGATTGACATGAGGCACAAGGAGCTTATAGTAGTCTTCAAAGGAGATGGGAGCTATACATGCAACTTTATTGATACTTTCATGAATAATCCATTCTCTATCTATTCTATAGTCAATGCAAATAGGAACAAGAAGGTTGATGCAATACATTACCTTTGGTTTAACAGCTACATGGTGAAGGCCTACCAGCTGAATTGATACTAGGTATTTATATCTTTGGTGTACCACAACATTATTTTTTTACTCTTAGGAAATTTGTTTCAACTCCTCTATAAATAAGAATAATTTAGACTAATTTTTGATTCCATGCACATTCAAGGTTGTTAAATCTAACTCTGTCTCTAAAAACACTTCCTTCACCATCTAAAGTTAGGTAAATCTCTACTTTAATTTTCATCTATTACCTACCCACCACCATTGATTACACTAAATTATAGTTGATGAAAACAAATATCTCACTAAGGCACTTGATTTGAATTCAAGTTGCACTTACTTTGATTGATCTATGATCAATTGAACCAACTCAAGTCCTTATTTATAGAGGGTTTAGGGTTTTTAACTTTAATGGGTAAAATATCCAACTCTTGATTTTATACATGCCTCAAATTTTATGGGACCTTATTCTCATATCTTCTACATTATTGAGCATAGGATATCTTTCATTTTTATCTTCTATACCTATGTGGAGCTTATGTGGTAGGGTTCCATGCCTTTTATGGAAAATTTCATAAATGCTAGTTGAAGCCTAGCCATTAGCTTTCAAAGGTCCTCTTTATTTTGATTTGAAAATCTAAATCTAGGGCCTTATATTTCATTGGTCTTTTGATTTTTAAACTCACTAATTATGTCATGTGTCAAGCTTGTGAGGCCTTTGAAAAGTAATCAAGTTTGTCACACCATTGGATCAAATCCAATGAACAAGTGATCACCATTGGATCTTAGCTAGGGCTAGATCATTAATCATATGCTCTTTTTTAAAAGGCTTTAGGCTCAACGCACTGTTGGATCAAATCCATCAAACAAGCGATCACCATTGGATCTAGTAAGATGCTTACCTTTTAATTAGTTCCATGATTATATGAATCTTAGGCTTAAAAACATCATTTAGAATTTTATGTTTAAAAACACAAAATGACTTAGGCTAAAATCTTTATATACTAGGTTTGTCTTTGTAAAAAGCTAGGAATTTATAAAAAGGTTTTTTAGAAATTCCCCCTTTGATTAGGCTTTAAAAATTGTCTAAGTTAAATTTGATAGGTTTGGTCATACCAAATACGTCCTTGTAGATGTCAATTGATGGGAGCGAACCTTTCAAATTTAATACAATGGAGTTCCCAAGGCTTCAGGGATTATCTAGGTTAAATTTGATGGGTTCAGTCACATAAATACATCTTCACAGACATCAAATGATGGAAGAAAACCTACCAAATTTAAGACAATGGAATTTATTGGTCTAATAACTAAATGTTATGTGCAAAGCTCTCAAGAGTTCCCAAGGCTTTGGGGATTGTATAGTTTAAATTTGATGGGTTCAATCACATCAAATACATCCTCACAGATGTCAAATGACTAGAGAAAACTTGTCAAATTTAAGACAATGGAATTTATTGATCCAATAACTGAATGCCATGTGTAAAGCCCTTCAGAGATATTAAGGCTTCAGGGATTGTCTAGGTTAAATTTGATGGGTTCAATCACATCAAATACATCTTTGTAGACATCAAATGATGGGAGCAAACCTATCAAATTTAATACAATGGAATTTATTGATCAAATAACTAAAGGCCATGTGTAAAGCCCTTGGGAGTTCCCAAGGCTTTGTGGATTGTCTAGGTTAAATTTGATGGGTTCGGTCATGTTAAATACATCCTCATAGATGTCAAATGATGGGAGCAAACCTATCAAATTTAAGATAATGGAATTTATTAATCAAATAACTAAATGCCATATGTAAAGCCCTCAAGAGTTCCTGGAGCTTTAGCTTTAATTCACACCATTAGATTAAAACCTCCAATCAAATGATCACCATTGGATCCTTACTAAGGTCCAAATAATTGACCGTATAACTTTCTAAAATACTTGGAGCATGATGCACCATTAGATCAAATCTAGTGAATAAGTGTAAAGCGTTAGATCTCCAAAAGTGCACAAATTTTAAGTAAAACTCAATCATGCATAAATTTTCCCACTATATTTTCTCATGAATGTTTAAATTCAAACCCTTAGGGTTTAATATTTGGTAACCCTAACTTCTTACATGAAACCTATAATTAATCACCTTGAAAATGATTATTTAGAAACATTATAAACATGATCATAATTAAATAGACCAAATCTCATGTCTATTTTAAATATTGACCTACTTTTAAAATTCAAGATCAAATAATGTTTCAAACTTATTCTAGAATACAAAGGTTTTGGAAAAAATCATATGGGCTCCCTTTTCAAAAATGAAAGATGGGGGGTGGTTGGCCTCAACATAGCTTACCCTTAAAACTAGGTTTAGTGGATTATGGGAATGGTATTTCCTCCATAGTTATCACTCTAAAACATTAAGGAATTATTATTCAAAAGATAAAAAAAGTATATTTGGAAGCCTAAAAATCAATTAAAACCTTTTAGTACACATTCTTGATCTTATTTTTGATACTTATCTAATATTAGTAGTTAAACAATTACATTTTCTACTTGATTCTTACTAGTCTCTATTGTACTACAAATTGTATTAACCAATGTTAATATAATTATGTGTTATGTGGTAGATAGTTTAATATTCTATCTACTTTAATTATACCTTATAAACTACATAATTTAAATTATTATTAATTTTTTTGTAGATTCAACTAAGTCGACCAACTCAACTTAGTATGTTGTCAAAACTCTATTTTTCCTACCTGTACAACTAAGTAAACTAGTTTGACTTAGTAGACTATCAAAACTTTATCTATATTCCCATATATAAAATTAAGGTGACTAGATAAACTTAGTAGGATTTCAAAACTATTTTTCCCACCTATAAAATTAAGTCAACCAACTCAATTTAGTAGCCTATCAAAAATCTATTTTTCCCACTATACAACTAAGTTGACTAGCTCAACTTAGTAGGTTATCAAAGATCTATCTTTTATTGACTTTAAAACCAAGTCATTAAACTTGATTTAGTAGGATTTTAACACTCTATCTATTTTCTAGCTTCACAATTAATTCAACCAACTTGACCTAGCTTGATTTTCAATTACTCTTTTGTAGTCCAAGAATTTGAATGAAGCCACTAGTGTTTGTTAGGGTGCTAAAGAAAACCACTAAGAGGCTAGAATACTCAAGGGTTATATGGGCTATAGGAGGTCTATAGTGCCTATCTAGTTTACCATCTTACACCAGGCTATGGATAGACTTGTAAACCAGGTTGGGGATATTATAAATGAATGCATAAAGTACACAAGAACCTCTTGCAGATCTAACCACAATAAAACAAGTGGCTAAAAATATACTATTGGTTGCATAAATAATATAAAATAAACAATAGTGAATAAAATGAGATAACTCATGAAATGTAAATCTAGCAATTAAGGCAATTTGAAGCCAAATAAAATATGTTTTATGTAATAAAGATGTTTTCAAGCAAAGGTTTAAGAACATGCATATTCTACATTTGAGTTATCCTTCCAATTCAATGCTATTGTTCTCTATCAATTCAATGTTTTAATTTTTAGCAAGAGAGGGAGAGAGTGTTTTAGAAATTTTTCTAGTATGTTTTGAACATGTAGATCTCTACTTATGCAATGATAAAGGATTACAAAGAGAGAAATGGTAATAAACAAAGGAAATTTTTGAGCCATAACAGTATTCTTTGAACATATACAAATGTAATAAACTATAGAAACTACTCTAAGCAATATGCAAAACAACTATTTTTCTAAAATAATTCAAACCCTAGCATATACGCTACACAAATAATGGAGTTTCACTTTGCATAGCAAATTTCCCACAGATCAAGCTCAAAGATGAGTCACAAATGTTCTACCAACCAAGAATCCAAGATAAGAAGCAATGAAGGAGGAAGACCAAACTAGGTGTAAGCTAAATTCTAAACCAAGAGCCAAGAGTACAGGAGGAGGTGAAGTGAGAACTTGTAATGGTGTAAGATATCTAACCAAGTGCATAAACTAGGTACAATGCCAAATGTAGGATCTTGGGATTAAGCCAACAAGTAAGTAGGAATAGTTGAGAGCAATAATGGAGTCTCCAAGAAAGAGTGTAGCAACATATGGGATTCTCTACCCCCAATCAAGATCACGAGTGCTAAGAATGAACCAAGAGAGAATCAAAAGGCATGAGAGTTAAGAGAGGGAAGAAGAATCACAAGAGAGATGGAATGAAAAGAGAGAGGCTCAAATGAATGAAAATGAGGCATATATCTCAACCCTTTTCTACTAAAAAACCAAAAACTAGCCATTTCTAATCATTTGGGACCAAAAAAGGGTCTTTTTCATGTATTCAACCTAGGACATAACCTACATTATGGATTTTATGAAGGAAACATGCAACCTCCTAGGATAAACAAAGGCCTAGGGTGGTCAACAAGTCCTCAAAAGGGCCCTATGAGGTCCCTATAGGGTTTGTTTGGCATGAGAAGAGACCAAGGTGGACTAGGGATGTGTGAGGGATGAGAATATCATGTTAGAAAGGTCCAAGTGAGTGGCTTATGACTCTAAAAAGGATAATTAAGGTTGGTAGTCTACATGTTAGTTGATGTGTAATCATAAGGAAGAATAAGGTCACAAGAAGTAAAATTACATATTTTCCATATTTATCCAAATTATATTAGATTAACTTGGCTGATCTTATAGGTCATAGGTAACCTAGTCTAATTTTCAATTAGGTTTTTATATTTCTCCAAAATTTCATTAGATTGACTTGGTTGACCATGTAGGTCTTGGTGAACCTAATTTAATTTCTTAATTATGATGAAATTTAATAGATTAACCTGACAAATTATGTCACTCTTGGTTGTATTAGTCTAGTTTATTAACATTTTTCTCTCTCATCCTTCTAACTTATTATTTTTCTTCTTGTGTTGATAAACATCTTGAAATCACCCATTATAACCTTTATTGATAGATTTAATCCATTTTTATGGTACATGGGTTTTTATTTCCTTCCTACCTTATCCACCCAATAAGATATCACCTCATAGCACAACTACTCTCATCCCTCATCTAGGTCAATGGAATACAATATGGTCCACATTACTCAAAATAATGACCTAGATGATCCCACCTTGAATGATACCATTACCAAACTTCCCTACTTTACCATTGGATCAATTGATACCAACATATGTAACCCTCTTATAAGAAACCCTCCCATCACTAGTCCCATGATTACCCCTACTAAAGACACTAATGTTCCACCTTCTACTACTAGGAATCAAAATATACCTATCGATACAACCCAGATTCTTGTTCAAATGGTTCAACAAATGAATGGCATGTAAATAACTAATAAAGATCAAATTTTCCAAATGAAAAATCGTATCTTAAAAATGGAAATTCAATCCCCTATTGTCATGCCTTAAAATAATCAAAATTTTATCCATCCTCCTCTTAGATATGTTAATGGAAATGAAATCCCTTAACATATCATGCATAACAAAATTATTTAACATCTTCAAAATGAAAATTTAAATCCAGTCGTTGTATCCATAGATATTGTAAATATATCTCCAACCATTAAGTATGATGGAACTAAATACCCTACTATCTTTCTTAAATAAATTGACAATCTCTATAAGGATTTGGTCCAAACGAATTCTTTTCCTACCACTAAACTTCTTGTCAAAACTTTTATAAGAGATTATTTAAAATGGTATAATCAATCTATTTAATGTTCTATATGGAAACTAGAGGATATCATCAATGCTCTAGTAAAATAATTTTAAAAATTGTCTTAATTACTTCATTAATGCTAAATAATTACCTATAGAATCTACCCATACTTTTATCAAAATATGGAAATAATTATCTATAAAGTAGATCATAACATGATTGGTGACAATCTCTTTAAATTACTACCTTAAAAACTTCTCTTCAATAAAAGGTTTGAATATTTTCTCCTCAAACCCTTGAAGAGGACCTTGATTAAACTAAAAGATAAGATTTTTGTGTTAACCAACTTAAACCATCTCATAACTCAATCAAATAATATTTACAAACTTAAACTAATGTAATCACTTACAAAAATTTTCAATGTAAATAGCCTCCAACCAAAATAGGAGTAGTTAAATCAGACACTCAAAATCCATCCCACCCACCCTTGATGGTGTCAAAAATAAAGAATCTCCTATCTCCATCTAAACCTTTCATCTATAACAATATTGCTCCCCCATCATTTTATGATCCAAATAAATTTTGTTGGTTCCATGTTGACATTGGCCATTCTAATGAAACATGTCATGGGTTTATAAAATTTGTGGTATCTTTCATGTTAAGTGAAGTATTTGAACATGATGCTATAATTAGACTACTACATCCTAATTATATTAAAGCTTTACAAAATTTAAACTTTCATAAACCTAAAAAATATCTGAAATATCCTTTCTTAAATGCCAATACACAACACTCTAATGAAGATTTTTGTGTCATTAATGTTTATTATATTCAATCTTATACAAATTCTCAAAAGGTGAATGCAACTAAATTCAATTATCATTACAAACCTACTTACAAGGATATTGTTACCAAACCTAATAAACCACCTACTGATGATCAACTACTTAAATACACTACTAATTCTCAACCTACATCTTCTAAACCTTAAAATATACCTACACTAATCAACCCTCATATACTTTCAAAAATTACCCTACCTAATCAACCTTAGACTTGTGTTCACTCCTATTTTAAGCATCACTAGAATTTCCTAGAAGAACTTAATTTTATGCCTCTCTCATAGAATTAGTAATAACTCCTTATCATCATAATTTCCTTATGAAACAATTATAGGGTATAAAATAACCCTCATCTAGTGAAACTTAAAATAACCCTTAATTTTCCTTAGCCTACATAAGCACATGCTATTGAAATAATTTATTATACCAAACTCTCCATAGAATTTCCAAAATAAGATATGATAAATGATGATTTATCTTTCTATCTAATGACCCACCTATTTTTATTAATATTGGCATTAATAATACTCTAATTCAAAAATTCGTAGTTTACTAAGGATCATGTATCAATGTTACATCTCTTTGGTTAATTAAACAAATTAGATAATCCAAATAAAATATCAAACAAACATGATTGATGTGTTGTGGATTTGACAAAACTAACCAAATACCATTCAGTTTCATTTGGATCCCTCTTACCATTGGACCCAAGACAATATACACCAAGTTTATTGTCCTTGATCTTCCTTTATCTTATAATGTGCTTTTAGGTCATCCTTAGACTCATCGTATGCTAACTATTGAATATTTTGGTAGTGAATGTATCAAATTCATACATAATTGGAAGCATTAAAAACATGAGGTTGATCTTAGTCCCTAGAGTACCCAACTTCCAAATCCTAAATATCAATATTGTATTCCTACTATATCCCATATTAATAATCCTCTTATTCCTAAATTTGTTAATATGCATTTGTATCTACATGTAACTCTCAAATATTTAGATGAAAATAAACCTAATGAAATACAAAACATTTGTAATACCACTAGATTACCACCATATATCATATAATGCTCATTCCTTCTCTTCTTCCATGAGATTTAACCATTCCCTTAATATATGACACCACTGACAACCTTCCCCATGTAATGCACATGAAGCATCTTATATTGAGAATGATTTCAATTGAAATGAATATGGGGTGACCAAACTCTTTCAAGATCCTTTATCCATGTCTCCTCATACTTTCTATAAAATGGACCTCTCCACTATATATGCTCCCACTAAAATAGATAAATGTGTTATATCTCCATCTTATGATGACACTTACATTATGGTACAAGATTAGTCATGAGATTTACATTTATTACATTATCAAAATACATTAGAAAAAATACATGCCTTTAATCTCAATGTTCATGGCATTCACATATCCTTTGATAGTGAATCATAAATAGAAGGTTATACATCAACTATCAATGCACCTTTGATAGATACTCCATCAGTCATCCAAGAAATTGATAAATCCAACCTATGATCCCTAATTTTACTAATGTAATCAATCTACTAAATCAAGATCCACTACCTCTCATCGATCCTCATATTATCCATAATTTAATCACCATTAATAATATTACTTCTACCAATATTTTGATACTAGTTAATCTTGAATAATATCACACCTCTACTCTTAAAATTAACTTAGATGCACAAGCTATAGTTTTTTGACAAATATATTCTGAATTCGATAATTATGGAAACCAAATTTTGGATCTTAAAGTGGATGTTGAATATTATCGAACCTTACCCATACTCCTTATTTATGAATCCATCATATAACTACTCCATGCTCATGAGCCTCAACTCCCTTTCCAATATCATAAGCTAGGTCATTTTGAATAAAATTATCCTTATTTCAATAAATTTATTGCTAGTATAAACCCCAAAACACATCATGTCTCCTCACTTATTCCTATTCCCTATCATTTTCAAGTTGGAAATGCTATGCTTATTGAGGAAATTATGGAAATTAATTATGGAACCACTATTATCCCTCAACCTATTATTATCTCTAAATAGATTCATCCTAATGAACATGATAATTTTAGTTTATCCTTTGATAAATATTGTGAAGACTTTGCATGGTCATACGAATATATGCCCAGCATTTACCCTAGTATTGTGGTCCATAATATTATTACATATCTTGATAGAAAACCCATGAATCAAAATAAATGTAAATTCCCTCCTAATATTTATACCTTATGTTATAAATAAATCATCAAGCTCTTAGACATTAAATTTATAAAACTTGTAGAATAATCCAAATGGATGTTTAAGATTGTTCTTGTATGCAAGAAAGTTACCATGGTTACTCACATTTATATAGATTTTCATAATCTTAATTTAACATGTCACAAAGATAACTTTTATTTACCATTAATTGATTTCATTGTTTATTCCACCACTATATATGAAATGTTATCTCTCATGGATGGTTTTTTGGGATATATTCAAATTCATATCACTCTTATAAATCAACATAAAACCACATTTACAAAGTAATGGGGCACCTATTGTTATGTCAAAATGCCTTTTGGTTTTAAAAATGTTGGTTCCACTTATTAAAGTGTAATGACCCATATATTTCATGATCTCATACATAAAATAATCAAAACTTATGAAGGTGAGCTTATCAACAAATCCAAGCATCATGACAATCATCATCATGATATTACTGTAGACACCGCAAACGTGTCTGCACCTTGGTCCTCCCCCTTGTTCGCCTTAAACCCCTATCCTAACCCTTGGCCTTGGTCCTCCCCATTTGATTAAAATAACTTAAGTATTTTAATTGAGTGGCCCCCTTTCCACCTCACCCTTGCCACCTTGGATCCTCCCTTGAATCCCTCTACCTTCCCCCTAGCATTTATTATGACAAATCCCCTCATTATCTTTCCCCCCACGCCCATTTAAGTGTCTCCATAACCGTTCTTCCCACACCCCCTCGCTCGGCGGTGTGCAAGAATGGGCAGAGGCTATTTTTAGCCTCTGTCCCCATTCTGCGACCGCCGACGTCGGTGGCCCTTCGGCCGACGTCGGTGAAACTACCGGCGTCGGCAGCCTTCATTACCCCTTTCTGCATCCGTTGCAGCCCCCCCTGGACCCTTGAGCTCGCAGACAGCATTCTCTTGGCATTTTGGCATTCGTCTCTTCTCCATTTGGACCTCGTGCAACAGCAGCAATAGGTGCAAAGGCTCTAGACCAGGGATCTCTTCTTGCAACAAGCGTTTTGTGGCTCCAACAACGGCTCTCCCACTCTTCATACGGCAAACAAAAAGGTAAGCACAGTCTTTATTTTATTTTATTTCATTTTGTTAGCTTCCAGTTATCTGGTATACCTGCTGTTTCCTGCTCCCTCCATTCTTCTCCCTGAGAGGCTGAAAAGCCTTCTCAGTCCTCTGTGCATCTTCCTCTCTCTGTCCCTCTCTGTCCTTTTGACCCCCTAACTGACTAAGACCATCCTCAAACCAAACTCTCTCAGACCATTCAGACCCGTCCACAGACCAAGCCCAGCCCGGACTCTGTCCAAACTCGCCTGAAACCAACCTAGACCCGACCACAAGCCACAACCCCGATCGACGCTGGTCATTACCCCCACCGACGTCAGCAGACTAACTGACATCGGCAGACCCGATAACCAACAGCGGCAACATTTCTGACCTCGGTGACTGTCATCAACCCGACTGCTCCTTTCAGGTAATCATTTTGTCTTTTCTTTCTTTTTCAACTTGCTTATCACTTTTGTATTTTGGCATTCTGCTTTTCCTTGATCTTTTATCTATCTGTTATCAGTGGGTTGACCTCCCTTGAGGAAGTTTTCACACTTTCGGGAACAAGCTTTCGCTTGGCAACCCACTGTCTATCTATCTAACATTTTCTTGTCCAAGTTCTTCTTTTTTGCAGGTGTTATTCCTCCACAGCCAAAGAGGGGTGCTCACAAGCGTCTGGATTACGGTGCGTGATCTTCGTCCAGGTACATCACATGCCTTGTCCATTATTTCTTTAGTTTCTTCTCTCTCTTGAATTTGAAAAAGCAAAATTTTGAATAGAAACATTCTGGCACGCCCGGTGGGACCCTAGGTTCCTCCTGGGTTCCTTTTTCTTCTTCATTCATTTAGGAGCATTAGGTTCTTACCTTTTCTCCTCCTTTTCTTCTCAATGACACTATAAGCAGGACTAAAACGAATCTTTCTTCCTTGCATTTCTAGACTAGTCTAAACATCATACTCTCATCCCTTTCTCAAACTTGTCTTCATAACGAACATCACATTTCGACTTGGGCATTAAAACACTTTGCATTCATTTCTGCTTGTGCTTGCATCTTCTTAGTCCACATCTAGTAACTTAGACGCATATTGAATGAACCGTAGACACTTGATGTTACACTACCAAACCACATGCACTAAAACAAACATAAAATTTACTTGAGACAAGGCCCGACTGGGATTTCATCCCCCAGCGGATACCTTACCCATCCCGGTGACCCTACTTGGATTTCATCACCAAGGGGGAAGCCCACTCCGTTCTCTGGCGGAGGATAAACTCTAGGCGAGGTATATCTTGGCTAAGCGAGACCAGCTAACCACTGGAATCGTGAAGTGAGGGGAGCTTGCTCCTTAGCACCAGGCCACGTACCAGACCCTAACACAGATTTTTGAGCACCTAAAACAACACCTGAAACCATCTTTAGACTGCCTTCTTCTAGGACCCTTCTTGCAGCCAATCTCCCCAAACATTCATCTAAGGCATAAGCCACAGCTTCTAGAGTTAATTCCTAGGATTTATCGCTTAGGCTTATCTGTCTCTCCTTGTTTTCCTCTTCTCATCTGTTTGTTTGAGTGAGTGAGGACGCTTTCTTCATTGTTTTTCCAAGAATCTTCAAATCTTTTGGTTCTCTGGAAAACATAGTCACTGGCATCGGTTCTGCCACCGACGTCGACTTTTCCCTGTCACCGGCATCGATTCTTTTACCGACGTCAGTTTTCCTATATTACCGATATCGGTTATCTGACTGACGTCGGCCATCTTCCTAACCGACATCGGTTTTTAAACCGACGTCGGTCTCTGTCACTGTCCTTTTTTTTTCAAAACCAGCAGCCTAAAACCTATCCCTTCTCTGCCAAAGACTCCATCCTGGTTTTCTGGAATTGAACAACACAGTTCCTGAAACCTGAACCTTCTTTGCCTTGCATGGTTTTGACTCGTAGCCAAGCCAAGGCTCTTGTCAACCACGCTAGCCATCAACCACTTCCATTTACCCCATCTGCGACCAAGCCTACAATGGAGTTCAACTCGGAGACCGAAAGAACTCCCATTCGTCCAACCCTGCCACATACTCCCATTGTCCAAGAAGGGGACCAAGATTTTGAACGATTCTTAGACCTCAACGTCAAGGCCTTGCAACACTATCTCGCGCATAGCCGAAGGCGAGACTCCTTGGGCAATCCAATCTATGGAATGCCAACCTCCCTTGCCACAACTACGGCTGTATCGACAGCATCCGTAGTTTAACCTTTGGACACTCGAGCCATCATTTCGACCACTGACCAGACTCAAACTTTGACCAATCTTCCAGGTGTGGCCTCTCCCTCTATCATTGGGCCCACTTCCACCGGGGTTCCGGCCCCCTGTCAACCCCAACCCGCTCAATCGCTATCCACTCCATTTCAAAACCTTATCGTCTCTATTCTGCCTACCCTGGCCCCTATCAACACCAGGGTGGCTTCATATCCATTGGCCCCCATTACCACAGTTCAACCTCTCGTGGCAACATCGGGCCTAGCTATGTCTTCTACTCAACCACCTTTAGCCTCCACTTCTGCCCCTACGACTAGTCATCCGTACATTGTACAACTGATTATGTCGCATACCTCCCCTAGCCTCTTCCAAGCACCCTACAACTTAGGGGGCACGCCACCCGTCAATCCATCGGCAAACATCAACAAAATGCTGATGGACAAGATGACCAGTCTAGAGACCTCTGTTTTTGGCTCGTGCAACGCTCTCTCATATGAGCAGATCTGCAATGAGCCCATTCACCCTTCTGTCCCAATCAGACCATATCCTAGCCAGTGGGAGCTTCTGAAGTTTTCTCACTTTCAAAACAAGGAAGACCCACAACAACACTTGCAGGCATTCAGACATGCATGCTACCTCATTGGCCATGACGATGCGTTGCTCTTACGCACGTTTCCTATGTCTCTCTCGGGTGCTGCGCTCGACTGGTACAGCTCCCTTCCTAGCCATTCTCTCTTCTCATTCACACAATTGGCTTAGCTCTTCCTCGATCACTTTTCCATCAACATAACCAAGAAGGTCTCAATCACGGACCTCTATTCTATCCGACAATTCGAGGATGAGTCCATAGCTGACTTCGTTGCTCGATGGAGAGGCCTCATCAATCAACTCTCCTTTTCCTTACCCCAGGCTGAGCTTATTGAACTCTTTTCCCAAGCCTACGCCAGACATATCTCTTCCACCCTGAGGGTTCAAACCTTTTGCACTTTTGACGAAGCCTTCACGATGGCTCGTAAACTTGAGTTGCGTGCCATCGAGGAGAATAAAGTCAAGTTGCAGAACAAGAATCCTAGCTCTAAGACCAATGACTCTTCCTTTGCCAAGCCATCATCATCCAATTCTAAATCCAAGGCTTCAGCTAATGCCGTGGTTGTTAGACCTTCCTCCTCCTTGACCAATCAGCCTGAGCCATCCACATCTCAGAGCGCCACTCGCCAGTTCCAACAAAGATACGTACAACGGTGATATACTTCTCTCAGAGAATCATATGCATCTGTGCTGGACAAGCTTGTTAAATAGGGGGCTCTCAATCTCCCTCAAGCCTGACCTCCTCTGCAATTCGATCCCTCACACGCTATCCTCGTGTGGTATAGGGAGCATGACTTCTGCAGCTTCCACCGTGTTAAGGGCCATGACACGAAAAACTGCAAAACCTTTAAGAACATAATCCAAGACATGCTTGAAAAGGGGGATCTCATCTTAGACAATCCAAATGCACCCCCTAATCAGGCCATTGACATCTTCAAACAACCTTTCCCCAATCATCCGCCAACTCAAAACAACATCCAGACCTTAATTGACGACAATCATGAGCACAATGTTCGAACAGTCAATACGGTCTCTCCCTTCGTCCCCAATCAACCTCAAGAGGTTAGTCCATCAATTAGTCCATCACATGTGGACGAACCTCTCTCCCCGGCTAGTTCTCCGTCGACCTCTCTCATCTTGGAGGACACCTCGGCTTTACCAGCACCACCGGTCTTGCCATCCTCCGTTCTACTGCCTATGGAGGACCCGACCCTTCCTACTCCTCAGCCGCAAGTGGAGGGCACCATCATCCCTGCCCTTTACCCGCTCGGGGAGCCTCGCTTTTCAGATTCTTCTCCACCCAGGGAAGAACCTGTCTCCCCTTCGTCTTCATCTAAATCTGTCATGACTTCACCACACCATGCGTCTAAGACCACTACACCCATCTCGTCTTCAACCTCGCAACCATCAACATCTTCTTCTCAGCCATTTTCCCGGTTAGTGGAGAAAATTGCGCTTCTCCCTCCAAGGAAAGTGATGCCTCAGGTGTTGTGGGAGCGTCTTAAAGCCCTTCAACATACCCATGCCCTCTCATCACATGCTGCTAATCCTCCCAAGGCAGAATCTCGTCAGACTCTTGACAAAGACCAAACTCTCAAACCTCAACCAAACTCGTCCAAACCGAAACCTGCATCTACCTCATCTAAACCCATCAAGTCATTTGGCGTTCATCATGTCTCCACCCTCACTCACCCGCAAGTGAAGGTGGACCTAGGCCAGACCTCGACCAACAATACTCTTCCAACCAAGTTGAAGAGGACTGCCAGACCACAGAAATGAATGCCTCCTTCTCCATCACCATTGCCATCCATTTTGGGCCCTCATCCTTCGACCTTGACTAGCATCCTTCCCACTCTGGCCTTCAAACAAAACTCGTTGCCTCCTTTGCTTCCTCTGCCTACCTCCAACCGTCCCTCTCCCAAAAAGGCGATACCAATCACCAAAAAAGAGCCGTCTCCATTTGTCACCGTGCCATCAACCCATAAGGTGGTACGAAAACCTCTTCTAGCCTCGCCTAAGCAAAAGTCACCAACCTCATGCATATCAAATAGCATGGACCCTCTATTGGGCTCATACTCATTGATATTGCGCTGACTTCTGTAGACCTCTGACATAACCCTTCTGCCCATCAAGCCTTTCCAACCTCTCGGGTCCAAGCCCTCCTGGTTCGACGATACGAAAATTTGCTTATATCATCATATACCAGGACATGACACCGAGACTTGTTGTACCCTCAAGGCCGTCATCCGCCGCCATATGGAGAAAGACACTCTTCTCCTTGAGGACACTCTCAACCAGACCCCGACTCCTTCCTCTTCAAACACGTCAACATCTCACCAGCAAGACATGACCCCTTCCTCACCTCTTATTTTTGAAATCAATGCTATCCGTATAACCACTAGGTCGCAGAAGGGCAAGACAAAAGAAAAAGCTGCCATTCCTTAGACCTATCCCTTCGTCAAGCCACCTCTTGCGCCCAAGCCTAAAATTTCTATCCCTGGCGCGTCCCAACCTTCTTCGTCTTCCTCTTTTGGGCCAATTCACGACTCCATGCTGAAGCAGCTTCATCAGACACCTGTGAAGATGTCTCTTTATGACCTTATCCAAACCTCGCCTCAGCACCGTCAAGCCCTTATCCAAGCCTTGCAGGCAGCGGAGGTCCAACCCGAGGACCCCCAACCACTTGCTGCCCTCGTCCATTCTTTATCTCCTGTCAACTCCATCACATTCAGTGATTCTGAGATTCCCACATCTAACACGGAAGATCAGGATGCCGCCCTCTTCATCACTGCCTATGTTGATTAGACATGCATCAAATGCGTTGTGATCGACGGCGGTGCTAGCATCAACATTATCTCTACCCATGCCTTTGATCAGCTGTCTCTTCCCAAGAATTGCATCTCCAAAACTGACGCGATCTTACGCTCTTTCAATGACACCACCGCCACGACCATTGGCACAGTCATCCTTCACATTCGCGTTGGTCCACGCATAGTCCCAGAGCTCTTCTATATCATCGAAGGAGAGTTTCAATACAACCTTCTACTAGGCTGACCTTGGATCCGTGCCATGGCTTGTATACCCTCCACCCTGCACCGTTGTGTGAAGTTTGAGCATGACGGGCAAGTCCATACCATTCCTACTGACCCTTCACCCTTCAAGACTTGCAACACCACCTACCTTCCCAACGATGTCCTCATTCCCATCAAACCGTCAACTCTGGCACCGCCTTCATCTACGGAAGCTTCGACCAATTCGTAATCGGCGGTCGCCCTCACCCCTCCTCTTCAAGCGCCGACCAAAGACCCCATGGAAGACATCTTCCAACGACTATCACTTGGGGAATATCGCTTGTTGACCCTAGACATGTTCCAAACTCTGCAAGAGTATGGATGCCTTCACCTCAGTCCCAATTACGACCAGCGGATCGGGATGGTCGTACCTTATGGTCCTCCTCACTCTCAAACCAACTTTGTCTATGGGGGGCTTAATCAAGCTCCTACCAATGCCAATTCCCTTTCTTCACCCCAACCTTTCACATCTAATTTCTCATTTCTTGGCAACCCCGCCTTTACACACACTTACGTTCACAGGTGTGCATGGAAGGGTTTCAGTTTTGGACGTTATGAGCAGGGCTCCCATCAGCCCATCAAGCCGCTCAATGATCACAATGTCAAGAAACGGTATGGCCTGGGATATCATGACCCCACTCAGGCTCCTTCCGACCTCTGTCTCAAGCCAACCATCGACCAATCTCCTCCAGACTCGCCCATTTCTCCTTCATCACCTATGGAGTCAGTGGTTTCCATCCCTCCTAGTTTTTTTTCCATAAACACCGTCCGCCTGGAACCCCTGACCTATCAGCTCAATGGGGTGTCCAGGTCTCTCCCTCTCATTTTTCCTAGCATGGTAGAAGATGAGTCGGCAACCATTCACACTATCCACTGCGTTGACGATGATGCCATCCTTTCCTACATGGGTGCCGACGACTCTTTCATCCAGTGTTTCCTCCCTTTCGAGACCCAGGTTATGTTAAATGAATCCACCATTGACATCAACCTCCCTTCTTCTTCTGTTGTTCCTCACATCTTAAAGATTGGCCAATCTTTAGACGCTCAGGAGCAGCTTGACTATGCCCAGTTCCTTTCCAACCATAGCAAGGCCTTTGCCTGGACTTACAGGGACATGCCTGGCATCGACCCCACCATTGCTACCCATAACATTATCACAAAACCAGAGGCTAAGCCTGTTAGGCAAAAGCTTCGAAAGATGCATCCTCGCGTTGCGCTCCTTGTCAAAGAGGAACTTTAATGCCTTCTTTCTGTCTCTTTCATCTAACCCATCGATTATCCACAGTGGGTCTCTAACATCATCGCAGTTACTAAAGCAATTGGGGGGATTCGGATCTACACGGACTATCGCAACCTTAACCTAGCCTGTCCCAAAGATGACTTTTCTCTTCCTAACATTGACCAGCTTGTTGATCTCACAACCGGCCATGAGATGCTATCTCTCATGGACGGGTTTTCAGGATATAATCAAATCCTGATCGCACCGAAAGACCAGCACAAGACTACCTTTATCACCCCATGGGGGACTTTATGCTATCGAGTCATGCCTTTCGGCTTGAAAAATGCTGGTGCCACCTATCAGCATGCCATGACCTACATTTTCCACGATCTCCTCCACAAGATCATGGAGGACTATGTGGATGACCTTCTCGGCAAGTCCAAACTTTGCCACGACCACTTGACCATTCTCACAATCATCTTCTCTCACCTTCTTCAATATAATGTCCGCCTCAAACCTAAGAAGTGTGTCTTTGGGGTCCTCTCAGGCAAACTTCTCAGCTTCATCGTTTCCTTCCGTGGTATCGAGATAGATCCCGCCAAGATCCGCGCTATCCTCGAAATGCCACCCCCGACCAATCTCAAGCAGCTTCGCAGTCTACAAGGGAAGCTCCAGTCCATTCGCCGTTTCATCTCGCAGCTTTCAGACCGCTGCCAACCTTTCCATCACCTCCTTAAGAAGGACGTCTCCTTTAAATGGGATAAGGACTGTCAAGAGGCTTTTGAAGCCCTCAAAAGCTATCTGGTCTCTCCACCAGTCCTCATTCCACCTAAAGATGACCAACCCTTCTACCTTTATATCTCTGCTACCAACCATTCGTTAGGTGCCATGATCGCGCACCGAGACGAGCATCATCATGAGCAAGCAGTTTACTACATCAGCCGAACACTGGTCGACTATGAAACTCGGTATACTCATACCGAGAAACTCTGTTTGGCATTAGTCTTTTCTGCCACCAAGCTCCGCCACTATCTTCTCAACCATAAAACCTTTGTCGTCACTCACACCGACCCTCTCAAGTACATGCACTCCAAGCCATATCAGAATCAACGTATGGCTCGGTGGCTCATGTTGCTTGCAGAGTTTGACCTCGAATTCATCCAGCAGAAATCTATCAAGGGGCAAACCATCACTGACCAACTGGCAGATGCCCCTCTTTCTGACAACCAACCTTCACACTGTGAGTTTCCTGACGAGTCTATCGCTACCCTTTCCGCCGATGACACCGTCTACCAAATGACCATGTTCTTTGACGGCTCCAAATGTCAACTCGGTGGGGGTGCGGGGGTCATCCTCATCCCACTCGAAGGGGAGCCCATGCCTCTATCTTTCAAGCTTGACTTTGATTGTACCAATAATATGGCTGAATACGAGGCCTTAATTTTGGGACTTCAGACCGCCCTTTCTCTCCACATCAAGTCTATCAACATCTTCGGTGACTCGCAGCTCGTCGTTAATCAAGTTAACGATTCATATCTCTATAAAAACAAAGTTTTATAGAGGTATAAGAATCGTGTTGACTTTCTTGTAGCATCTTTCGACCATCACCTCTTGCAGACTGTTCCACGCTCTACGAACAAGTTTGCTGACACCATGGCTTCTCTTACTTCGCATATCCCATCTTCATCATCATCATCTCGCCTTTTTGTCACAGTGCATCATGTACCTTTGCCTTCATACATCTCTCCTCACATCGACCATATCAACACTATCAATTTTAGCCCACGAGATGACTGGTATAAGCAACTTGTAGACTACTTGTCTCTTTCTGTCACTCCTCCCAACCTCTCTAGCAATGCACGGCGAGCTTTCATCAAGTGCACAGCTCGCTATACCATGCTAGGGGGTCTTCTCTATAAATGAGGCTTTGATGGCCTCCTTCTTCACTGTCTAACCTCCACTGAAGCTTCTCAAGCCATAAAGCAAGTCCACGATGGGATTTGTGGTGGACACTTCAGTGGAAACTCGGTTGCCAAGCGCATCCTTCACCTGGGTTATTATTGGCCCACCCTTCATCAAGACTGTAGTGACTATGTTCGACGTTGCATCAAGTGTCAGCAGCACTCTAACCTGCTTCATATCCCCAGCCATGCCTTGCAAGTTGCTCAAGATTTTTGGCCTTTCTCTCAGTGGGGCTTGGATCTCATCGGTGAGATCAACCCTCACTCGTCTCTTCGTCATCAGTCCATCATCACTGCCACTGAGTATTTCACCAAGTGGGTGGAAGCCATTCCTCTTGTCTCCAAAAAAGCTGACAAAATTGCTGACTTCATCAGCAACCACATCATCTGTCGTTTCGGTGTCCCTCACAAAATCATTACCGACAACGACAAGTCCTTTAAAAACAAGACTGTCCAAAAACTATGCGACTCATTTGGCATCAAACTCAGCTTTTCTTTGCCTTACTACCCACAAGCAAATGGGCAGGCAGAGGCTTCCAACAAAATTCTCACCAAAATTCTCATGAAGGTGGTCAACGATACAGGAAGGGATTGGCACATTCATATTCCCTTCACTTTGTGGGCCTACCGCACCAGCATCTGAACCTCTATGGGTGCTACTCCCTTCTCCCTCGTGTATGGAACAGAGGCTGTCTTACCTCTCGAAGTACAGATCCTGTCTCTCCGCATCTCCTTGCATGACATTCTCTCCAACGACGACTTTCGTCAAGATCGCTTAGCTCAACTTGAGTTACTTGACGAGCGCCGTCTTGCTGCCCTCAATCATCTCCATGTCTACCAAAGTCGCATAAAGCGGGCCTACGACAAAAATCTGTGAGAACGAGACTTCAACATCGGAGACCTCATCCTCAAAGAGAATCAGCACGTGACCAATATGGAGCAAAGTAAACGAGGCAAATTTGCCCCCAATTGGCTTGGACCTTTTATCATCACGCACAAGTATGGGTCAGGGACTTATCGTCTGTCCTCCTTCGACAGACGGCCAGAACCTGAGCCTCTTAATGCATTGCATCTTCGACCTTTCTTTTGTTAGTCGAGTACTCGCCTACTTGATGCGTAACTTGAGCTCGTCCCCTGAGCAATCCTTGTCCTCTTGATCATCATCCCTTTCAACCCTATTCCCCTTTAACAAGTCCTCTACAACCCTTTTATGATGCATGGATGCTTTGTCCTAATAAAAGGGGAGTCCTTGAACTTCTACAGCCTTGTCCATGACTCTAATCAAAAAATCAAAAAAATATATCAAGATGTCAAAACATATCCAAGGTCACAAAGTCAATCAAAAAGACAGACTGCTCCCTCGAAGGACAGCTGTACTATCATTGCTGTATTACTAGACTGATCCCTCGAAGGACAGCTAGGCCAACTTATCAAACATTATAAAGCAAAAATATAGACCACTCCCTCGAAGGATGGCTATGACTAAATCTTGCTACAAACAACAACCTTTCTTAGAAGCTTCCCGCATTGATCAGCTTTGCAACATGACCACTACATCAAAAGACATCTCTATGTAGGCTTCCTGCATCGATCAGCCTGCACCAAAAAAAAAAAAAAAAAAAAAAAAAAACGGGTCATGGACTTGGCTTGTAGTTGTCTCAGGGTCTCCTATAAAAAGGGGCAAGGTTATTCTTGCTCTTAGACTGGGTTACCCTATCCTCTTCCTCTCACCTGCTCAAGAGACTTCGAGCTCACTTTAATGTCAAAGTGATTCGATTACCGTTCTAACACAACACTGGTCACCGACGTAATGCATGAACGGGGCTTTAGTTCTAGTAACCCCCTATCTATGCTTCCTTTCGGGTCCTTGTCAATGAAAGAGAAATTTGCCTTTTATCTTTTTCGCTTTGGTCACATTTAACCGCATCAATCGGCGACTCATCTTTAACCAAGCCATTTTTCATCATTTTCAGCTAGCATCATCCTAGTCCATTTCACATAGTTTCCATGGACACCAATACACATGGGAACTACCGACCAGACCCAATTTATGTTAGGCATAAACCAATACTTGCTGAAGCATAAATAGACTTCCATTCATTTTTAGCATATATCCATCACGACTACGGAAACTTGCTAGGGATGAAAGCCCCTCGGCCCATGTGACATCTATAGCATCATCTTGCCCTCATCATTTTGACACTTGACCACATCCAATCATTGATCAATCAGACCTTTAGTCCGAACTACATTGGTCTGAGGCCCTATGACCAGGGCTATGTAGGCAGCACTCAGATAACACATCCTCTGAGGTTAGCTCGACCACCCCCATTTGTTCGTCTCTTTGATGGACAAACCTTCTCTTCTGTGACCTTGACCTTGACCACGACCAGTCTATCGACAACTTGGACCAAGACCAATCATTCTCTTTGACCAAGACCAATCATTTTTTTTTGACCAAGACCAATCATTCTCTTTGACCAAGACCAATCATTCTCTTTGACCAAGGCCAATCATTCTCTTTGACCAAGACCAATCAATCAACTTTGACCAAGACCAATCATTCTCTTTGACCAAGACCAATCATTTCTCTTTGACCAAGACCAATCATTCTCTTTGACCAAGACCAATCATTCACTTTGACCAAGACCAATCATTTCTCTTTGACCAAGACCAATCATTCTCTTTGACCAAGACTAATCATTCTCTTTGACCAAGACCAATCAATCAACTTTGACCAAGACCAATCATTCTCTTTGACCAAGACCAATCATTTCTCTTTGACCAAGACCAATCATTCTCTTTGACCAAGACCAATCATTCTCTTTGACCAAGACCAATCATTTCCTTTGACCAAGACCAATCAGTCTCTTTGACCCTTCCTCCCTTTTAGGGAGAACTACATTGGCCTGAGGCCCTTCACACAAGGGCTATGTAGGCAGCACTCAGATCACATGACGTTTTCTGAGGTTAGCTCGGCCACATCCTTTCATCCATCCATCCCCTTGACCAATGACCATCCTTCGACCTTCGACCACTTCCAAGACAATGTTGCCTTGGTTGTTTTTGCGTGTGTGTTACCTCACGGCTGGTTAGCAGAATTGTCCGCAGACTATTTTTGACCCTTCGCAAGTATAGGATTGCGAGCCAGTTGATCCCTACTACTTGTGGCTTTTTCGTGTCTCTGGGAGCACTTTCTGAGCCTAGGATACCTAAAACACGATGACCATTTGGAGCTTCAGCTTAGATTGAGTGACCCAATCAGCAGACGACTAAATGCTGGGGCCCAGTTACTTCAATTTTGGCACTCCTTGACCCTCGACATGCGACAATTTGACCTGACTATCCCGTGAAGTGGACTACGTGCAATCACGACTACTGCAGCATTGTCACTCACTCTCTTCTATCCATTTCTCTATCAAATCGACACTCGATCTTCGGTTCCCTTCTCTCGACTATCGCTTTGAGGGGGGAACACCTCATCCTTTTCCTGGGGCAACCAACTCCTATTTTTGTCTTGCAGTTCGTCAAGAACAACCAACAAGATAAAAAGGGGCAAATGTAGACACCGCAAACGTGTCTGCACCTTGGTCCTCCCCCTTGTTCGCCTTAAACCCCTATCCTAACCCTTGGCCTTGGTCCTCCCCATTTGATTAAAATAACTTAAGTATTTTAATTGAGTGGCCCCCTTTCCACCTCACCCTTGCCACCTTGGATCCTCCCTTGAATCCCTCTACCTTCCCCCTAGCATTTATTATGACAAATCCCCTCATTATCTTTCCCCCCACGCCCATTTAAGTGTCTCCATAACCGTTCTTCCCACACCCCCTCGCTCGGTGGCGTGCAAGAATGGGCAGAGGCTATTTTTAGCCTCTGTCCCCATTCTGCAACCGCCGACGTCGGCGGCCCTTCGGCCGACGTCGGTGAAACTACCAGCATCGGTAGCCTTCATTACCCCTTTCTGCATCCGTTGCAGCCCCCCTGGACCCTTGAGCTCGCAGACAGCATTCTCTTGGCATTTTGGCATTCATCTCTTCTCCATTTGGACCTCGTGCAACAGCAGCAACAGGTGCAAAGGCTCTAGACCAGGGATCTCTTCTTGCAACAAGCGTTCTATGGCTCCAACAACAGCTCTCCCACTCTTCATATGGCAAACAAAAAGGTAAGCACAATCTTTATTTCATTTTATTTCATTTTGTTAGCTTCCAGTTATCTGGTATACCTGCTGTTTCCTGCTCCCTCCATTCTTCTCCCTGAGAGGCTGAAAAGCCTTCTCAGTCCTCTGTGCATCTTCCTCTCTCTGTCCCTCTCTATCCTTTTGACCCCCTAACTGACTAAGACCATCCTCAAACCAAACTCTCTCAGACCATTCAGACCCGTCCACAGACCAAGCCCGGCCCGGACTCTGTCCAAACTCGCCCGAAACCAACCCAGACCCGACCACAGGCCACAACCCCGACCGACGCCAGTCATTACCCCCACCGATGTCAGCAGACTAACCGACATCGACAGACCTGATAACCGACAGTGGCAACATTTCTGACCTCGGCGACTGTCATCAGCCCGACTGCTCCTTTCAGGTAATCATTTTGTCTTTTCTTTCTTTTTTAACTTGCTTATCACTTCTGTATTCTGGCATTCTGCTTTTCCTTGATCTTTTATCTGTCTGTTATCAGTGGGTTGACCTCCCTTGAGGAAGTTTTCACACTTTCGGGAACAAGCTTTCGCTTGGCAACCCACTGTCTATCTATCTAACGTTTTCTTGTCCAAGTTCTTCTTTTTTGTAGGTGTCATTCCTCCACAGCCAAAGAGGGGTGCTCACAAGCGTCTGGATTACGGTGCGCGATCTTCATCCAGGTACTTCACATGCCTTGTCCATTATTTCTTTAGTTTCTTCTCTCTCTTGAATCTGAAAAAGCAAAATTTTGAATAGAAACAATTACTATCATTTTTTATAATCTCATTAAAAACAAAGTTAGACTAAATCCTTACAAATGTGTTTTCAGTGTCACCTATAGTAAACTCTTGGGTTTTCTAGTCTCTCTCAAGGGAATTGATGTCAATCCAACTAAAATCAAAGTTATCATCAACATGTCTATTCCTTGTTTTATTATAGACATATGAAATACCTCAGTAAACTTAGGGTAATATGATGATTCATTATTGAGATGGATTATTGTATTTATTCAATAAAGTCCCTTATTAAGAAATATATAGATTTATAATGGATTGATTCATGTTAAAAATCATTTAACAACTTGAAGAAATCACTCTTGTATACTCCTACTCTTCACCCTCCTTCTAGTGATCAACATCTCATCTTTTGCACTTCCTCTACCCACATATCAGTGGGGGAAATGCTTTCCCTATAAGAAAAAACAAGTCATGAATATGCGATATATTATATTATTTGTGCTCTAATAGACTATCAAACATGTTATACCAAATTTTAGTGTTATTGTCTCAACATTTATTTCATAACTATACAATTTTCCATTACATGTTCTATCAAAAAAATTATGTCACCATCCATTCCAATCCTCTTTTTCATTTCTTCTCAAAATATTTCTTACATAGTGATCTAATTGGTAAATGGAAGGTTATTTTGATAGAATTTGACTTATGAATCATTACACAAAAAGTAACTAAAGACCAAGTAATTTATGATCGACTTACTATCGCTCTTATACCAGCCACTCATCATTTTCAATATAATTTTCTTGATGAATAAATCCTATATATCAAATGCCTTAATCATGGTATTTCACTCAAATATTATTTCCATAATTTTATAGTTGACCTTGAGATAAATGATCATGATAAACCAAACACTTCTATTTCTAAACAAAATTCCAATGTCATCATTGAAGAATTACTTGAAGTCACAATTAACCTACATGAATATACTTGGACACTTCATTTAAATGGTGCTAAATGTCTTCAAGGAGTTGGGGAAGGATATGTCTTAGCTGATCCTCATGGTAAAATCATACCTCTCACTTTTTGATTAACCTTTGATGTTACTAAAAACATATCTAGGAATGAAGCTCTCAACCTAGGCATGTAAGCCACCATTGATATAGATATCCCTTACTTACATGCCTTAAATGCCTCACAACTCATATTTCGTTAGTTTAATGGTGATTGCGAATGTAAAATTGAAAATCTCATCATTTATCATAAAATTGCAACCACACTTGTTGAATAATTCAAATCCTTCACTATAGAACCAATTCCATGAGAGAATAATGCCATAGTTGACTCGCTTGATTCATCTACCTCTCTTTTCCACCCTCATCAAGCTCTTCATGATTCCTAATTTCTCAACCATGTACAAAAATCACCATCTTCATTAACAACCCTAAATGATTCTCTTATCTTCCATATTAATGATATCACTATCTGATAAAGCTAGTGGTATAAACATCTAATTTATTGATCACCACACTTATCCTAGTAACATTGATTCTCGTGAAAAAAACTAGAATTTGCAAACAAGCTTAAAAATATATCTTACGACATGATATTATATATTATTCTAATGTCTAAGGTACCTTCATTTGTTTTTTCATTCAAAATTAAGTTCCTTATATTTTTGAACAAGCATATAGGGGAATTTATAGTGGAAATTACAATGGAGTCACTATAGCCCGTAAATTCCTAGCATGGGATACTTTTGTCCCACACTTAAAAAATATGCTATTACATTTGAAAATAAAAGCAATCCTTGCCAATTATATGATGATCTTATCCACTCTCCTTTCTTTGATATTTAAAAGTTAGAATATTCTTGGAATTTTTTCCATGTGGGGATTATATCTCATTGGTATATTACCTCACTCTCAAGATGGTCACATATTCATCATCATAGCTATTGAATAGTTCACTAAGTAGGTTAAAGATATGCCCTTTGTTAATGTCACAAGTATCAATATATCCAAATTTATACTTAATAAAATCATTTATCACTTTGGAATTCCTAAAACCATTATTTTTAACAATTGTGGGAATTTCAAGAATATGGATATGAAATAATTATGTGTCAAATTTAAAATCATGCACAAATTCTCCACACCTTATCATCCTCAATGAAATATCCAACTATAGTGTACTAAAAAATTTATCAATAAAATATTAAAAAATAAAATTTGATATTCTTGTTCTAACTAGCATCTAAAATTTTATACTATGGGCTTATTGCACTAACATCTATATTGTCATTGGGGTAACACTATTTTCTTTAGTATACGGCTCTAAATCTATCTTACCTATAGAAGATGATCTACCATCCTTATTTATCCCTCTTCACAAAATTATCCTTGATGAATAAATTTGTGAGGTCTATATACATGCTTTAGACCTTCTTGATGAGTGTTACATGGGTGATTTACAACATAATCACCAATATAAAGCTCGAATTCTGAAATAACATAACAAAAAATTCAAAGTTTGTACCTTCAATGTTGGTGACTTAGTCCTTAAATTAGATTATACGTATGACAAAGAATGTAGGTACAACCGAAAATGGTGGGACCCTTATTTGGTAAAATACATTCTTGGTCTTAGTACTTACAGATTATAAACTAATGAAGGACATATATTTAAAGAACACACTACTACTCAAATTTTAAAGAAATATTTTACTTAAAATTGTCATTTGTAATATTATTATTATCTTACGTGCCTTTCATATATTTTTATATACAATATATGGGTCATTCTATGGTCATGTTGATGGAGAAATGGAACATAATGAAGGTCAACTATAATAAGTTTAGAATGGAATTGGGCAACCTTAGAATTGAGTATGGAAAAAAACTAGTTGAAGGAGTGGAAGTCATGACCCCCATGAAGAAAAAGGAATTGGGGGCTAAAAACATAGATTCTACCAAATCCCATCATAAGAACAAAACTAATATTGAGAGGATTGAAGTTGTGTGAAGGTAAAAAAAAGATGAAAAATCCCATGGATAAGGAGGACATGACCCCACTAAAGAAAATCTTCCATGATTCTGTTGAAAGCTTGAGTAATCACACTAGGGGAAGAATAATGAAAGATAAGATGGAGTAAAAAGGTAGAATTTAATAATAAACACTCATGAAATATGCCAACTCTAAGAATTATTTTAATTAATCTTTCATTTATATTTCTAATTTTTTGTTAGTTTTTTTCTAGTGTCTCATCCTGTATTAGTAAAAGTTTGGTTGAAGTTTGGATAATGACTCTTCTTATTTGATAGTCTGGGGGGATTGTTTTGTTTTATCTATGTGGTTACGTTTATTTTATGTTAAAATTGGTGGTTACAGGAGCCTTGTAAAACTTGCATGTTTACCTTATCAAATAAAAAGTATATCTCTATATATTATGGTGCTAACACTTTTTGCAAGTTTTTCAAAGCTTCCCAACATGTAGAATTACATCAAGTTTAGTAGCCATAGTTATTATTATTGGTCCTTTAGTCTATCTACATTCCTTAATTTATATATTAATTCATGAGTTCCATAATAAGACCATAAATAGGACTCAATCATCCTCATGAATATATTTTTAGTTTCTTTTACATTCGATCGGTTAGCCTTCAAGTCTCTTTTAGGTTAATGATTCATTTTAAAAAAAAATTTAATTGTTTTTAACACCCCTTTTAGGTTTTTTTTTGTGAGTTTTAGTATAAGACCTTGGATAGGATTAGGCCTTCCTTACACAATACTCTTATGCTATCCTTAATTTTTAAACCTCTTTGGTTTGTCATTTGTGAGTTACAATGTAAGACCTTAGATAAGATTAGGCCTTTCTCACAAATATCCATTTCATATAATAAATTTTTTTCAACCTTAGCTAAGTGTCTTACCTAAAAAATGAAGGCAATGGTTGAGAGTTGAGACTTCATATTATTAACATAAGTCACATTATTTTATGGTAATAAATCTAATAATACATTTTTCATGTC
Organism: Torreya grandis; assembly: GCA_037957365.1. Lineage (NCBI taxonomy): Eukaryota > Viridiplantae > Streptophyta > Pinopsida > Cupressales > Taxaceae > Torreya > Torreya grandis. The sequence continues at coordinate 1,641,774 of JARHVA010002636.1, forward strand.
TCCACTCACCTACACCATTTTTTATGATGATGATTCATACTTACCTTCATTTTACCATGTTACAAATACACATTTTTTATGATTTGAGGTAACTCAATAATTGCATATTCACTTACATCCTCTTCACTATGGGCACACCAAGGTCAGTTTCAAGATAACACTCTTTTATAACATCAAAATACAAGAGTCTTAGACACCATGCTCTTTATGTTCTTCTTCCTAGCCACCAAATACAAGTTCTCTAGTGATAATAATTTTTAACACCCATGTTTGTTTTTATAAATCCATGTGGAGGAGGAATAGATAAAATACATAAAATTTAAAATTCAAATCATTAAAATAAAAATAAATAATCAAAAGGAAAAAATAAATAATTAAAAGTATAAATCACACCAAAATACATGATTAGTTTTAGGCACATCTCCTATCTTAGTTGAATATCTAACTCTATAGTTGGCTTCATGATAGAGACAAGGTTAATTGGGATGTGGTATGCCAATAAATTCTGGTAGGATGTCTCATAATTTTAAAAATATATTTATAGTGCCACCTAATTTATCATACAAGTACCTAATCTTTACAGTAGACTGACAACTCTACAAGAGGTCCTAAGGAACAAGGAACACGTAGTGGGAAGGTAGGTCCATTTTTATTGCATATATAACCTTCATGGGTTGATATTTATAATTTACTAGTTAACCCAAATTTGTGTGGATAGGGTGAGTTCTCTAGACTCCTTAATGTTGAAAGTCTTTTTGTCTTGCAAACCTGATTTGATTGTCTTATTTATGATAAATTTTATTCACCTTGGTGTCACCTATATTTCCCCCACCACCCATTTCATATCCCCATTAAACATGTATTTTTGTATCTAAATCTTTTCCCATCCTTTATATTCCCTATTCTTCATCTATTTTATACATGCTCATAATATGATTATTTTAGTTCATCTATCATTTGAATTAAAGTTACATCTTTAGGTGGTTATGAAACCCTTTATTAATCATTTCCTTATCTTTATTATATTTACCTTGATTATTATTGTGACTATGAGTTTTCTTATATACCTTTTTTTGGAACACTTCATTTCATTTCTTTTTTATTACTTTATGTTTTTCCATTGATGATTAAGTATGGATAGTTACTTCTCTTTTCTCAATGTTGTTTACATTCCTTCTATTTTCCATATTTGTTTGAGTACGTATTGTTACTTCTCTTACATTGATATTAGTCACATTATTTTAGTTTCAAGTTTCTTTGGCTTGATCTATATTGTTACATTTTTTACCTAAGGTACATTTATTGGGTTTATCAATTATTTGGTAGCCTTAGATTTTTGGTTACCCCAATTTCTCTCATTTTATCTATTTTACTTGGTATTTTGGTTCCAACTTAGCATTTTCCCTTCCCACTTAACAAATTTACAATTAATTCATTTAGTCATGAAATTTTTCATTTAATTTGATTTCCTTGTGATTATTTATTTTTTCTATTTAGCCTTGTATCCTTAGGTTTTTTCCAAAGTAGTTAACATGCCCTCCATGATCAAGACTATAAACACAATAAAAAACCATTTAGTGACAAAGTTAATTCAAGGTATGTATATGGTACTTTTAATTATTCCCAAAATTTTTCTTATTGTCATCTGTTTTCTACTTTCTAATGCAATTTTTTTATTGACATTAAGTTTTTCTATGTTCTTTCTCAAAGCACCATCCCCTTTTACACTTGCATGACACTTGATGATTTTTGAGTGGGGCATATTTATACACACAATATTTTAAAAAAAATTACCATTTACTGACACTTTCTCTCTTTCAAAAACCTATTAGGTTTTGATCTCTTTGAGTGCACACCTTAAAGGGTGTACTAAGAAAGGGTAGGCAAACCATTTGTGATTTACAAGATTATCGGTCAACTCTATCATTACTTAAACCCATTATAAATCTCATTTATACAACTCCCTAATCAATCCAAACCCTATTTAAACATTTCCATAATAAATTACCCATAAAAATATCACCTAAATAAGTAAACACCCTATTTTCCTACTAATTTAGTTGAGGACTAATCTTGTTATAAAATATTAAGCACACATTATAGAACTAAGTTGACCTGAACTTATCTTGATACTTAATGGTAACTTTTTTAATAAAATGGATCGCATTGGCTGACCTTGTTGGCTAAATTTATATAAGGGTTAAGTCTCATTAATTTTTACAAATACAATACTCATTTTAATCCAATAGAGAGTAAAATTCATTTTCAAATCATTAGTTTCCAATTTTATTATATCTACATTTGAAGGAGCCAGTACATAGGATTTTATTTGGAGGGAAGATCACTTGTCCTGTGGGAAAGCTTGGATGTAAAGTAGGATTATTTTATCTTAAATATGATTTCTACAATGTTATCCTTATAAATTCACAACAACCTCTTAAGAAACACCATTATCCAAGGGAGAGATTGATACTCAACAAGTTCACCCAAGGTAAGTATTCCTAACTCTTGATATTTCATTTGATAAATATATATTTTATAAGTAACATATGTTAAATATATAACTCCTTGATTATATTACCTTTATAGTTAAAATTAGTATAAGTATAATGAGTTCATTGCGTGCCATATTCCACTTTAGGTGATCTAGGGCCCCCATTTTCTTACAATGATCCCATGATTATTTATTTATGTTTAGCCATCCCCATTTGTGACAAAATATTTGGTGAGAATTAGATTAGTTTTATTTTATGTAATGAGGACTAGTTAGATTTATTACATAGTATCATTTTCCTAGAGTCTTTGGAACCCTCTCCTTTGGTGTTGCATGGTAAGATATCCATTAGTTAGGTTTAGTAGATATAATTTGATCATGTTACCAAAATAAATACTATTACAATAGATGTTAGTTTATTACCTTATCCAAACTTTAATTTACTAAGTTAGATAAGTTATAAATCTATCTTAATTTTTTGCATACAGACTATAATTAATGGGTTTAACCCATTAATATCTTCATATGACCATGAAAACACATCTAAACATTCTTTAATAGGGAGAGTTAGAGTTATTTATTCTTCAGGATCAAGAGAAGTGGAAAGATTCACTATTTTAAGTTCTTCATTTGTTGTAATATTTACATTAACAGTATTTTCAATCAAAGACATGGAATTTTCTTGAAATTTTGTAGGAGGAAGAAGAATATTAAGTTCCTCACCATTGTATTATTTTTTTAGTTCCACCATCTAATTATTCCATAAAAGACTTAATGGAAAGGATATTTTTGTTGTGTGAATTATTAGGGTTTACATGCTCCCAAAATTATGTTGAATTGTCTAAGTGAATTTAAAAACCTTCTTTTGATCCCATACTAGAATAGGATCTATAAATCTTATGAATTTAGAAATAGATTAATCATTTTGAAAGTGGTCAAGTGAGGGTGGATTTTTTTGGTCCTAGGTTATAAACTATGGATATTTGAGATAAAGATTCAAAATGGAAGTTTCATGAAAGAGGTTTGTAGTGACAATATCTTCATAAAATCTATAGATGGAACTTGTTTCAATGTCAGAGGAGAACTCCTTAGAATTTAAAAAAAAAATCACTATTGCAATCATATGGGCTCACATTAGGTGATTTAAATCTAGTACCTTGAGAATATTTGTTTCTTTTAGACAATATATGTTCTACAAGTCCTTATTCATTGAGATTAAGGCCTTTTCCTTTATAATTCATAATGTGGCACATAATTTATTTATATTTGGGGTACTGTTATTTTGGAAACATGTGGAAAATTCATCACTATAGATCTAATTAGGATTGGAAACTTTAATTTGTTCTTCAAAAAGGAATCTACCTTTAAAAAAATATGTCTTTCCCAACCATTAGACTAATTGAGCTTACTTTCTATGATGGGGCATGCCATGGTTATTAGGAGACACATGGATTTTTCATAGATAATGGGCATCATGGATTTTGTACTCTCTCATATCTACATCTAGAATGGTAAATCTAGATGTGGGAGATGTGGACTTAGATGTGTATGGTTAACTTTCAAATGTAGATGGTTGGTTGGTGGATGTAGAAGGTAGATCATTAGGATATATTTAATTTGATAATGTTGGTGATTCCTCACTAGGTTCATAAATATATTCAATACATAGAAAATAATTAGTATTTATATATCAAAATTATAATATATTTTAATATTGAAAAGGTTGAGGATAAATAGAAATAATAAATTCCATACCAAAGTGGGAAAACTTGAGACACAATGGAAGGTGGATGGAATGGTTTTCATGGCATGGATACATGGATGATCAATGAATAATTTATATGGTGAATCAAGATATAAGACATGGATAAAGGTATCTTGAATAACATGCCCACCATAAAAGGAAGGTATATGTTTCCCATTTGGTGTCATTGTGAATTATCATAAGCTTTGATAGTAATGTTGTTAGGGTCTAGTGTTGTTGTTGAATGTCCCAAATGTTAGATCAAACTTATTTTAGATAGATTCAAGGTCAACCCATTATCTATAAAAACCTTTTTTAATTTATATTTTTAGATAATGACATCAACATAAAGTGGAAAATTATGTGATGTACCCATGGGTGAAACATATATATGGTAAAAGTTACTCAATTGCTGGCAGACAAATGTCCTATAAGTGCTTTGAGTTGGATAGATCAATGTTTTCTATAACTTTTTAATCTTGTAAATATTTATACAAAATGTCATTATAGGTAGTGGATGTCTTGATAATTTACATAATATAAATTTGGGTTGGTGTTTTCTCAAGTTATTCAATAATATTGTGTTGCCAAAGGAACACTTGAAACAGTGATTTTTACACTTCTCATTATGAAAACACAATCTTGGGTTGTGATTTTTATGGAATCAAATGGATGATTATTTTAATTGACACTATTGGATTGTTTTTTAATCCTAGATTTTTTTATTATAACTTTGTTCATGTTTTGGGAAGGGGTTTTGATATATCCATAAATTTTGATTGTTTGATGTGGATGCATGATTATCTAATTATATGTCACCATAATTGATTGAATCTTTGACATATTTTTTTAGTCTCATAAATCTATTTGCATAATGTCCTTTGATATTATGGTATGCACAACATTCATCTTCTTTGGACCATTTAGGTTTTGGAGTGTGTTCATAAAAGCATTTTATGTTTGGAAAAGTGATCATATTGGTGGCTACCAAAATTTAAAAGACTATTTCAAATGGTACTCTATAGGGGGTAAACTTTTTTTTTATAAAGTCTTACCTAGGTTGGCCATTAGGTAAACTAATATTGTTGATGGTTTATATATGTTGGACTCATTTGACATCAATTACCACATCTCCTACCATGCTCTTTTTTTAGCAAAACAACTTGGTTTTTTTTTGTTTTGAGCTTGATTTTGATTGTCTTTAATGTAAATTTTTATGAGGACTTTGGTTATTAGTGTTATTTCAATGTGAACTCTATTTTCAATTATTTCATCAAATTATATTACACAATGAAGCTGAATTTGAAAGGCCATTTCGGTATTGAGATTTTATGTGTAGATTGTAATAAGTTATTTTCTAAGAAGAGAATATTTCACATAAATTTTGATTATTTATTTTAGAAAGAAAGTTGTAAAACTTAAAATAAGGATGAGGTTAGTATAACCTAATATGTTCTACATGCATTGATCTAGATGATTGTGGAAAATCCTCTTTGTCTAGAGAGGAATGACCTAAAAATAGCAAAATACTAAAGAAATGGTTGATTAGTTAGATAATAGGGTGGATTACCTAGCGTGAGATAGATCCAAGAAGCACAAGCTTTCTTGGAGGCTGTTAATCCACACTTCCAAATAATTAAGTTCTAAAAATGAAAGATTAATTGCTTACATAAATAACAAAAGATATTGAAATCAAATACAAGAAGTGCTTGAGAAGAAATAAGTGATTTTGAATGATTATAGTAATAAATGATTATATATCAATGATAAATAGATTAGATGTGGTTCAGAACATTGAGCAATCCTCTATGGTAAGATAAAAACTTAGGAAATGGGATTTTATTAGGGTTTGATAGGTTAAGTAAGCTTCCTATTGAAAATGATAGACAAAGAACATTGGTGGTTAGGGTAAACCATCAGTAGTTTGGAAACCATTGGTGGTTAGTAAACCATTAGTAGTTTAGGTCAAACCATCAATGGTTAGGAAACTGTTAGTGGTTATTGTAAGATCTAGTTTAGGAAAAGAAGTTTGGTTGGGAAGGTTGTAAGAAGGATATGAAAGGTAAATTTAGATTAGATACTAGTTGTGAGCTAGAGGGAAAGTGACACAAGGAATGATATACAAGAACTAATTATTGAATCCTGATAAGGAATAGATACTTAGGTTTGTTGTTTCTAGTCTAAAAAATGTTGGGGTTGGCTAAAAGCTTGCTAGAGATCTTATATAAATTTTGGTACTTTGGTTGTTGATTGATGAGTTACAACACTTTTGATCTCTATCTTGGTCATTATAAGCTAGAAGAATTCCTACACCAAGAATCTCTAATCTCTTGCATAAAAAGTTTTGATAATGATTATTGATGATGTCTCACCTCCTCTTCCTCTTCTAATATAGAGGGAAGGGAGTGGTGAAATAATAAGTTTCAACAAGGTGTCTAACAAGATATATAATTTTAATCACAACATGTATTGATTATGAAAAATAGTGGATCAAACAAGTATTGATAGAAAATCAAGCTAGAGTTTTAGTTGAAGTTAATCCTTAAGGTGGTTAAGGGAAAATTGTCGATGGTCAAAGTTAACCGCTAGTGGTTAAGGGTCGATCGTCAATGATGGAGAGGGAAAAATTAAAATGGTAGAATTAGCCATTGTGACTTATATTTGGTAGTTGAAAGGTTATGAATTGGTCCCAAGGGGATCCAGGGGTGATCTAAGGGTTAACACAACATCTAGAAACATAGTGTGTAGTTTTTTAGTGTCTAAATTTTGCCCCTTTCATTATGTAGTTTGTATTAACAAACTACAAAATAAAAAATGGAAGGTTGGTACAAGGTTATATGCCTCAAGTATGGGATGAGGTGTTCCACCTCAAACTAGGAATTGATGAGGTGAAATAAAGTTAGTGGTGGGTTTGAAAAGTAGATAAGTGGGTGATAAATTTGGTGAGAGGATGGGAAACTAAGCACAAACATGTGCATAGAATGTGACTAAATATGATATCACATATCATGTAGAGACTAGGATGCTATAGTTGAGGTAGTAATAAAACATGGTTGACACTAGAAGGATAATTGACAAGTGGATCAAGTGACTATATTTACGCATGGTGATTATGAGAGTACTCATAAACACAAGCCTTCTAGGTAAGGTCAATGTGTTCTTAGGTATCCAAGGTAGGAAGTGATCTTAGGAAGACAAAAAAGGGTCATATGTATCAGGACTACAAAGGGTCATGCTTTGAGGTATCGAAATGGTTGGTGCACAAAATTAGCACAAGTTTAAGTTATTCAACATGGAAAAGTAGTCATTGTAGTCAAAATGACAAAGGCAAGGTCATTGAAAAATGTGCAAAAGTTGGGTCAAAGTGACCAAATCTGGGTGGTGTGGTTGGTTGGTGGGTTGGTAGAGAAGGTAATCTGAATAGGTGTGTTTAATTTAAATTTTGTTATGGTAAAAAGTTGGTGAAAGGTGTAGTTATGATGCAAAAAGTTATATTCTAGTTGACCATTAATGGTCAGTGTTAACCATTGGTGGTCATATAGTGACTATTGATAGTTGGATGTCATCCCTAAAAGGGTGATGGTTAAAATCCATATGAGGATTGTTATTCCTCATTTGTATATTGACCCTGGGGTTTATCCTTGCTTGTGTGGTGATGCTTGAAATTTTGTGACTAGCTAAGTGAGAGATTGATTTGTGTTTGATGAGAAGTTGAATGGTGATTTGGAGGTTTGAATGAGGTGGGACATACTAGAGGATATCTAATGAGGATGTAGATAGGTTGAGGGAGAGTGTGGGGCCAATCAATAATAATTATTAGAGTGCCACCATGATAATAGACATGAAATGAGGTTAGTGGTAAAATTAAGTTTATGGTTTATATATTTTTTAGTGGGTGGGTGGGGGTAGGTGGATTGAAAGAAAGAGGTCTATGAGATTTAGTTATAAAATTAGGTATGGGTGATGCAAAGCTATATATTCTTCTTTACCAAACTCTACCTATATCCCCTCCTTTTAAGGTTCTCCTTCATCCATTCATAACTCATTCCCTTAGTTCTTTGGAAATCAAATAATAATGATAATATTAGTCAAATCAAATCCTTTTATCTTCTTACCATACTCTCTTTACATCCTTGATCATGTTACTAACTCAAATTGTCTATCTACTTACTCCTCACATATACCTTCCTAGCTTTACCTTCTACTAGCCTTGTTTATGGGTAAATATCCTTGTTGGGAGCATCTGATAGAACTTCACAAAAAATAATTACATATTCTAGGACCCTTTGGCCCATACAAATCTAAACCAAACCTTTTGACACAAATCTCAAGTTAAGTTATACTTCATTCATTAAGAATACCTTTAATTAGTTCTCCATTTATGTAAACTCTTTGTCTTGACCTATGTATGAACTTTCTATGCAAACCAATTACCTTTTCATATACCAATTTGGCTCTTTCAACTGAATCAATCATTTTTTGACCCCATATTTTGGATAAATCCTCCTTTCTTAATACCACCCTTATTCCCTTACTCCTTCACTAGGTCTAGCATTACATCATAGCCTCATTTCCATACTTTTGTGTACCTAGAAACTTTTCAATCACCTCCATTAGTGAGATAACATAAAATAATTCAAAACTATTTTTTTTTGGAAAATTTCAAAGGTCAAATCTCATTTTATACCCTAAACCCTAAAATCAAAGTTTTAACGTCATTATGTAGGCTGAGAGCCTATAAAAAGGCTTAAATTTCACAATATGAGGTTCTAAGACCCAAATTGTTTTTCATTGGGTCTATCTAGACCCTACACCACTTTCCACTTCAATAAACAAGTTCCCAAAACCTTCAATTCATGCACAATAAGGACATCTCAGTCCCTTTAACTATGTTCTGCTATCTAAAATAGGGTTAAGCAAGATTTTAAACATCTAATTAAACATATATATGCTCCACATCTTACAAGGAGGTTCTTCCAAATTATATGGACGTCTAAAACCATTCTATATCATATTTGAATCTAAACAATATTTAAGATCCAACATTCCCAAATGATAAAATTTTGTAGTATGGATATAGGGTAAGAAATGAATAGGGTTATCACCACAATGGAGCAAGTTCAATATTTAACAGTTATATATTAAAATAATATCACTCTCCCTATTATCATAGGTGTCTTTCTTCTATCATTCCACATAATTTAATATCAAAAGGATCAAATATTCAATCAACTATGTAAATAAGTTTATAAAGACTCATACCCTGTTAACAAACTTATCTTTCTTCTTTAAGAACCATTATTTCTACCTCAACTTAGCTTCTCTGTATCAATTTAGCAAGCATGGCTTATTCATAATGAGATTAGTATCAATATAGCCACTCCTCACTACATTAATCATTCAATCACATCATTGTGCTCCATGATGACTCATATAATTGACAATAACTAAAACCTTCTTGATACACTTCAGATTACATGTTTGTTCTAAGAAAATATAAATAACCATGTGAAATTAAACAAGAATGTTGATAATGATGTAATTTATTCAAAATTTAAATTTTTATTACTATTTATTCATACACAAATTGGACTAAAATAGTTCTCCATGTATCTTAGTAGACCTTCTTCCATAATCATACATGTTTGTCATTTTTCTTCTCATCCTCCCTCACCTTCCTAAGTATTTTATCTCCTCTATATAACCTTAATACAAGTTCATACTCTCCAAACAAACACTATAATGGTTTCTTGATCAAGAAACCTCTTTCACCTTTTCTATGTAGGGTAGTGAAAACTAGATTGCCACCTCACTTTTTCCAACATGACATATAACTTTCAAAACTAACATAAGACATTAATGAGACCATATAAGGTTATATTACATCCTTATTAACCATTACACATCATTATCATTCAGTTATACCACTAAACCACTCTTAATCCCTCATTGACAATTTTGAAAATTTAAACTTAGAAAAGGTGAGAAAACCTCATATGGACTCTAATTCAGATTTGTACACTCCTACAAGACTCTAAAAAATATTTTGAGAAACTCTTAGGAATTTCTAAGATTCCCCTGCATCATACTCCCAAAGGGAGAAAAGACTTGATCCCCCAAACTCTTCTTCATTCAAGTGTTCATATAAATGTGTGTGATCCTTACTATCACACCTGTGCCTTTGCTTCTTCTTCAACATGCTCCTTTGATCTTACTTCTGTTACTAATCATAATACTTATTTTACCTATAATCATTCTTATTTCTTTACTTTCTCTCATGCTTGTCTTCAATATACATGGCATTGATCATGGATTTCCATTTTTTTTAATCAATTTCCTTCTCTAACATTGCTATTGCTACCTCTTCATCAACATACCTAATCCACATCATACTTTCTTCCTCATTTTACCATTCTAAGGTCTTGTGATTTTTCATTAGCTTATCATCTACATCTTCTACCTTGTTGTCATGTATAACAAGTGTTCCTTCTTACTTGACTATTTAGTCAACCACTTCTTCACTTTGCACCTTCTCCTCATGGACCATTTCTTTAATCTCAACTTCTCTTACCTATTATTCTCTTTCATAAATAATTTCATGTGCTTCTTAATTCTTGGTTGATCTAAGGAATTCATTAAATAGTCTTATAGTGTCTTTGTATAACACATCATCATCATCATCCTCAATGTATTCATCAAAAACCACATGCATTTTATTACCTTTCATGTCTTTGTTTTCCTCATCTCCTACTATTTGATTTTCTACATTTCTCCAATCTTCTTCATCATTTATCTCTCCATCTTCAAGGTGACAAATCAACTCATACTTAGCTACTCCTGTACTCTTAAATGCATCATCTTTATATTCTCTATGGACTATTGTCCATTCATTTCCTTCATGCCAATCAGGCACTTGAATTTATTTACTTACATTTAACCATAATGCATCATTATTAGAATAAAAATTTTGAGGCCTCATTTCCCCTCTCTCATCCTTTTCCATGGAAAATTATGTTTCCATCTCTTTTAGTTTCCCTTCCAAATATTCTATCACCTACTGGTTCTCTCTCTTGTAACCTTTCCATGAAGCTGCACTTGATCCTTTTCCTAATTTTGATTTCACATTGAGATTTAATACACTCCACATACTCATAAACTCTTTTTCCATCTTGGTTAATGCCTCTTTCATCCATTTTTCCATTTCCCTCTCTTTGTGGCTTTCAATTTCAACCCTGTCTCTCACTTTCCTCTTTACTTCTCCATTCATCTTCATTTTGAGTACCTCACTTGGGTACATGATCTACCTCATTTTATTTTGTTGGCCTCACTTGGAACACTTCTTTTGTTCTCACCTATAACCTCTCTCTCTATTTGACCACACTTGGCCCTTCCAACTCTTGTCTTTTGCACTAGGACTATCTTCTCACTCTCAAGCTCTCATTATGAGCTTACTCTCTCTCTCTCTCTCTCTCTCTCTCTCTCTCTCTCTCTCTCTCTCTCTCTCTCTCTCTCTCTCTCTCTCCCCCCCTTGAGCTTGTTAATAATTCACTTTATTAAAGGGATTTCACTTCAATATTTAATATCAGTCATACATTCAATTTAAGAAATCAATCTCAAAACACATCATACCTTCTCTTCTATCTGATATCTCTCAACAAGACTTCATGCACTACCTTCTTGCCTCTTTCCTACAAATACCTGTCAATCATGTAACATGAAACAGGAACCATATAGTAATCAATGTCTATAATTGAATTTACCTTCCAAAATAATCAAAATGGATCTGATACCAAATTATTTATAGCTATATCTTCTTCTTTACCAAACTCTACCTATATCCATTCCTTTTAAGGTTCTCCTTCATCCATTCATAACTCATTCCCTTAGTTCTTTGGGAAATAAAATAAAATTTATAATATTAGTCAGATAAATCATTTTATATTCTTACCATACTCTCTTTATATCCTTGATCATGTTGCTAACTCAAACTGTCTATCTACTTACCCCTCACATACACCTTCCTAGCTTTACCTTCTACCAAACTTGTTTATGGGTAAAGCTCCTTGTTAGGAGAATCTAAAATAACTTCACTAGAAAATAATTACATATTATAGGACCCATTTAGACCATACAACTCTCAACCAAACCTTTTGACATAACTTTCAAGTTAACTTATACTTCCTTCATTAAGCATACCTTTAATTAACCCTTAATTTATGCAAAACTCCTTATCCTAACCTATGTATGAAATTTATATGCAAACCAATTACATTTATAGATACCCATTTATCTCTTTCAACTTAATTAATCATTTTTTGACCCCATTATTTGGACAAATCCTCCTTTCTTGATACCACCCTTATTCCCTTATTCCTTCACTAGGTCTTGCATTAGATCACAACCTCATTTCCATACTTGTACATACCTGTAAACTTTTAAATCACCTCCAATAGTGAGATAAAATAAAATAATGAAATAATTATTTTTTTTATAACTTTTCAAGGTTCAAATATAATTTTATACCATAAACCCTAGAATTAGGGTTTCAAGGCCATTATGTAGGTTGAGAGCCTACAAAAGGCTTAAATTTCACAATATGATGTTATAAGAACCCAAAAATTTTTCATTGGGTCTATCTAGACCCTAAACCAATTTACACTTCAATAAAAAAGTTCTCAAAACCTTCAATTCATGCACAGTAAGGAAATCTCAGTCCCTTTGACTATGTTTTGCTCTCTAAAACAAGGTTAAGCAAGGTTTTAAACATATAATTCAACATCTATAGGATTAAAATATTTAAATGAGGGTTTTATACATTATATGTACATCTTAAACAATTATCTATGATATTTTAATCTAAACAAGATTCAAGATCCAACATTACCAGATGACATAATTCTATATTATGGATAGAGGGTAAGAAATGAGCAAGGTTATCACCAAAATGGAATAAGTTCTATATTTAATAGTTATATATTAAAATAATATCACTCTCCCTATTATCAAGTGTGTATTAATTCTATCATTCCATAGAATTTAATATTAAAAAGAGCAAATATTCAATTAACTATTTGAACAAGTTTATAAAGAGTCATACCCTATTAGTAAACTTATCTTTCTTCTCCAAGAACCATTATTTTTAACTTGACTTAGATTGTTTTTATCAAGTTAGCAAGCATGAATTATTAATAATTATATTAGTATTAATATAACAGCTCCTCATTACATTAAGCATTTAAGCACATCATTATGCTCCATGATGACTCGTAAAATTGACAATATCTAAAACCTTTTTGATATACTTTAGATTACATGTTTGTTCTAAGAACATATAAATAACCATGTAAACTTAAAAATAATGTTGATCATGATGGAATTTTTTCAAAATATCAATTTATATTATTGTTCATTCATACACAAATTGGACTCAAATAGTCCTCCATGCAACTTAGTAGACCTTCTTCCATAATCATACCTGTCTACCCTATTTCTTCTCCTCCTTCCTCACCTTATTATAGACTATATAACCTCTATACAACCTTATTACAAGTTAAAATACTCTAAAAATAAATAATATAATGGTTTCTTAATCAAGAAACCTCTTCCACCTTCCTTCACTATGTAGGGTGATGAAAACTAGATTGCCACCTCACTTTTACCAACATGACAAATGACTTTCAAAACTAACCTAAGACTATCATGAGACCATATAAGGGTATATTACATCCTTATTCACCATTACACATCATTATCATTCATTTATACCACTATACCACTCTTAATCCCTCATTAGACAATTTTGAAAATTCAAACTTAGAAAAGGCATGAAAACTTCATATGGACTCTAATTCAAATTTGCAAAATCATAAAAGACTCTAAAACATATTTTGAGAAACTCTTAGGCATTTATAAGATGCCCATACATTAATGGGGTAGGTAGTGATTGGGTGGTAACTAGTGTAGGTGATAATTATTGTAAGTTTAGATTAAAATTTTAAGATATGGTGGATATTTTGGGTAGTTTAGGGAAGCCTTAGGTCTTGGTATGTCAGTAATGGTCACCATATAATGTTCATTGGTGGTCATTATCAACCATCATTTATTGATAAGTGACTACCATCAATCAATAGGAAACCATAAATGGTCAATAGGTGACCATTGAAATGGCCAATGTGGAGACCATCGATGGTTTACCATTGAATCATTGGTGATAAAGTGGTGATTGGCAATGGTTCCACAAGGAATCATCAGTGATTGATACTTGATCATTGGTGGTTTAGGATAAGTTGAAACTATATTAGGAGGATGGGTGAAGGGTAAATTAGGTAAGGTGGTATACAGGTGAGGTGAAGGGTAAGGGTATATGTAGATGAGCTAAAGGGTAAGGGTAGGTTTAGGGAAGTATGTCTGACATGTAAAATATACTAAGGAACATATCTAACCTTATATGCAAGGGAATAATTATAGTGTGGGATCAAGTGCCATAACTCCTGGATGAGGTCCATCAAGTGATGATAGACTAGGAGTGGGATCACTTGATAGTGGTGGACTTGGGAGGTATTTGATATTATCATTGTGTGCCCAAAGATGTAGATATATTGGTAACCCTCATCAATAGATGGGACCTGACAACTAACACATTTTTTCTATCGATCAAAGAGATGATGATCTTGCTAAAGGATATCTATCAAATCATGAGGCTACCTATATGAGGTGAGATGATAGAGCACATTGATGGTGAGGAGAAAGATGACCTCATATATATGCTATATGAAGAGGACTTGATGCATGCAAGGTGGTATATAGGAGGCCTCCATTATGCAACCTTATATCATAAGGACAAGGGAATGAGATGGGTCATCATAATGATGATGATGGTTGTGACTTGATATACACTACTAGACTCAAGCAGTGGTAGATTTACTTTGGTATTGCTAGGAGTTCTTGTAGGCATGATTATGGATCAAATAGTGTATGATTAGGTACCTATCCTAATAGTACAAATTTATCAAGATCTATAGGGTTACATATCACATAAGAGGTATGGCATCAACATTAGGTTCATGCTACACTACTGGGCATATGAACACATTAGGGTGCTTAGACTAGGTGGGTTACCATGGCATGGATTTGTGGAAATGGATTATAGATTTGGGTTTATGCGATGGAGGCATGATCATGTGCTTATCAAACTAAGGGGAGGGACATAATACTAAGATAGGTTGGATGCACTGGTTAAGTGTGATACCATTTTAAGATCATATGTCAAATTTATGACATGGGTAAGTATTTTGAGGTAGACCCTATCATTATAGAGCTATAGGTATATTGAGGGCAAACAAGATTTAGATGTTGAGTTGATCCCTTTTGATAGGGTGAGGAGGTAGTTTGGGTTAGTAAAAGATATCCTTGAGGCTTTACCATGATACCAGAGGGAGGGCATAAAATTTTCATTGCCTGAGCCATAGATGGAGTTTGATTTCGATCAAGAGGAGATACTAGTGAGACCAAAGATTGATGATGTAGGGGTCACATAGGAGTATCTTGTGTGGTTCTAGGCACACTATGATGAAATAGTGTTTGTAGGATATGATGACCAACATGATATAGATGCGGATATAGAGATGGGGGTGGGGATCAAATGGAGTTATATGCCCCTGATATATAGACATTTATTATAGAGAAAGACTAATCATGGGGGCACTAATCGCAACACTTACAACTTTAGCATCAGTGACCCAAGAGAGGGATATAGCATAAGGCAGGTGACCACACTTATTGAGGAAAGAGATTAGGCTAGAGCTCAGCTATCTATGGTTAAACAAAAGATATATACTCTCAAACAAGTAGGGGGTCAAGCATCAACACCTATAAGACCATTAGGGACTATCTCTATGGTGAGATATGTAGTGATAATTGAGGAGGTGAGATATTATGAGGCCTTGGTTTTTACACATCTTCTAGATGAGCCCAGATGGGGTGAGTACAGAGTAGGGATTACCAAAGGGGCTAGTAGTATGCCACTAGGTTAGTGGGTAACATCTGTAGGTGGATAGGCAAGTTCAAGAGGTGGGTAGGATCTCAGAGGCAATGATGCTCTAGGGTTTTAGACTCACATGAGACCTTGTTTTGGATATATTATATGATTTTGATATCATTTTGTGATCTGATGTAGTGTGATCTACATGCTTTTGAGAGATATAATCATTAATGTTATATATATGTGATGATTTTGATTATGAGCTCATGATGTGGTTATGGTTGTGGATATGGCTTATGGATGTGATCATTGAATTTATGTTCATGATGTTGTGATGTTTTCTTATGATTTAACTTATTGTATGTGAATAAATCTATGTTATCTGATATATAGATAGGCATACATGATGACTTATTGATTTACGATGGATGATTTAATGAAATGATAGATGTTTTATGATTAGTTGATGTGATGGGTTATTTATTTTATTTATGGTTATGGATGTTTTTATTGTTATGATCATGATGTTGTTTATGATTATCATGATATTGTTTATGTTTACTCACCTAGCTAGGCATGTGATGGATGCTATATGATGATGACTTGTTGATATATGATGTGATAAATGATGATGATGATAGATGGTTTATGATTAGTTGATGTAGTTGGTTAGTTATATGATGTTATATAATGGCTTTATGATGATTATGGATGTACGACTCATTATAAATGGGTATGTTTTTAGGTTAATGACTCCATATTTCCCTACTTTACTAAGCATGTGATGATGTGGTTATTTAGTTGATGCTCATGCCAATGTTTAATATTTTATGGATGTTGTTATGTTCATGATGTGATGATGTTCATCATGTTGATATGCTTATGGTTATGGGTATTGATGATGATGCTCATGGTTTAAATTAATGAGTCCACACTTCTTTATCTAGATTAGACATGTGGTGGGTAACATATGTGGGTGACTCATTCATTTTTGATGTATGATTAAAAAGTTGTAGATATGATAGATGGTTTATGATTAGTTGATGTGATGGGTTATTTAGATGATTATTCATGTATGAGATGGTTAATTCATTAAAATATTTTTATGATTAAGAACACTTAAATGAAAAAGGTAAGAAGGCAACCACTAAATAAAACACATAAGTGGCAGTTAAATGTTTGTAATGAATTATATCAACAAGTGAGTATGAGAGAATAATAAGAAAGTAATATTATTATTATTTGGCAAGGACTAAAATAAACTAAAGTTAGATCAACTTATGAACATAAGTCCTTCGAATGCCACACATTAGTGTTTAGTAGTTAGTTAAACAGTTTCTTGATCACATAATGTGAGGTGAGCTCAAAAATCCCTTATTTATAGAGGGTATAAAGGGGAGATGGATGAAAATAAAGCCTTCTCATGAGATGAACATGCCTCTTCTATAGGTGAACAAAAATCTAGTATAAACAAGTCCATAACATATGAGGTGTAAACTGATCGATGTGAGAAGTATACCTATGAAAGCCAAATGTGGCTTCCAAAATTATTGTTACCTTTTTATGATTTTGATAATGGGTCATTTGATTAGGAAGCTGATCGATGTGAGAAACTTCCTATAAATTTTTATGCTTTGATAAATGCTTTATGAAACCATCCTTCAGGGGAGTGGTATAAGTTTATAAGATTTGTTTAAGGCTTTTGATAGCTATCTTTCAAGGGAGTAGTCTACCTTACATTGAGAAATTTTTATTGGTTTTGGTAGTTTTCCTTCATAGGAGCAATCTATGAATGCTTGAAATGACCCATAGAATATATGATTGTTTTCTTGTGTTGTGATTTATTGATATTTTTTTGTTTTTTCTGTTGACATAGATTTAATTATATAGGCTTAAAGGTTCACCTTTATGAAGGTAGAAATAGAGCACAAGAAGGTTGATGATGGGTAAAATAGGTTTAAGTGAGAATGACCATGGGAATCCATCCTATAAAGGAATAAAAAGCACCATGAGAATCATGTCACAGGTAGAGCCATGGAACCCATATTTAGGATTAAGGCTATAACTATGATAGTTTAATCACATGATTTTGGCTTTAATTAATTGTCCTTAGAATAAGGAGATGAATGTTGTTGAATACAAGGGATGGGCTTAAGTTATATAAAAGGTGAGGTTAAACTTGTTTAATAAAAGAAAGGACATAGATGAAAAGCATTGAGGATTTGAGGTTCTAGTTTCCTATTAAGAGAGGATAACAGGTAAGC
Organism: Torreya grandis; assembly: GCA_037957365.1. NCBI lineage: Eukaryota > Viridiplantae > Streptophyta > Pinopsida > Cupressales > Taxaceae > Torreya > Torreya grandis. Next base: position 1,660,256 of record JARHVA010002636.1, read on the forward strand.
TCTCGATCCATACTTATGCATTATGATATAAGGCCCAAGCCAATTAAAAGCAAAATTTACCCATTTGATTTTCTCCATATTGGTTACATGTTGAATTTTCTTTAAGACAAGATCTTTGATATTTAATTTTCACACTTTGAGGTGTTTGTTATAAGTGTGCTTGATTCATTCTTGATAGACATGAAGATGGGTAAGTATGAATAAATGACATTAATCAAGTAGCTCAAATTGGGATAAATGTTCTTGATGATAATCACCCTCATAAATGAGATATTTTAGGTATAAGTGAAGAGAGGAAATTTGGAATTTGAGATGAAAGACAACCTCTACTACAAATACAAGAGAGAAAGCGGTAACACCCATAGAGGTTTGAAGGCTAGTATGATATGCCCATAAGGTAAAGGGGATGTGTAAATGCTAATACCGACTAGATGTATTAGCCATTTTAGTTAGCATGTTATTAATAGTTTTGTTAGAATATTTAAACTATCTATTATCTTGTGGATGATAAGGAAATGAAAAATTTGACTTGATACTGAATGTGTCATAAAGACTTTAGACTTGTTTGTTCTTAAAAGATTTACCATTATCAGTGATTATTTTATGAGGAACACTAAAATGATAAATGATGTGATGGTTGATAAAATTGACAATATTTATGGATTTGGTTGAGATGAGAGGAATAACCTCTACCCACTTGGTCAAATATTCTATTGCAATGATGATGGAATGATGTCACTATGAAGAATGGGGGTTAATTTCACTAGTAAGATCAAGATCCCATTATGAGAAGTGTCAAAAATATTTGGATACTTGGAGACTAGGACTTGGTGCATGATGTAAATTAGTGTGTTGTTGAAATTTAACACACTTCTTCATATAATCAAAAAAATCCTTGTTAAGGGTGGGCCAATAATAACAAAGATGAAGGATGCATTTAGCGATGGCTAGGCCACTAAAGTATTCCCTATAAACCCCATCATGCATTTCGTTGATAGCATGAGAGGCCTCATGTCTACATAGGTAATAGAAAATAATGACATCAAAGCCACACTTATAAAGTATTCCCCATAATATGGTGTAATTATAGGTACTCTGAATGAATTCTCTTCAGTCATTCAGAGGAATATTGGAAGGGATGATGGTAGGGTAGAGATAGTCAAAGATCTGCTTATACCAAAGGTTAGGTTGGGTCCCTTCCACATTAAAGATGTTTAAAGAGTCTAATTTGATGTAATAAGGTCAAGTAAGATAATGGATAATGGTATATATCTTAGAGTCAGTAGGTGCATATAGGATCTGGGAAGTGAGAGAAGCCATCATATCAACAAACTTGTTTGTAGATCATAGAGTGGCTTGGATAAGGTAATGTTCAAATGATGCTAAGACTATATCAGCTAGTTATTTGTATTATTACAAAAGATCATTATTAAATTGGTAAGATATATCTATTTGGTTGACCATGAGTTGGGAGTCACCAAATATGTTGATTATTTTGACTCCTAAGGCTAAATTAGTTTGGAGACCTATCACTAGGGCCTTGTTATTGGTATAATCGAAGTCAAGTTTGAAGGATAAAGCAAGAGGTTTAATATTAAGGTGAATAAGGATGATAATAAATCCCATACCATGTTAATATTTTGATCTATCGAAGAACATGGTCATTTGATAGGTGATGGATTATTGAGAAAGGGTGGAAATGGACTCATTGGGAAAATCTAGGGAGGACAGTTGGTGATCCTTCTAAGGGTGATTTGGACAATTGGTCGATAATGACTTAAAATTTTATTAAATTCTATTGAAGGAACTTGAATTTAAGCTTATATAAGAGTATGATCCACTTATCCATATATTAGTTTTGGTATGGCTTAGAGTGAATATACTTGAGTGCATCAGTATTGGTTATGACATAGGTTTTATGGTTGAGGAGGTAATGGAAAGTTTAGAGGTGATGAAGACCAGTGCGAGGCAAAGTTTATCGATATGGGTTTACCAAGTCTCATAATCTATAAGTGTATGAATTATGTATTATATTTCTTGTTCTTTATTATTCTCATCTTGATGGGCCAACATTACCCCTAAGGAGTGGTTGGTAGCAGAAATATAAAGGTAAAAAGGTTGATCCTCCTTGGGAGGAGATAGAAGGGAATCTTTAAGTGAATCAAAGGCCTTTTGATAGTATTTGTTCCATTTAAAAGATACATCCTTTTTTCAAAAGGTGGTGGAAAGGTTGACATTGATTAGAGAACTGAGAGTTAAAGTGATGAAAGGATTAGATCTTCCCATACAAGCTATGGAGTTGTTTGAGGTGGGAGGGAGGAGGTATGTTGAGGATTTCTTTGATTTTGGTGGGATTGAATTAAATTCCTTGAAGGGATATGATAAAGCCAAGGAGCTTTCCTAACAAGACCCCAAAAATACTTTTTTTCGGGTTAAGGTGGACATGGTAATGGATGAGGCATTCAAATATAATTTTAAGAATGACCAAATTATCTTTAAAACATTTGGATTTTCCAAGAAGGTCATCAACATAGTATTCTATGATTTTTTGAATAAGGTCATGGAAGATGTAGGTCATAACATGCTAGTAGGTTGCACTAGTGTTCTTCAGACCAAAAGGCATGACCCTATGGTATAAATTTCCCTAGGGGGTGATAAAGGAAATTTTGTGTTGATATTTAGGGGTAATTAATATCTGATTGTAACTTGAGAATCCATTCATAAGAGATAACATCTCATGGCTAGCTGTAAGATCAACTAGCTGATCAATGCTTGGTAAGGGAAATCCATCCTTTGAAAAAGCAAGGTTAAGGTCATGAAAGTCTATGAAAATGTGAATTCCCCTTGTATCTTTGGTGATAGGGATGATATTCAAGACCCATTAGGGATAATAAATGGGTTGAATGAAATTTATGGATAAGAGGAATTGAAGTTCTTCTTTGATGTGAAGGGCTATATGAGGGTGCATCCAATGAAGTTTTTGACTAATTATCTTGGCATCATGATTGGTGACTATATTATGGGTAGCTATATAAGGGTTTATTCCTATCATGTCGATGTAATACTAAGAAAATGCTATGCTATGATCTTGTAGAAAAGAGGGAAAATCTTGAAGCTCCTTAGAATTTAGTGATTGGTTGATTTTGATAATGCACAGGTTATCCAAAGTACCTAAGTTGATATCAATGGTGGATTTATTCAACATGGTTGAAGTTTCAAGAGGAAGGAACCTATGGATAGAAGAATATTTGACACCCATATAGGCAAGAATAGAATCATCATTTTAACACTGAGTGGTATTAATGGTAGGAGAGTCATTTCCTACCATCTCAGGATGAGTTAGAGGAATTGTTACACTCTCCCCATACTTTGGATAAGTCAAGGGTTTAAGGATGATCATGTTAATGAAAAAATTTAATGGGTATAATGTTTAAATCCTTAGATGATAATGGTGGAGTGAATGGTGAGGATGGGATTTCCTTATTAGTGATGGTAATGGGAGGTGAGTTTATTGGTTCTCTAGGTGGAGTGAAACTGAGACCAAACATTTCATGAGGCTTTTAAGTCTTATATGGAGGTAAATCATGTGGTCCATGCTCATAAAATCCTAGAATAAATCCCTTTCAAGCATACCTATGGAGATATATCTTGGCAAAATCTATTTCATCTAGGTAAGAAAAATTAGATGTGAATGATCGAGGAGAAGAAGAGGTGGAGGAAGTGGCAAGTGGTTTATTAATTCCCTCATAGATAAGGTTTGTTTAGAGATTTGGAGGTATAAAATAATATTGGTTTTGGTATTGGGGTCATGGCTAGGGTTTTGGTCAAGCTTCTTATACTCCTGGATAGTAGGAAAGGTATATAAGGCTAAGAGGTAATATTCCCTAAGAGAGAGATGTTGGAATGTGGAAACCAAGGGGTCCTCTATGGGGATTTTGGTAGAAGGAATTAATGAGCTATTCGATTCTTGGTTGGTAGAAGAAGTGTGGTCATCATTGGTTGATGAAGACTTCGAGGTGGGAAAGAGGAGAAAATCATTCAAGTGGTACATCATGTTGCATGATATAAAAGGATTCAGGTCAGATTGTATGGTAACTACTTGACCTTCATGCTTGAATTTGATGCACCAATATAGGGTAGATGGTACAAAATTTATGGAATAGATCCAAGGGCATCCAAGTAGGACATTATATTGAAATTCACCTTCCACTATTTAAAAGAACTCAGGAAGCGTGTGAGGTCTTAGATGAATGTGGAGGATGATAGTTCCTAAATTTGTCACCATAATGTCATTGAAGGAAAAAAGTACTACTGTGGTTTCTGACATAATGTTTTCTAGTAATTTTAGCTAGTCATATGCATGGGAGGAGATAATGTTGATGCTATCTAATTTATCAATCATAACCCTTTTGATGTGGGTTTGGTTGATGGATGTGGTAATAAAGAGAGGAGGATCTAAATCTTGGGGATGAATGGAAGGTATTTACAAATCTTTAAAGGTAATAAGGGTGGAAAGGTGGAGGGATCTAACAAAGACTGCTAGAGGTTGTGGATCTTTGGGTTGGACCTTTATAGATTGCAAAGCTTCTATCATTACCTAGTAGTGATGGGGTAAGGTATTTATTAGTTCATATAAGCTCATCTTTACTGGTGTTTGGTGAAGTTTCTTTAGAACCAATCTTTGGATTGACTTAGAAGGGTTGGATTGAGAGGTACCCAAGATGGATTTCTTGGGTTTGGGAGAAGGTGTGGATGTTTGGGTTTGGTTGAGTGGTAGAAGGAGGGTATGTCCATGAAATGGATACGTTTGCCTTCCCATTATACTTTTGTTTTTATTTTGATCATGTAACCACATGGATGGTATGGATTTGGGGAAGATTTGGTCTAGAGGAATACTTTGGTTCCTCCTCACTTTTGAATGAGAGTGAAAGAGCAGGTAGGTCTAGGGTGGTGGTCTATGATTCCTCTAAAAATAGGTCATCATTGGTATATATCTAATGGAATAGGACTTGGATAGATTTATAGTTCATCATATCATGACCTAGTGTTCTATCGTATGAGAAAATTATATTATCATAAGGCCAAGATGGCTTAGGACTATATGGGTCAAATGGTTTGATGGGAGGCAAAGTCAAGAAATAATCTTGTAATAATCTTTGTAGGATGGTTGAGTGAGACTCAAGTAGAGGTGAAAGGGATGTTGGAGTTTTGAATTTGAATTTTGGGGTAGAATCCTTATTAAGAGTAGGCTTAAAAGCAAGAGTTTTAGGTGATGGAGTACTCTTTGTGGTTGGTGGTTTGGAGGTAAAAATTTTAGAAGTAACATTCTTGTTAGTGGGTGATTTAAAAATAGAGGGGTTAAAATTAGGATGTTTGGTAGTGGAGGGTTTTGAGGTAGAGGGCATGGAAATAATAGGTATGGGCATAGATAGAAGAGGAGGTAGGGTTTGGGTTATCTTTGGGAGGCATGTTTTCTTAATTTAAGGATGAGGTCCTAGGATGGAAGAAGGGTGTGGTCCCAAAATGGAAGGCAAGGTAGAAATAGGTGGTAAGGTCCTAGCTTTTGGGATCTTAGGTGGCTTCTCCTTCTTGGTTGGATTGACTTGGGTTTTTTTTTATGGGCTAGGTGGCACTAACTATAAATTTAAAAGAGGGTGAGTAAGGTTGTAAGTATGTAGTATACCTAGGTTTTTGATGAGCTTGGCTAGGATGGGGGAAGCTACTTCAGCTACTTTGGGTGGAGTTGGTGTGATTGGTTCAATAATGGCTTGAGGGGTAGAGGTGTCTAATGGTTTGGTTGAGATAATGGTGGGTTCAATAAAAAAAGTGGGAGGTTTTTTTGACAATGTTGTGGTTGAGGGTTCTTGTTTGGTTGGCTAAGGAATCCTGAGATGATGCCAAAATGTGGCATGATCCACATTAGGTTGGAAGAAGTACACTAAGTTTTGAACTAGTCTAGATAAAGGCTTATAGATAGGTTTTATCCCTTTAATATTGGTCTCAAAAGATAAACCCATGGGTGGAGAGAGAGAGAGGAGTGGTTACCTCATCATTTTCCTCAATCAAAGGTTCCAAGGTTTGGGAAGGTGAGTATTCTATAGGAGAGGTAGGTAGAGTGATGTCTTCTTTAGGAATGCTTTCCAAAGGAAGAGTGAATTGATGTAAGATGGAAGAGAAATAATGGTGTTAATGTTTACCTATTTTGGTATGTCTTCTAAAAGAGAGGTTGGTAGCTCCACTACCTCAATAAGTGGAGAAAGGGGAATGGTTGTTTCCTTTGTTTTGGTTCCCAAAGGAATAGAGGTTGACTCCACTACCTCAATAAGTGGAGGGGAAAGAAAGGTGATTTGGGAAATGGTTTCTAGTACCTCAAAAGTTCACTAAGAACCATATTAGTGGTATGTACCTCATGGTTGTGAGAGGATTCCACTCTATTATTTTCATTATTCATGGAAGGGGTATGGTTAGGGAATGACTATCTAAAGATGTCAAGTGATTGATTTAAGGGTGTATTGGGGTTATCCAACATAAGTTCCCCATTGTCAATTAGACTTTAGATAATGTTTTTGAAATTATTGCACCTACTAATGTCATGCCCAATGACATGGTGGAAGGCACACAATTTGTTCTCCTTATACCAATTGGGTATAGGATGAGAGGAATCGAAATTGTTGTGGAGGTTTGATTGGTGGGAGTTGTATGATACTTTATTTTAATAAATTTTCCAAGATCAAAACATATGACTCCCCTATCAAAGTAAATTGTTTTTGGTTTCTAGTGTTTTGGTTGGAAGAACTAGAAGAGTTGGCCTAGTTAACACCTGGTGGAAGAGTGGTTTTAGAGAAAACCACATTCATGGTTCCCTTGTTTTTGGTATTAGTGTTGGTTTGGTTGTTAGGTTTGGAGGAGGAATCCTTATTTGATTTGATGGTGGATTTATTATTTCTCAATTTTAAATTCCCCTCATCAATGGCTCTATTCTCTAACTTTCATGCCATGGTGAAAGCTTCATCAAAGGTCCTAAAAGTCTAAACCTACAAAGTGGAGGAGATGTGTTTAGTGCAAGCCTGAATAAAGAGCTCAATTAGCTTGTGTTGGAGCAAAGAGAAAGAGAGTTGATTTATCAAGATTATATAATGGGATATGAAGTCAAAAATGGACTCATCATTAAATTTCCAAATGGAGTAGAGATTGGTAATGGAAACTTTCTTAGAGATGTTTATGGAAAAGTGGTCTAAGAAGGTTTGAGCTAGTTGGGAAAAATAAAAGAGAGAGTGCTTGGTAATGACACTATACCAATCTAGGACTAGACCTGATAGAGACAATGGAAAGGCACAAATGAGAGCATCATCATAGGTAATCAAACAACAAGAGTATCTAAATGTTCTTAGATGTTGTTGAGGGTCTTCCTTGCTCTAAAATTTTGATAATTTTGGGAGCTCCCATTAAGGAAGATAAGATCAAATGTGGACATATGGGTGAATTGGTTCATTACAAATTTTATTGTATGATAATAGGTAATGGGAACTAAAAATAGATGAATCCAAAGTGGTAATTTTATCCATTAACATCTTAAAAAGATATATTTGTGGTTGTGCACCCTCATAGACATAGATCATATTATGTTAGGTTTGGGTAGGTGCAGCATAAGGGTAGCGATGAGAAGGTTGGGAGGTTGTCACATATTAATGTGTGGACATGGGTGGTTGGGAGGATGTCATGAATGGGTAGGTGGACATAGGAAGTTGGGGAGAGGATGTAGACATATACCCTTGTGGGTTTAGAATATAGCTTGGGTTGGGTGAAACAAGAACTTTTTGAATAATTAGCATGGGTTAGGTTGGAGGCATGATCGAGTTGATAGGTTGAGGATGAGTAGTAATATTGGTACTAATGGGTGGAAGGATAAAAGGTATGTGAACCACCAAGATATGAAATAGAGTGGAAGAAGGTGGGTTGGAAATAATAGGAAGGGTAGTAACATTAGTAAAGGGTATTCTCATGGTAAGTAGAGTACCAATGCTTAAAGGTTGGGTTACTCCTATACTAAAAGGGTTACTGGTTGACATAGAAGCTATTTGGGTGTTGGTTGGTTGGGTGGGTTGGTTTTAGACGGTGGTATTCGTGGGATAATTGGTAGAAGATGATGCTTAGGTGACTAAAGGTTGGGTGGTAATGGTGTAAATAGAGGTGATACCCATAATGTGGGATGATATACCATAGGATGGGTCAATAAGTAGAACCTAAGCAAGGGTATGGTGGGATATGGTGTTAAGGTAATGTTGGAGGGCTATGGGGTTGTTATCTAGAAAGGTGGAAAAATCTATATCACCTTAGGTAATCATCTGAGGGATGATAGGACTTCTAGAAGTATGGGGATAACTCTTTGAATTTTAGACATATTCCATGGATGAAGGAGAAGTGAAAGATGGATGATTAGAAGGTGGAACCTAATTTGCTTGGTTTTTTAGTTGTTTCTTAATTAAAACCATGCAAATTTAGGAAAAAAGAAGATACAAGTAATCTCATTACTCAAAAGAGAAGAAATGAAAATAAAAATATCTCAAGGAAAGTAATGTATACACTATAGACCCGTAAAATTGGACACTGATAACCTCCAACTAAGCTTTTGACCAATTTATACCAAAATGCATAATTTGGCTTAAAAAAACTAAAATGAATTAAATGAGTTGAAATTGATATATTTAAGTTTTGATTTTGGCCAGGGTATCATTAAATGGGGCAATGCAATTTATGAAGCAACTAACTTTGATTAGATCATTTTGAGTCAAAATGCCAATTTTACACTTGGGTGCTGTAGATTGTTCTTTCCTATCAAATTTATTACACAAGACATGTGCCTTTGTTATTTTGTGTTAGAAACATCCTAAATGGGATAATGGTTTTAATGCATCTAACATCGCTCCTAACTCTAATCCAATCAAATTTTGGGCCAATAACAAGACATTCTCACCAATTTGATTAATTTGTGAACCAATGACCAAACTTTGCACCAAATTTGCCTAAATCATGTTTAAGAGTTAATTAATTGAAATCATGAGCCTAATTAATAATTCTATAGATATTTTTGAATATTTTTTTTAAGAAATGAATATTGAATATCTACATCATCAAATGACATCATTTCTTGGGAAGGCATCCCTAGGCCATACATGCATAAAATATCAAGGTTAACCCCTCCCATGCCTCATCAAGACCCTCCATGCCTATTTATTGCCCCTCTATCCCAAATATCGATGAGCCTATTTATGAATTTTGATTACATAATTGAATTAATCCTTAGCCACAAATTTCCATCTTGAGATGGATGGTTCAAGTTGATTCTAACCATTTTTGAAAATCTATAAATAGGAGGCCTTGCCTATTGAATTTTAAGCTTGGATAATGAAAAGTTATAATGCTAAATTGATTCCAAAGCCTATGAAAATTAGTGTTATTATGACAAATTTTTGAGGCAAGCCAAGCCAAAGCCAAAGGTGCTACAAGTAAATGAAGGTAGCCTCACTCCATTGAAGAATATCTCTTGAAGCACAAGCCAAACAAGGCAAAGAAGGAGATTTTTGGAGTAATCAAGGATTTGGTGAGAAATTTTTGTTGTGTGTTCATATTTCTTATTTCTCTCCATTTTTAGTTATGTTCTCAAATGTTTTTTCCTCAATAAGCTCACCCTAGTGACTAGGCCTAGATATGTTATGCTAGTTAGTGCATTTTGTTTTCATTTTTGAACTAACATGATACTAACCATTTTTTCTTGAGTCAAATTCCTATTCTACCTAATGGCACATATAGTGGGACAAAACACATCCCACATATGAAGGAGAGCATGAGGCAAATTTAAAATTTCAATTTGGATGCTTAAAACTCTTTCTAAGTGATTTTCTAATTTGGTTTGGATAGATTTTTATCTTCATGAGTTTACACAGTCAACCATCGATGATCAATGTAATCATCGACGGTCAGTGCAACCATCGATGGGTATTTTCAACCATAAATGGTTAGGTATAACTATTTATGTCACTATGTTTTTCTTAAAAACATAGACCTAAGAGCTAATAGGCCATTTTATAACTCTTGGTTTGGGGTCATACAGACTTTGTTTTTCATGATTTTTTTAAAAACCTTGTGTTTTCCCCTAAATTTTTAGAATATGATATTAGTTTAGCTTTAAGTTACATAGTTTTTTCACAAAATTTTGAAAATATCTTTAAATGTTTCTAATCTAACACATTTGATTTTGGTGTGATGCCTTTAGATAGATAAATAACCATTGACAGTTAGCATAATTATCACTAGTTAACAAGAGTGTTAAATCATGCTCTTTAGACATATTTTGAATATTTAAAATGAATTAGGAACCTTATTTTGGGGCTTAATTAAATTAGATGCTTAAGTGAGTGCTTTGATAATTATGCTTTCAAAGTTACAACTTAAGACCAAGGGGTCAAAAGAACACCACCCAAATTTTCATCTGGTGTTTAAAATTGAACTCATTTATCCAAGTTTTGTATTCAATAGTTGCTTAACTTAGTTTTTGATTGGAAAAAAGAGGGACATTGCATGTATGATCTTCCATCTGTCCCCTTTAGGTAAATTTTGGAATCAAAAGCATCATTCTTATTGCAAACATGCCTAGTCCAAGGAATAGAAATAATTTCATTTAAAGTGCCCCCCAAAAAATTGTAATAGTATTGGGTGACCATAAAGTCTTTCTATTTTAAGTCATTTATTTTAAACAAATTTGGCTTGTGAGGAGGACTTCATTACCTCCCACAAGTTCTATAGGGAAGCTTTAACTTGAGGTTTCATCTCCCAACATTGACTTCATCACTCCCACTAGGATCGAAGGTTTGAGCGGTTAAACCACCTTCTAGTGTTGGAGTTACACACATGATGTATTTGCACTTTGGACATCACACTACACTAAGCAAGCAATGAATGTAGTGGTTGTAAAAAGGGTAAGACCTTTTTTCAACAATCCAAGTGCCATGGACACCCACTTAAAGTGCATTTCTTTTATATGCTAACATGAAAGTCGTATGTAATTGATCCATCCAGAACATTTGAAAACTAATTAGTTTTAGTCAAACCCACTTTGCCATACCCTTGTTGAGATTTAGGACGTTATTATATTTAATGTATTTTTATCACTTTTATTTATTGTTTGATATGTTTTTAGACTAAAACTTGTTTTTTATTTATAAACCATGTTAAAACCAATTTGTTTATATGCCACTCTTTTATCTAAAGAGGTGTTATGCTGTCTATTTTACACCACACTTATGCCTAATTTTTTTTTCTAAACATGTTTGTGTGTTACTTGTTTGAGATGGGTAGCATTATGCTACCCAAAACATGTCAAAATATTTTGCCTTTGAGTATTTAAAACATAACATTTGATCACATCTTTAAAACACGCTTATGCTGTTAGGTTGCTCAATTTATTTCAAAACTTATTTACCATTGTGTCAAAAAAAAACCATTTGTTTTAAACCATATCACATCAGCCATTTGGACCTTATTTATGCATCATCATGCTATCAAATCATGTCTATCTTGTTTGGTCAAATCCTAGTTTTCAACCTTGATTTTTCAATCAACCTTGTCAAAGTTTGGATTCAAACATTGATTGATTTCTATTTAAGCTTCATTTCATGGGGCTGATACATAGATCTTTCTATTTTGGGTTTCATAACTTTAGTTAATTGATTACCCAAACTTGATGACTATTAATTATTTGTTCCTTTATTTGGGAGAACATAGTCTTTCTCCAAAAATCCTTTTGCCTCATGCCTTATACTAACTAATCATTTTTTATGTTTGATTCCATGTGATAGGTCTATGCCAAAGTTATTTCCAAAATTGTTAGATTAAATCAAATCACATCATATTTTGTTTCAAGCCTAAATTTTGATGTTGATTGGCCAAAAGTCTTAGAATAGCTTGTTTGAGCCTAGATTTTGACTCCACATTTAGACAAAAAAATTAGCAACTCTTTTTCCTTTCCTAGTTTAGACCTTGTTTGGAACACTTTGACCTAGAATTTTGACATGCTAGTTTTTATTTAAATGCTTGACCTTTTGTGCATATGACATTTTATGTTAGAAATTTGATGTTAGACTATTTTATGCCAAGTCTTATCAAAAACCATTTTTGGAGATACAACTACATACTTTCGACCAGGTTAGAACTAGTTTGAACCATTTGTCCTTTAGACATAGGTTTTTGGAGTTTGTAAAACTCAATATTTTTATTTTTGGATCTTTCAACATTTTTTTATGGATATGTCTAGCTACACTTATGGCAGAGTCACGTAAAATCCAACTTATGATAAAATGGTTGCACAAAATCTGACTAAAAACCCCTATAGAGATAAATTTTCTAAGGAGTTTTATTATTATCCATACAATAATCCATATGGGGAACATAGTCAAAATCCATAAAATATAAATCAAGTTATTGATTGGGATGATATGGTTTATGAGGAAGACTTGGAAACTTTAGCTTATGTGATCTATTAGGCTCCACCATGTCATACCATTTCTATTTTAGGACCAAAACATCACACCATTCCCATACTAGGGCCTCATCCTTTATATTGTGCAAGAAACCATGCTCCATAATGCCTCAAACTTTTTCCTCTAGGACCTCATCCTTTGGATTGTGTGAGAAACCATGCTCCATAATAACCCTTCATCATTCCAGGACCTAGTCTTTTGGCTTGCATGAACAACCAAGCTCCATATCACCCTATTTTTACCATTTAAGACTTTGTCCTTTGTATCATGTAAACAATCATGCTCCCTAATTCCTACCAATATCCAAATGTAGGCCATTTCTCATCTAGTGCCAATCCCATCAACACCTCAACTGATCCAATCATTTGAAGACCAAGCTATGTTCAAAACTAGTATTTTTCAACTTATTGGAAACCAATCCCAAAAGAACCAACCAATCTAAGATGCTTTTTTTGAACCAACCATTTATGATAAGCGAACCTCTGATGAATCACCTATTGATCCTATACTAGTTGTCAAGGAGTGTCATTATGATGAACCAGTCTTTGCTGAGTCACTACTTAATGATTATAATTGCCTTTGGGAAAATAATTATCTTGACCATATGTCTATTTTTCAAGGGCCTCATTTTAACAAGCTAGTCTTTGAGGAGTTGTCTCTTAACCTTTTTCCTACCATTGTGGAGTCTCAATTTGATAAACCAGTCTTTATGGAGCCTTTTATGCCATCATATGCCATTACTTATCTAATACAAAACATTTAATAAGACACATTGTAACAAAGTACCCATCAGATGGAGAATCAACATTAGAGTTAGGTTCTATTCTTGAATCAAAATCTGATTTAACATCAAAATAAAATCAACATCAATCTCAACATTGGATTTAGAGTTCATTAAGTTAGAATCAGATTTGGAAACATAATACATTTGTGACTATTACAATATTGGTTATGCATGCATAGTAAATCAATTTAAATACATTTGTGATCCTTTTATGGATTTTGAGGATGAGTACTTAGCTTTGACACAAATTATTCTAGTATCTTATATGAAGATTATGCTACCAACTCCCCTTCCATTACCATTCCACATACCATTACCGCTAACCAACATAGTCATATCATTGGCATTCCATCTCCCACAAGTGTCTATTCAGACTGATAGAATCACACTTTATTGAACTGCATCTATGGTGACATAGTCATTGAGGAAGATTAAGGAGGCCAAGACCACAGTCATGTAATAGAAGAACACTCTACTAGTGAAACCATTTTGGAGGCACTAGGAGACAATCAAAGTTTAAACTTAGAATCTTCTAGTGAAACTTTTCAAAGGCACTAAAAGATTATCAAAGTCAAAATTCAACATTCTTTAGTGAAACCTTCTTAGAGGTGCTATGGGACAATCAAGACAACTTCATTGGTGAAAACCTCATTGAGGTGCCAATAGCTAAGCACAAAAGTCCTTCACTACTTGACGAAGACAAAATCAAAGAAAAAATCAAAATAACTTTCAATCTATAGTCTAATTAGATGGTAGCTACTCTCAAGATATAACAACATAAAAATATGGTGGTTCTATCAAGAGAACAAGTCTTTGGCCATGCCATATCCAAAGTTATGTGAAATATAACATAAAAAACATTAGGTGTGATTGAAAGTCCCACTCTTCATTTGTTTCCCCACCATTACACATTCCATTATCCTCCATCATTCCATTTCATAAACAATCTTATAATCCAACTTTGATTCCTATTGACCATCCACAACCACACTTTCCTTTGTAGAGGCTACAAAGATACCTTGTCTTGAAATTTGAAGGAATCACAATCAATGACCAATGAAGATCATAACAACATTCTTTGCATCCAAATCTATAGAAAGTTCTTGATAGAACAATTATTCAGATGAGGTGCGGGCTAACAATTAACATGATCATGTATTTTGTTTATATCATTTATTGATTAAGATATGCATCTCCACTTTAGTAGGAACAACAAAATCATATTCCATTTTACCCCACCCTGACCAAACACATTAAAAACCAACAATCACCCATGCCAAAATTATATCCCATGCCATTTTCATTTACCATTTCAATTGCCATATCCTTTTTCCATTGTCGCATGTCCTAACCAATCACCTTCTCACTTGGGGAAAACCCTCTTACCACCTTATCCAATCTATCAAATCATCATTATCCTAGAGAAATACAATACCATCTGATCATGCTATCTTACCATATCATTCCTATCTAGACCAATGTCTATTTTTAGTCATTGTATCTAATCCTATTTTGATCTTGATTTCTTTGGTTCTTTCCACACTTTTCACAAGAGGATTATGATCAAGTTTCAATAATATATCAAATTCATGTTTACAATGATAGTCTATGAAATTATTTTGATAGTTCATCTACAAAGATATCTTTAATTTTCCATATTTTATCAAGTTTGTTTATATGAGCCTGATTATAACCACCTATGGGAAAATCAGTGTTTCACCAATCTTGTTACTAATAATAACCACCAATGAGAAAATTAGTATCATTGATATTATCTATTGTATCCTAGTTATAACTACTTATGAGAAAACTAGGGGCAACATTTGTTTATCATACATTACCATATCACCTTACCATTGTTATTTTCATTTGACTAGCCATTTACTAGATTTGAGAACTTATTGTTACCTATTTGGTTTTTCCCTACCTTTTGTGTGGATATAATTACTATGACTTGATGTCATTTCAAGACTATGTGGGTCATGCTCAATTTATGGTGAGGTCACTTCAGTCCCCCTTTCCATGCGCTCTAGCCATTTTTTGAGTAGTCTAAGCCAAACACTCTCTTAATTTTGTGAGTAGGTATCTTGTCATTCTCTAATGATTTGAGATACCTCAAAATTCCAAAAACATTCATAACATTTAAAAAATCCAAAAATATTTATCATGACTATGCCTAGTCAGTTATCCTTAATTTGCCCTATTGGGGCATGGTCATTGTTAGGATGCTTTATTTTGCTTTTGTTTTTAGGCTTTTTATTTGTTTATTTATTTCAAGTTATTTATTTGTTTGTTTTTTTGTTCACTTGCCTATTTGTTTTCTTTCAACACTATTGCCTTGACTTAGTCTATATATGTTCATTAGGTGATTCTTTGCAAACATTATTCTTGACCATCCATATTTATATGTCAACATTATCATCATGATTTTTATCATTGGTGCATTTTTTTCAAGTGTTTATTGGATCAAGAGTCAGTCTTTATGCATATTTTGGCCAAGTCTTTATGGTGTTCTATCATGATGCCTACTGTCACATGCTACAACAAAAATAAGCTTCAAGAAGGTCTACAATCAATGGAGCAATAAAAGTTTCTCCTTGGCACCTTGGCAAATCCTTCCATCCCACCATTGATCAAATCAACCCATTGACCATTATAATTATATCATTGTTCATAAGGATGAGTATCTTCTCATTGGTAGGTATAATTGAATCATTCACACTGATCAATCTTATTCTTCTATTCATCTTTTTCATCACTTTGTGCCTGCTCATATTTAATATGTATTCTAGGATATATCCTTGAGTTATGCTTACTAATCGGCCCTAATTGGGGCACCATCATCTTTATCCAATCTAGGTCATCTTAATGATTATAACTACCTATGGGAAAATCATTATTTTTGACATTTATTTTTGATTATAACCACCTTTGGGCAAATCAATACTTTTTAAATCAATGCATGCATGCATTTTCTCATTTGGATTACTCTCAACCATGGGTTAATTCTAACTTTCTTCTTGTTTCTTTTCAAGGAACCATCTATCAACAAATGTGATGGCCACTTTCTCAAGGGGCCATCATCATAGGCTTTTCAAAAACCATTTGGAGCTTTGTTCTTCAATCATCATCTTCTTTTTGGCATACATGATATTTCTCTTTATTTGAAAATACATTTATATGCCTATGGTTTTAAACATATTCCTAAATAGGGGCAAACTATAGACACCTAAAATTGGCCATTGATAACCTCCAACCAAGCTTTTGACCAATTTATACCAAAGTGCATAATTTGGCATAAAAACACTAAAATGCATTAAATGAGTTGAAATTGACATATTCAAGTGCTGATTTTAGCTAGGGTATCATTAAATGGGGCAATGCAATTTATGAAGTAACTAACTTTGATCAAATCATTTCAAGTCAAAATGCTAATTTTACACCTAGGTACTTTGGATTGATCTTTCTTATAAATTTCTTACATAATACACGTACCTTTGTTATTTTGTATTGGCAACATCCTAAATGGGATAACGGTTCCACCACATCTAACATCATATCCTAATTCTAATCTAGTCAAATTTTGGGCCAATAACAAGACATTCTCACCAATTTGATTAATTTGTGAACCAATGACCAAGATTTACACCAAAGTTGCCTAAATCATGTTTAAAAGATAATTAATTCAAATCATGAGCCTAATTATGAATTCCATTGAGATTTTTTGAATATTTGTTTTTAGAAATGAATATTGAATATTTGCATCATCAAATGACATCATTTCTTGGAAATGCATCCCTAGGCCATAAATGCATAAAATATCAAGGTTAATCCCTCCCATGCCTCATTAAGACCCTCTATGCCTGTTTATTGCCCCTCTATCCCAAATATTGATGAGCCTATTTATAAATATTAATTACATAATTGAATTAATCCTTATCAACACATCTCCATTTTGAGATGGATGGTTTAGATTGATTCTAACTCTTTTTAAAAATCTATAACTAGGAGGCCTTGCCTATTAAATTTTAATCTTGGATAATGCAAAGTTATAATTCTAAATTGATTCCAAATCCTCATGCAAATTAGTGTTATTATGACATATTATTGAGCCAAGCCAATCCAAAGATAAAGGTGCCAAGAAGAGATGAAGGTAACCACACTCCATTGAAGATGATCTCTTGAAGCACAAGCTGAGTAAGCCAAAGAAGGATATTTTTAGAGAAATCAAGGATTTGGTGAGAAATTTGTGTTTTTTGTTCATATTTCTCATTTCTCTCCATTTTTAGTTGTATTCTCAAATGATTTTTCCTCAATAAACTCCCCCTAGTGACTAGGCATAGAGATGTTATGTTAGTGTGTTTATTTCATTTTATTTTCACTTTAAACTAACATGATACTAACCATCCTCTCTTGAGTCAAATTCCTAGTCTATATAATTAATGTGCATTAAAATCCTAGGATACTTTATTATCTTTCTTTAAGCTTATGCCTCAATTTTAAATAAGTTATGAAGACCAACTTAGGGTTGTAGAGTGGGTACTAGAAGAAGATATCTAAGGATGGTTTCAGGTAGTTAAAGGCTCTTAAGATCTAAATTATAACTTAGTATGTGGCTTGATATTGGGGCCTACCCCCTCACTTCACACACTGCAATGATGAGGGTGTTAGGTGTTTAGCCAAAATATACTAAGTTGTTAGAGATTATACTCAGCCAATGTACTGAGTTGGTTCTCCCTTTGGTGATGAAATCCAACAAGGATAGCTAAGTGAAGGTGAATTCTAGGTGATGAAATCCTAATCATGCCTTATATCAATGTTTTGATGTTTAATCAAATGTGTGGTTTGGTCTTGTGTGTGTGAATAAAAGTGAGACTATGATTGATTTACTTGATTTAATTTATGTTATGTGAGCTAATCAATACAATAAAATAATACATGCAATTAATTTTAAGCCCAAAAGAAATTTTGATTTCATTTTATGAGCATAAAATATGAAGAAAAGCACCTAGATGCAAACTATAAACCCAAGAAGAGACTTATGGGTCCCATCAGGCATGCTATTATGTTTCACATAAATTTTACTTATTTATTTTAAAAATAAAGTTGTAAAACTTGAAAGAAGGGTGAGGTTAGTAAAACCTGATATGATGTGTGTGTGTTGATCCAAATGATTGTTGAGATTTCTCTTTGTTTGGGGAAGAATGACCTATAAATAGGAAAACACTAAATAAATGGTTGATTAGCTAGATATTAGGGTGGATTTCCTAGCATTATCTAGATCCAAGAAGCACAAGCTTCTTTAGAGGCTATCCATCCACACTTTCAAACAATTAAGTTCTAAAAATGAAAGATGAATTACTTGCATAAATAACAAAAGATACTGAAATCAAATATAAGAAGTGCTTGAGAAGAAATAAGTGTTTTTGGTTAATTATATTAGTAAATGATTAGATATTAGTACTAAGTAAATAAAACATAGTTGAGAAGGTTGAGTGATCCTCTATGGTAAGATAGAAACTTTGGAAATGGGATTTGGTCAAGGTTTGATAGGTCAAGTAAGCTTGCTATTAAAAATGATAGACAAAGACTATTTATGGTTAGGGTAAACCATCAGTGGTTGGGAAATCATTGGTAGTTAGTAAACCATCGATGGTTTAGGTCAAACCATTATTGGTTACTGTAAGATCTAGTTTAGGAAAATAAGTTTGGCTAGGAAGGTTATAGGAGGGTTATGGAAGGTAAATTTAGATTAGATACTAGTTATGAGGCAAAGGGAAAGTGACACAAGGAATTATATATAAGAACTAATTGATGAATATTGATAAGGAATAGATACTTACCTTTGTTGTTTCTAGTCTGAAGAATGTTGGGGTTGGCTAAAAGCTTGCTGGAGATCCTAGAGTAATTTTGGTAGAGTGGTGATACTTTGGCTATTTATTGATGAGTTACAGTAACACTTTTAATCTTTGTCCTAGTCAGTAGAATATATAAGATTTACTAAAATAATAAGCTCTAATCTCTTACATCAACATTTTTACATAAGAAGTTCTGATAATGATTGTTGATGATGTCTCACCTCCTCTTCCTCTCTTAATATAGAGGGAAAGGAGTGGTGAAATAATAAGTTTCAACAGCGTATCTAAAAAGCTATCTAATTTTAAGCTCAACATGAGTTGATTAAAAAAATGGTGAATAAAATAACTATTAATATAAAGGAAAGATGGAGTTTCAATAAAATTTAACCCTTGAGGTGGTTAAGGGCAAACTGTCGATAGTCAAAGTTAACCATCAGTGGTTAAGGGTTCACCATCAGTGATTGAGAGGGTAAAGTTAAAATGGCATAACTAGCCATTGTGACTTATGTTTGGTGGTTTAAAGGTTGTGAAATGGTTGCAAGGGGGTCCAAGGGTAATCTAAGGGTCAACGTGACATCTAACTATAGTGTGTGGTTTTTAAGTATCTATAGTGAACATGGAAACCAACTCGTTAGTGCATGCCATATTTGTAAAAAAGAGGAGAAAAAATCCCCATTAATTTATTTGGTGTTGAATAATTATAATGTATTTAATTCATGCTCAACAATATAATGATTTTTTTTTACAAATATATTAAAATTATGTCTTATGGACCCATTAGGTATACATATGAAACAATCAAGGCTTAACCCCCTAGGCTACGTGGAAAGAATATAACTAGATAGTTATCACTATAAGAAACCTTTTGACATGGCATGTAAAACTCTTTGATGTGTTCCCTAGGATACCTTTTTACCTTGTAATTGTCAAATTTTAGAGGTTCAAAATGAATATGAAAAGGTATTCTCATCATATTTATGTCAAATTGATAAGGACACATTTCTTACAACTTAAACTTCTTGCTTTGGGAATAACTTACATCTTGAAATACTTATATTTTATCCTTCATGTTTTTCCATTTTTAGAAGAATGTCATGCCTTAGAGTGGTGAAGATTATGATGGGTTTTGATTTTGATTTTAGTTTAAATATAGATTTTTATTTGGATTTTGACTTTGATTTTAATTAGATTTTTGATTTGGGTTTTGATTTTGAATTTAATTTTGATTTAGACTTTAAATTTGATTTTTATATTTTTATATTTGAAGTATTATTTACTAGGTTTGATTGAAGATCAACTATCTATTTAGTTAATCTTTTAACATGGTCTATAAGGGTAAATACATGGTTTTGTTGGAATATGTCATCTATAACTATTTTCCCTTATCCACATGAGTATGGGAAACATTTATAAAATTTCAATTAGAGGATCCTATGATGTCCTTGTTATTTCCTAAGGAAGCACTATATGTTCCGTGATCATGTGTAGGAGGTGTTTCATCTTTCCTAGAGATTAGGAGAGATAGGTATTTAGGATAAAATTCTCATGTAAATTTATCTCCTAGGCATAATAGGTGTAACAAAATGAGGTATTTAGGAATTTAGGATGATGGATCCTTAGGGATATTGATATAATGTTTGTATTCATCTTGATATGGTTTTTTTATCATTATAATTGACCTCAACATGTTATTCTTGATTCTTGAAATAGAAAGGGTCATTAAAAATGGATTGTTATCTATTAATATCATATAGGGTTATTTAAATAGGCTTGAAGCCTAGTGATTGGAGACATTTTTTAAATTTTATGCTTGACCCAAAAGGTATATGACTTCAAACTAAAAATATATTTTTTTACAAGATTTTTGTATTACGAGTTTTATTTGGATATTTTTTTCTTGATTAAGGATTTTAATTTAAAAATTAAGGATTTGGTTTTATTTCAAAAGATAAATATTAATTTTGAAAACAAACAACATATTTCAATTACTAGTTTTCCACAAGGATATAAAATCAAAGACAACCCAAAATTCATAACTAGATACAAAAAGCAAATAAAACATAAAATCTAGGCAAAGGTGTTGAATGACTTTTAATATATCATATATATTGGCTCATCTATTGGATAGTGTCATCCCAATATTTTATATCACTGACTTAATTAGGTAGAACCATACCCATATCCCACTAACATCAGTTTCAAAGGATAAATTGAGAGTAATTTCCTAGAGATAACCACTTATTATAAACAAAAGGGTGCACTACAATTCAAATAATTTATTGTCTTCTTAAGGCTTAAATATTTTACAAGATTAACTAAGGGATGTCATATATATAAGTTTTGGTATGATGAGGCCAAAGATCATGGAGGATTTTGATTAATGTACTATACAAAATGATCTAGTCTCTATGTGTCGACTCTATCCATAAGATTTAAGTAGAATGCCATCAAAAAATCTATGTTCGAGGTAGTTATTAAAACCCTGAGTACTAAAGGATGAAATATCTTCAAGTCATGGTGTGCTTAAAATACACAAAAACTTACGTAATTTAAATAGTTGGTCCTCAATTTAAATGCACCACTGGTACACAAGGTTTGGCTTATTGCATGGTGGTGAAATACATGGTCAATAGACCCCTAAATAATAAAAAAATAGGAGATTATTCTTGTTTTTAATTTTCATGGATCATCACCAGTATAATACAAGGAAATATCATACATGATAATGGCTCAGGTAATACAAAATTACAATAATTATTTCTTGTTTCCAATGATCATCACCAATGTGATAAAAGGAAAGAGTATGCTCAATGTCTTATAATGCATGTAAATCAAGAATCTAAGAGAGGTTAGTCAAGTGTTAGTGAAAAAAATCAAAACAACTTGAAGACATAAATTATCAATCTTAATCACTAGATTGAGCTATGGTTAAATCATATAAAAACTTCAATTATAAGATAAATAATTATGTTTTTATCTCCCTTGAATATACCCTTGAAGACCAGTCTAAAGAGTCTAAGCTCAACTTATAGATGTAGATGTCTATGTAAATGCTTGAATTCTCACATGAGTATCATATCTCCTTATATACACTTGATTTGGATTTGGATTTGGATTGGCATGTAAATGAGGAATCTCCTTATATAATTTGGTAGCATACGTTTGCATGGATAAGCTTCTTGAAATGAGATGTGTGAGGCTCTTATTTATAGATTTCTTGAATCATTATGAACACTTCATGTCATCTCAAGATGGAAGGTTGAGGAACAATCCTAAAATATATGATTATACACATGAAGTGTGTAAAATAAGCCATTTAAGGACTTTTGGAGTATGTAAGGCACATTAGAAGAAAAGTGTAGTCATTGGTCCTCTTGGAGTGTGTAAGAGGGGTAAAAGACATGTCATAACCTTTGATTTATTGCACACTTTGCCTGATGATATCATCCATTTATGAGACAATATTTTAATTTTGAATTTAGGAAGATAAGACAACTCCAAATCCATGAATTTTATTATTACAATAATAATTAGAATTGATTAAGTGGGATTAATCAATAATTAAAAGAATGGTGGAATTTGTACTGTTTCTATTTATCAATCAAGTATTCACTTAATTACCTTCTGAATAAACTTGCAAAGGATTGAATTAATTTAGGATGAAATCAATAAGAGTAATTATGCAAAATGATCTATTACCCCAATTAGGGATGTGTCATTGTGATTTTGGGTTAAAATGGTAGTTGTGTAAATAAATTAAGTCTAGAGGTGATTTCTAGTTAAACCTACATGTGATTATAAAAATTCACTTTGAATGTAGTTTTAGACATAGAAGTGGTTAAAATGAAATGTCTAAATTTTACCCTTATTTAATAAGGCATTAAGAGGCACTAGGCACAATAACATATTTTCAAAGAATAAAAAGTCATTAAGAATAAATTTAATAATGCTTAAAGAAAGATGTCTTCACTCTTCTCTTTTTGAAAATTTATGAGTTGATGAAATCGTATTGGTTCCCTAAAAAGTGAATTATTAGACATAGATTGCCCCTTGAGGGGATGATTAGGGAAGAAAGTAATATAGAAAGGCCCTCAAAAAAGAGAGGAAAAAGCAAGAATGAGAGAAATATGTGGTCTTTAGAAGAAAGACTAAAGGATGGACATGTCCCTAAATAATTTGTTGTCTTAGTTGATCATAATAATGGGCCATAGTATGGAATATTTGATTGTTGATCAGAGGAGATGACCTAGTATGGTGAATTTCATCATTGATTGGTATCAAGTGTTTGCCCTAGTAGGGTAAATTTTCATTTTGAAAAATGATGATTAAGCATTTTGATAAATTGGTTAGCAGATAGTAGACAAGGAAAGATTATACTATAGCATTTCCAAGTAGACTTTCAGCACTTGATTTTTGATATAACACTAAATGGTATACACCATGATATAAAACACCATGATGAATAAGATCAAATGTGTATAAGGATTGACATTTGATCTAATAGATAGTTGAAAATAATGCACTGATGATAAAAACCATGATGACAAGCTATAAAATGCCAATGGATGGACTCAAGTATTGTTGCATGATAGGAAGCACCATGATGATGACCCTATCAACACAATAAACTGAGTTAAGGTGAAAATAAAAAATAAAATAAATAAGAAAGAAAAGAATAAAAAAACACAAACTAAAATAAAAATAACATAAAACATCTAGTTTCCCAAGATAAAAAATCAAAGAAATGCACCAAGAACAATTAAACATAATCATTATTGATAAATATATAAACACAACATAGGAATAATTAATTAGTGAATCATTTATGCATGTGTTAAAGTAAGGTGTTCCTCCTTTATATTTGGCCTCTAAGATATAGAGGACAATTAATAGGATAAGATAGTAACTTGGATGGTAGGGGAGAATAAAAGAAAAGGGAAGTGGGCACCGAGCTAACTCCAAATGCCCCATGCAAGTGGATGCTGCCTACATAATCTTATGGATTTCAAGATAAATTTAGTTCTCCTAGGGATGTTGGAAAGAAGAAAATGATGATAAGTAAGGAATTTGATTATATAATAAGAATAGGAAAAGGTACGCTCATAAAATGGTAAGAGAATTGAGATACATATGGAAAAAGTGAAATGGTAATGAGATTGGTCGAGCTGACCCAAGATACCCCATGCATCTAAGCACTACATACATAGTCCATGTGGACCTCATGATGATATATTTATCTTAGAAATGGGAGGGTAAATGAAGGAATGGAAATGGTAAATGGAAATTATAATAGTTATATGAGGGGTTCCTACCTAGTAAATGTGGTAAACTATCCATCCAAAAATAGAGCCAAAGGCCATTAGTGAATAAGATGACAAAGTAAGCAAAATTTTATGGCTTAATATCTATTATGGATATTAAAACCCCTTTTTTAAAATTTTTTTTTTAATTTTAAGTTGTTTTGGGATTTTCAAAATTTTTGGATTTTTGGATTGCTTTGAATGTTTTTGGGTTTTTGGCATCTTGACTCAATAGAGGATTACATAATGTAGAATGTTTTAACTCACAAAATGGTGAGATAATGGCTCAAATTGATCATAAAATGGTGGGATGATATCTTAGGTTGCTCTTAAAATGTCAAGATCATGGGAAAATGGGTGACCAATCTAACCTCATAAACTGAGTGTTGCCTCATAGTCCAAATGGACCTCAAGTTAGTGTAGTTAAACCCTAACATAAGTTACTATGAATAATTAGCATGGTTGAAAATAGGAATGAAACATGAATAAAAAAATTAATACATTACTTAATAAGATCTAAAATATGAATTACAAAGACCATAATACAAATAAATCATGTGTAAGATACTTTGAGATACCAATCATCCTAGATGTCTTGATGGTGAATAAGTCTTGAATAATCTGTTGAAAACTTATGAATTTTGACGTCTAGAATCATCTATTATACTAATAAATCAGAATCAAAATCAAGAATGGTAATAGGATGAAGGAATAAGATTAATATGAACTGATGTAACTAGAATTGGGATGGAGGTGAGGTGTTTTTAGGTCATGCCCCAAGTAGGGGTCCTCATAGATAATGTTCGAGCAAGTCAAGCATAAAAATTCTTGATATGCATAATATTCATGGCTCATCCAAATATTCTCCATCTAAAGTATCCAATTTATATGTTTGAGATCCATAATTTTTTGTGATAATGAATGGGCCCATCTAATTAAGCTCAAATTTACCCTTATTTTCATGGGTAGCATTGATATTCTTTTGATTTTATTTCAGGACTAGGTCACCAAGTTCAAAGTATTTATGTTTGATGTGCTTGTTATATCTCTAACATAACTTATTCTAATGGGCTTGGAGATTGTTCAAAATAACTACCCATTTTTCATCAAGTGGGTCTAATTCTTTTAGCTAATAAACTCTATATTATTCCTCATCAATGATATTCTATAATGAAATGTGTAAAGAAGGTAATGCAATCTTGATCAAGAGAATAAATTATGTTCCATAAATAAGAGTGTATGGTGTGGCTCTTATTAAGGTGTAGGTATTGATATTGTAAACCCAGAGGGTAGGAAATAATTAAAAATTCAAATCACATCCAAAAAAATTAATGGTATTTTTTATTTGGATTAGGTTTTGTTAGATGCTTCAGCTTGGCCATTTCTTTGATGAAAATAAGTAGTGGAAAATTGTTTTTATATATGGTATTTAAAATAGAGGGATTTTACATCCTTATTTTTAAATGAAACACCATTATTAGAAATGAGATTAGAGGGAATGCCAAAGTGGAAAATGAGATGGTTGAGGATGAATTTTAAAATCTACTTCCTAGTTATGTAGGTGAGTAGAATAGATTCAACACACTTTGTAAAATATTTGATTGTAATAAGGTTATGTTTATGGCTATCTAATGAAGTAGGATTGATTTTCCATACGAGATCAAGTCTCCATGTGGAATATAGCCATGGCATAGTGATCAAATGAAGTGACTGAACTAGTGCATGAATAAGATTGACATGATTTTGATAATCCACACATTGTTTTACATAAGTATATACATCAACCTTCATAGTGGGCTATTAATACCATGTACATAGGATTTTCTTGGCAAGGACCACTCTATCAGTTTGGGCCCCATAAATATTTTTGTGTACTTATTTAAGCACTAATCTGGACTCTACTAAATCTAAATAGAAAAGTAAAGTTCCATCATATCCTCTATGGTAGAGTATGATAGAGAGAATGGTATAATGAAAAGTGGTATGAATGAAGGATTCTTGTTTATTATGTGAAAGGTTGGAAGGGATAATATTATCATGAAGGTAGGCATATATATCATACTACCAAGGTGAGTTAGGACAAACAATATCACATACCATTTAAGATTCAAAACATTCATGAGTTGGCCTTAATAGATGTTTAATAAAAAACTAGTAATCTATAGCATGATCTAAAATTGTTATTAAGTAACCAATTATTATCATTACATCAATAGTTATATTCCTATATCTTATAATATATTCAAACTATATGTGTTCAATTTTTTTTTAAGATGGTCCACTATATTCTTGTAAGGAATAAACTTGTCATATTTGGTTTGGTATTATTCTATCACCTAGTTAATAATTAGTTGAGAGTCTTCGTAAACATGTAATTTATTGATATTCCACTGTAAAATTAGGTGAATCCTTGAAATGAGTACTTCATCCTCAACTATATTATCGGTACAAGAAAAATACATGTGAAAAACTTTAGGAATGAGATCCCATTATGATGTTATGAATATAATACCAGATCCTAATCCATAAAAAGTATAAGAACCATAAAAATAAGGGGTCCAGTGCTAAGGTTTAGAAGAAGTGTCATCTAGAGTCATGATTGACTCATCAAGAAAATTGAAAATGAGTAGCTTAGTATTTGACAAGGGTGATTTATAAAGTTGATCTATAAATGATTTACCCTTAATGGCCTTTTAATGAACATATTAAATATCAAATTCACTCAATACCATGATCTATTTGGCCATAAAACCAACCAAAACTACTTTAGAGAGTACATATTTGAGTGGGTCCACTTTGGAAATCATAATGGTTTTGTTTTTGAGCATATAATGTTATAAATTTGGAGATGCAAAAACCATTGATAAATATGATTTTTCAACTGGGATGTAATTATTTTCATAGGCAATCAATGTGAAGCTCCAATAATATACAACTCATTCTTTCCCCTGAACATTATGTTGTGCTAAGAGTGCCCTTAAAGCACATTCAATTACAAATATGTATATATGTAATGGGTTTTAGGTGTAGGAGGAGATATAATAGGTGGATTTGATAGATATTCTTTTAATTGTTCAAAGGTATGTTGAAAATCAGTATTCCATGAGAAAATGGTACCCTTATTTAGAAGATGAGTGAAGGAATGGCATCTATCTACCAACTAAGAAATAAACTTCTTGATAGATTGAATCTTACCTTATAGTCTATGGAGATAATTTAGATTATAAGGTGGAGGCATTTATGTAATGGCCTTAACATTTGATAGATAAACTTTAATATATGAGAGACAATGAAACCTATCAATTTACCTAAAGTAATGCCAAAAACACTTTTTATTGAGTGTAGAATAGGGATATTAAAATTGTAGAGTATATATTTTGGACATGAGTGTGATTTACACTAATTTTGTCTTTTGTGTAATATTTTTATATCTATTCGACTTATCTAAGAATGATGATATAAGTCATAATGTGAAGAGTCATTCCTTTGGGCATATGAAAAGTCTAAAATATGAAGAGATAGCACTGGGTAAACTCTATATATAAAACTCAACTATATTTGTATATGGTTATGAGATGTTAAAGATTAATAAATATTCTTATGAAATGTCTTTCTTATGTATCTTTTATCAATGTTATGTGTGTAGTGAGTACTTTGTTTGGTTTAATCTGTTAATTATATAAGTTTATACCAACTAATAAAAATCTAACAAACCTATGTCTATTCACACATATATCTAGTTTATCTAATTAATGATTATATTTATTTTGAATTGACATCAAATGTTTACTTTTATTACTCCATGTACCATATATCCCTGAATTAGAAATAGCTAACGAGTTTTCAGGAACCTCTGCTAACAATGGTGTGGTGAGCATGGAACTTTTTGAAAAATGTTGATACGATTTCTAGGACAAAGAGATATAGAGAGATGTATTGATGAAAGATTTTAATTTTTTTTTTGAAGAAGCAAGAAGAACAGGGAAAACTTTGAAGGAAATTATTGAGAATAATCTCTACAATGAAATCTATGAAATATTTTAGTGCAATGTTTTTGAGATATTAGTTATTTAGTTATCCAGATTTGAGTTTTATTGTTTTCAACCACAAAGGATGAAACTTATAACCTGGTCAAAATAAAAGCTAAAAAATATGTGAAACTTAGACACTGATTTAACCCATGTAGTAGACTATTAGAGAAATAATACCATTGATGGATATATCACCAAATTTATTATATAAAGCTATTTATATTTTGAGGCTATGTAGGACTAGTTTGTCAAGTGAATCCATGGGATGTTTCTTCAATAACTACCTATTCTGATTGAGATGTTGTTTGTGGAAAAGGCCATGATTCATAATCCTATAAATATTGAGTAGTCACTTAGGGATTTACAAAGATGCATGTAATTTAAGAGTGATTAATGCAAAGATAAGTAGATAAACTTGAACTTAAACCCAAAATATGGAAGACAAAAAGAGCCAGAGTGAAAAGAAGATTTTGGGATTGAAAAGAGAACTATGACAATAGAGAAGATGTAACAAATTTAATAATCAATACTTAACTATGAGTAGGAGTAGGAACAAGGTAGAATATGTTGAAGGAAGGAGAGCCTAAAGAGAGGATTCATAAGGTAAGGGAATTAGAGTATATGTAGAGTAGGAAAGAGAAGGGCATGAGGAGGAAGAAGACAAAGTTATGAGTAGAGAAGATATGGATTAGAGTGAAGAAGAAGAGAAAAGTAAAATAAAAGTAGAGTAGTTAAAAGATATTAGTAAATCATAGCTAAGAGGAAAAGTGTTTGAAGTAGTGAAATAATATTCACAAGAAAATATTATGTAGAAGTATATAAGTATGATATGTTCAAAATCATAGTTAGAAAAATTTGAGGACAAAGATCATCCATTTTTTGAGTATGCATCCCCCTAGCCTATTTTTTCATTAGTAAAAACACCAAATGAAAAGGAAGGTATGGGGAGAAGCTAGTTTGAGTCATTTATATATAAATTTGATAAAATTAATGTAAAGATAAATAATTTCATAGATAATTAGAGGTTAAAAGAGGTTGGATTTGATTTTGAAACTAGTTTTAAGATGCCAATAAAATCTAGTGTGCAAAATTCTAAAGTCATAGTTGTTAATGCATAGAAACCTATAGTCATGGTCACTAGTGCACATAAGCTAGTATTAGCCATTAAAAGTATGTCAAAAATTAATTTAAATCTAATCATGTTTATTATGTTGACATAATATGATGGATCTATGGATGATGAGAAATATTAGTTAACCTGTAACATGAAATGGCATGTTAGGGGAATAACATTTGATGATGTAAAGAAGTATGAGATCTTAGGAGCTTTAATAGGTCATGTTTTGGGATTCATTTTCAAGATATAGGTTAATGTACTAGATATCAAATAAGTTAAAGCATAGTTAGTGGTAGAATTTAAAATGAAAAAGTGTGTAAGACAAACTATTCAAGACCTAAAGGAGATATGGTAGTAGAGTGGAGAATCTATATGGGATTATGATCATAGATTTTTAGATGTGATAAATAAAATTGATTTTATCATGGAGGATAAGCATAAATTTTCCTATTTTATAGATGGACTGTGATAAAAAATTATATTTGTTATTATATAATTTCAATTCTCAATGAAGGTTGATGCTTGATCAACTATCTTGCAAATGGAACAAATTGAATATTATGGAGATGCTCTAGTCACTAGATCCAAATTAGAAGCGAAGATATATGCTCTCAAGAATAGGATAGATGAGATGTGTGAAAGTGATAAACCTAAACTAGGTTTATGGTGCATAGAGTGTGGTTAAGAAAGACATCATAGGAATGATTATCCTAAACTTAAGACATAATTATATAAACTCTATAGAGTAATAGGGTACATAATTACAAAATGTCATATATTAAAATAGTACATTCAAAAATATTAGAGTTTCTACTATAGTTTTTAAAAATTGACCAACCATGATGAAAGGAGATGCCGAGCCTTGAAACAATTAAAGGAGGATATCACCAAGAATGTATTTTTAGTCATAGTGTATTAGTTACCCACCATTAAGTAAGGACTTATAGGCCCAGAGGTATAAATGAATAGTACCACATAAGGTAGTTCTATATGGATGCCTTCATCACCTCAATTTAAATATCAAACCCAAGGTTTGGATAGCTAAAAACCATAATCATTTTAATACTAATATCAATCCTCATGTAATATTGTGATCCCACAAAAATAAAAATCAAATTGGGATCCAACATTGGCTCAACATTAGTATGGTGGATACAATTCATAACAACAATATCAAGGAAGATATGTTGGATAATAGTCACATGATTAGTGCTTCTAGTATAATAGAGGAAGATATAGAGGAGGATGCCAAGGGGAATATCAAGGTGGTCACAAAAATGATTATTGATAAGCTCAATAACCCATCCAATGCTATTTATGTGGTGAGTATAATCATTTTGCATGAATAGGTATATTAAGTGTATTTTAGAGTGGAAGGATATCATCAAACTAAATATTGCCTAGTATTGGAGAAGTAGAGAAAATAAAATATAGTGCATAATGTGAACATGATTAATGCACATCCTAAATAAAATGCATTTATGTAAGTAGTTATTAGATAAAAATGCACAAAAAAAGGAATACATGTATTATAAATTTCATAAGATCATGGAATTAGGAAGTTACATTAAGACAAATATCTTGATCTTATGATAGAAAAGGGTTTGATGTATCAAGATGCATAAGTCATTCAAAACATACAACAATAGAATGCAACAAAAAGAGAAACCAAATCCATTGATATATATATATATATATATATATATATATATATATATATATATATATATGTATTGGCTAATTCTATGGATTATAAAGTAGAAAGGTGTTGTGACTACACTGACTGATTTGTTATAATTATTCAGCACTATGTGCAATGAAGATATCTCTTAGAATATTAAAAATCTACTGTATAATATTCTAGAATACACAAAATGGGGATAAAAATTTACCAATAAGGTGGCCAGGTATGTTTAAACTAACAAACTGTGGGATGTAGACTCATGAGTGGACATTAAACTCATAGGATATGAAATCCTTAATGCAGTGTTTAAATTTGAGAGTATTATTAATATGATTCCTAGATACACATGGGAGAATTTTTTTATGCCACGCTTTAGCTATAGTCTTATCACTCTTAGTATTTTATATTATGGGAGGGTAGAACCAATTGGTCACCTCAAAGATGTTGAGATTAGAGTTACTAAGCTAAGTTTGTGAGGTAATTTTAAATTTATTCACATGAAGACATGTGAGACCCATTACCCTACCTTGATTGGTAAGAAATGGGATTATAATGGTTAAATTACTATTAACATAGTGCACAATCAATTATAAGCTCATCAAGGATACAAGATAGTTTTCATCCCTTCTATTAAATCAGAGCAGAAGCCTTATATGATTCCAAATGAATCAGAGTCATCGTATGCCTATGGTGATTATAGTTTATTCAAAGTTAGAATAGATACATAAAAAAATACTCTATGAGCTATAGAATGTCATTTTTGAACCAACAACTAGAGAAAATAATATAAATGTAGATAATAAAGTAGTTAGATTATAAGCTGGTAATAATAAAATATCTAGCTCCCTAGTTTCAACTTGAAGGTTGTATCTCTCCATTGGTGAGACGTCCTACTAAGTCAGATGTAGATTTCCTCTATAATATAGGTGTAAAAATAATGGATTAGAACTTACTCTAGAGGATGTTTTACCTTAGGAAATAACATATTCAATAAGTGGTGACTCAGACACCCATATGTTGAACTGGGCCATGGAGATCATGAGATATGGCCTATATGTATGGTGTTTTCCACCAAATGTCAATTACCTCAATAATTTATGATAGATTATTTTAATCCATTTATTTTAGGGTTGGTTCACCATACACCAGATGTGAATCAAAGATTTAATGCACATAGCTAAGCGTTGAAAGGAGTTATTGTGACTTGGTGGGTATTACGTAGATAATATGAGTTAAATTGGGATGAAACATGTGAATTTATATGCACATAGTTTCAATTATGACTTACTATGAGATCAGAATGGCCATTATTTCAAGAAGGCTAGTGTCCCAAGATGAACATTCATAAATGTGTAGATATATGGGCTGTATAAGGATTTGAGCCAAGGTATTGGGTGACCATTTTTAGTCACACACTAGATCCACTCCCAACTACCTAGTATATACATTAGGAGCACATGATGGAGACAAAAGATTGGGCATAATTCTATCAAGACTTTATTAAAAAAATTGTGTTTGAAGATGATAATATACTTGTATACAATGCATTATAGAAACCGAAAACCTTTCTATGTTATAGCTGAGCATAAGATTTGGGAGATGTGATAGATTAATCATAATAGTAGGAAGTAGCTTAGGATTTGAATCTTATGATTCATAATTAAAAGGCCATTAAATAGGACCAATTTTTTATTAATCCCTATAATATAATTATAGATGAGCTAATAGAATTATGTGATACTGATGGAGACTTGGATTTAAGGGATTATTTGAACCAAAATGAGAATTCAAACCAACAAATATCCAAAGTGTAGAATAGATTAAAGAGGAAGGAATGTGAAATATAAATATATTAGAATAGGAAGGGGAACACACTCTGTGAGAGGATCTATTTAGTGGATTAAATAAATTATATCAAGAACCCCTAAAAAATATTGAATAAAATATTAGAACAAATTTTGAGCCTAAACTTATGACTATGGGAGACTACTAGGGGAATAATGAGATCTCAAAGACATTTTAGTTACTAAGAGACTATCAAGATGTATTTATGACCAATTTATTACAATTTAAAGTTGTATGTCTATCATTGGGGGAGATGCACATAAAATTGAAAGAGTGTGATAAACCCACTAAAAAGTGCCCATGTAGACTAAATATCAACATGAAGATGAAAATGCTAAACTAGATCACATGCAAGAAGCAAGGATCATTTATCTAATTGAAAAGGTAGATTGGGTGAGTCTCTAGTTTTGTAGCCAAATGATTCTAGTGATATTTAGGTCTAAAAGGACTACTACACACTAAATGATGTCTACATCAATGATCCATTTTCAATACCATTATAGATGAAGTTCTCAATTCAATCATAGGTCAAGAGGTGTACTCATTCACATATGTATTTAGTGGATACATTCAGATTCTAATCATAAAAAAGGACCAAGATAAAATAACATTTGAAATAGAATGGGGGAAATTTGCATATAAGGTAATTCCCTTTGGTCTTAATAATGTGCTATAAATTTTCACTAGGGCTATGGTAACTGCATTTAAATATTTTAATATTTTATAGAAGTATATTTAGATGAATGGGCTATCTTATATTTGTTTAAATAGCATCTGTTGAAGTTATGTTTAATGCTAGAATGGTGTTGACCCCTATGCATTACTTTGAATCTAACAAATGTCTATTTTTCACCTTTTAGTGTTCTTTTAGGCCACATTAAATGCAGTGATGGCATCTTGGTAGATCATGATAAAATTTTATTAATAGTTAGGATGACACCCTTAACTAGTTATTCATAAGTACACACCTTTTTGGGTCATATAATATATTATAAAAAATTTAGTAAAGGATACACAACCCTATATGCATCACTATAAAAGATATTGTGCAAAGATACAAAGCTTTAGTGGATATCAAAATGCCAAACAACATTTATTGATCTTAAAAA
Source organism: Torreya grandis (assembly GCA_037957365.1). NCBI lineage: Eukaryota > Viridiplantae > Streptophyta > Pinopsida > Cupressales > Taxaceae > Torreya > Torreya grandis. Next base: position 1,694,520 of record JARHVA010002636.1, read on the forward strand.
GGTTAGTAACATTGCCTATCTTAATTTTTCCTAATTGTAAGAATATATTCCATGTACATATGGATTAATCTACTATTGCTAAAGGAACTATTTTAGCATAACAATGGGATAGTGGGTTGGATCATCCCATACACTTTGACTACATGAAAATATTGATATTAGAAAAAAATTATATGACTTTATAAAGAGAGGCCTTAGCTATGGTGTTTGCCTTACAAAATTTTAGACATTATCTATTGGCCACATCATTTGAGCTTTTCACAGATCACTAGGCATCGAGATACCTAGTTAACAAGTTGATGTTGGGAGGATAGATCTCTAGGTGGCTAATTTTATTTCAATAACTTTAATTCTTAATCAATGTGAAGCCAAGTCAAGAGAATGTGAGACTAGATCATCTAAATAGGATCTATAATGGGGAATAAGTAAAATATGAATCCCTAGATGCACAATTATTTAGGGCCATTGTAATCCTTGATGACATGGAAGATATCATGAACTTCATTAAGAAAGGAGAATTTCTATGCATTATGTTAAAATGGATAAAAATAAAATGGTCACATGACACATTCCTTATAGTCTCATTAATATATTTCTATATAAAATTATAAAGGATGATGTGCTATGAAGGTTAGATTTAGAACATGAGCAACCAAAAATTATTCATAAAGCACATTATGGATTTGAAAGAGGTCATTTCATAAGAGAATATACTATGAGGAAGATACTGTAAAGTGGTCTTTAGTGGCTGAATTTATTTTAAAATGCACACAGGGTGGCCAAACATTATGATATTTTCTAGAGAATAGAAAACCCAATCATTAGGATGAGATTCCATTAGACCCAATACTATCAAAATAACTATTTAAACAATAGGGAATTGACTTTGTAGGACATATAACTCCCCTAAGAAAATGTAGTCATGTGTGATATATCATTACTATAACTTAATATTTTACAAAATGGGTGGAAACTACTACAACACAAAGTTATGGTGCAAAAGATGTCGTTAAATTCTTGTATGATAATATCATAAAAAGGTTTGGATGTCTAATAAAGTTGGTTAGTGATAGAGGTAATCACTTCCTCAATAACATAATCAATAATATCACTAAGGAGTTTATGATATCTCACTATAAGAGCATGATTTATCATCCACAAGTAAATAGGCAAGTTGAAGCTTTGAAAAAAGTATTGGGTAAAATGTTGATGAAAATATGCAATGTTAAAATGGAAGATTTAGAGGATCACATTCCTATGATTCTTTGGACATATAGGAGAAATTATAAATATGCCACAGTATTCACACCCTTTCATCTCATTTATGGTCTTAAGGTAGTTATGCCTATGGAATACATTGTTCCTAGTTTATTCATTGTAATGTCATTTAAATTTTTTAGAAATAATGGAGTTTTATTCCTATTTTAGTTAAGGGTCTAGATTAATAAATCAATAAGGAATATTACAATAATTATAGTCCTAATTTTTATAATTTATCTATCTTTTTTACCTTTCTAAAAATAATAATAAACAAGGATAAAGTATAACTTGTCTTAAAATAGGTTGAGATGGCTGATACAGGGTCTAAAATTGGATGTGCAAGACTGGGATAGTGTCACAAATCAAAATCTCACTTTTTTTTAGTGAAAGGACAAGACTAGAAAAAGTAAGAAACTTTAGGGTCTAACGCTATTGCCCACTCCTGATGCTATTATCCAAATTGGTCATATAGACCTAAATTTTTTGGGTTATTTGCATTGTTCCATGTGAGCCTACCTATGAAATATTGAGTGTTGAATGTCAACAGAGATCACTATAGATATGATTTAATATTCAAACCCTAACCCTCCATCATGCTTGATAAAATGGGATTTGAATTACTTAATAAATAGGGGAGGGTTAGTGGGTGTAAGATGCACTGAACGTGTGATCTACACCCCTTGTATGGGCACACTACCTATATACCAATACTTTAAAGAGGGATCAAGCCATATGTAGTTCTCACACTTAGTGTGCTTTGTGCAATAGTGTGATGCAAATGCAAAAATGCCAAATTTATAGTGATTTATCTAGCTAAGGACTGGTATGATAGTTTGAGTATGTTTGTATTTGTGTTGGTTGATTGTATGCAGAGAATAAGAAAGTTACCTTAGTGCTTTATTTTTATTCTTGATTATTTTATAGAATTTATCACCTCATTTGTAAATGAGCTTTAGATTGGATTATAGGGAACTATTATTCATGGGTTAGATGTATTCGTGCTAGGTCGACATAATGAAGGATACAAATTAGATGAAAATTACCATTGGGGCTCAAAATGTAAATGGATAAGAGCACAAAAAATAAGAAACCTTAGGGTCCAATGTTATATTTCAAGTATGGTTCTCTTATCCTATAGTTTTGAGACCTAAGGGGATAGGATTGGCTTGTGAAATAGAGTTTGGGTAAGCTAGAATTAGGGTTCATAAGGTTCCAAATGATTGGCAATGAGCAAGAAGGTGTTTATAAGGGTCACAAGAGCATGAAAGAAGGACCTATGGCTAGGGTGTCACAAGCCACACTCAAACTACTAATTTAGACATTTAATATGACTATATTCCCCTCTTTTATTCAATTGATGTAGAAAAGTGAAATACTAGGATAAAGGAAAAGTAGAAAGCGTACCTGAACCTAATTACGAGGGTGAATCCCATGAAGATGTGTGATGATGAGTGTGCATAAAGAGATCACATCATGAAGTGTGAATCTATAAGAGAAAACAAAAAGTAGATCATTTCTTACTAGACACACTATGTCTAAAATAAGAATGTACAAAATTTGGGTAAAAGAGAGGAAGATAAAAGAATAAATATACCTCACTAGGTACATGAACCAATATAAAACCTATTGTAATGCTGAGTGATGTTTGAGTGATGCTAGGTATGTGTTGAACCAAGAGTAATATCATGAATAGAGTTGAGTGCTTGATTCCCTAAAGGTGGCTTAGGAATACAAATACTAGCCCTTTAGCTCCATCATCACCCACTAAGTGAATCTATGTGGTTATGTGATGGGGAATCAAGAACAACAAATAGCTCTGATCCCACTTGTTAGGATCTTGCTCCTCAAAAAGAGCACAATATGATTACCTTGTATTAGCAATTAAAGATGCGGAATTAACCAGAAGTAACAAGTAACTAAAATTCACAAATAACATAGAATATGAGAGATAACACAAACTGTATTAATACTCATCCAGAAATAAAATACAATAAAGAAGATGCCACTTCTTGTTCCACCTCTATGAGGCTTCCCACACCTTAAGGGCTCCCAGTAATTCTCAATCAAGAGTTCACTCTCTTATAAAAAATGGTCCCAACACACAACTCACACACAGAATTGGTGTTCACCTCTAGCCAGTCAGTAATAACCCTACCAGTACACAAGTACTCAAAGTACTTCAAGTAGATCTCCCATAAGCTTGCAACAACCTGCAACTCAAATGATCTTACTTACACATGTAGATCTCCAAATGTGGCCTTGCACACTTGCTAACAATATCTTACAACTGGAAGAAATCCTTTTCTTGCCTTAATTACAATACATGCCAATGGGCCTATAAATAGATCCCACAATTAAACAATAACTTAGACTTCTAATTTACAATAATTAGACTCGTAACTCAAGACCAAAAATAGCCTTTTACATGCAAACACTCAGTTCAATGAACTAACTGTTCATGCAACGAATAGTTCTAAAAATGCACAGGCAACTGACGTCGGTCCCTGTCTGCCTGGAGATGACCGACATCGGCCAAAATCCTGTCGATGTCAGTTGCCCTTCTGTTCACCCCTGACCAATGTTAGTTGGTTTAACTGACATCGATGACTGTGACACTCAGGAACTCCTCCATGTCTAAAAATAGTTGAAGCTTTTAGCTCCACAACCTAACAATTCCCACTTGGAGATAAATAGCTGCAACTATACCTGTACTTTTACATCATCTAATTTGTTCCCTTGGCTTTGTATCCCTCTTTAAGATCACTCTTGAAGACCAACCACCACAAATCCTATGGTGCATCTCCTGTCATCCAAATCACCTACCACATCCGCATCTACAAACCCATGTAGAAAGTAACTTGACCGTGCATAACATGTGCACCTACTACTAGTCCCTCTAAGAATCCACTGAACTGCCCTCTAGTGCTACTTTCTTAGATTGGCTCCAAACTTTCTGACAGCTCCCACTGCTTGGGAAATCTCAGGTCTAGTACATACCATGCACTTAACCTCATTATGTGAATCAAGACACTATTCATAGAACTATCCAACCATCAACATGTTAACTGATTTCACACAATCATATGAAGACAAAATCAACCTGTGACCTTCCATGTCCCTAGAACATACTCATGCCAAAGAATCTTGCTGCTCCCAGATTCCTCATGACACACCTCTGAACTAGCTTTACCTTTAGTTTAGCAACTCCCTATATATGTAACCTTACAACAAGTACATAATACAGTAATAGGATAATGTAGCTAATATTATCCAATCTAGTAAAGAGAAACATAATGGTCAAACCTCCATTGTCCTGTAGCTTACACAAGACCATATACCCTAGCCTTCTGTCTCACGTGTCCATTTCTACTCTTCTTTATCCTGAACATCCATTCATCTCTTAGTTCTTTCTTCCAGCTGGAAACTCCACCCAAAAACTCCCATTTGGTTCTCCTCCAAGGAATCACATCCTTCATCCATGCCAAGCTCCCACTGTTTCCTGGATCTACCTGCTCTGCTTCTTTAACAACTTCCTGGTTCTTGACCATCAGTGAGTAAAAAGTAGTGTAAAGAAGGAAAATAATGAATTTGAGGCTTACACACCCTTTAAGTCCTCCATATGGGTGCTTGAGACTCCTTAACAGCTTGCTATTTGCCCAAAATCCATCTCAGTGACCGATTATGATCACATCTTAGTCTGCACCCAACCGACATTAGTTCCATGTGACTACCTCATCATCGACATTGGTTCCCCCTAACTGACACTAGAGTTTATCTATCCTGAGTCACTGACATTGAGCTACATATAGCCGACGTCAGTCCTTGTCTAGATGCCAATGTCAATTTACTAACCGACGTTGGTCTCTATGTTTTACTTGTGAGCGATGACCTTTACCCGCGAGCTCCTTTTGGATCAAAACCCTATCTAAATCAACCTTGCTCTACTCAGAATTCTTTATCCCCTTTGATTTATCTCTATCTGTCATCTTCTCCTTGAAAACCAAGGCTTTCCTATTCTTGTCACAAACATCAAATTTCTCAAGAAAAGTTACCTTCTTCTTCTGCATACAGAAATCTTGATTCATGCTTTTCAAATCCGAAAGCATACCCTTTGAATCAAGAACATGCATCTCCTTCTTATTCATGTGACCAAGCCTATTAAGCCAGATCTTCGAATCTATAGCTGAAGTAGATAAACCAAAAGGAAAATCAGTAATACAAGTAGATAGATAAAGCGTACCTACTTTCTTACCTCTTGCTATAGCAAGTGCACCCTTGGTAACCTTCCAAGAATCTGCTGTGAGAGTTACTGTGCAACCCTCATCACCCAAATTTCTAACAGAAATCAAATTCCACTTCAGAACTAGGACATGCATGACCTCCTTCAACACCCATGTGTTACCTGTCTGCAATTTTAGCTTCACTTTCCCTTTGCCAACCATTTGAAAAGGCTTACCATCCCCTAAATAAATTTCTCCAAAGTCTCCCTGGACATACTCATGAAAAAATTCCATATTTGGGGATGCATGAAAAGAGGCACCAAAATCTAAAACCCAATATTCTAATTTATCTAAGGAACATACTAGAGCATCTTGTGCAATAATACCTACATCACCTGCTTCTTCATGTCCTTCATGCTGATCTTCACCCAACCAACAATCTCTCTTTAAGTGCCCTTGCTTTCCACATTTCTAGCAGGTTATTTTGCCATACTTGGACTTGGATCTCCTGCCTATCTTAGACCTTGATCTCCCATGCTCGATCTTCTCTCTTTGCCTTCCCTTGCTTTCCACACTCAAAGCATTCCCTGATGATTCACCTATGCTTTTCCTATGAATTTCTTCATTCAAGATTACACTCACAACATCATCCACTTTTAAGATTTTTGAAGCAGACGCAGTATTACTAACTGCCATTACCAAACTCTCCCAACTTTCAGGTAATGAGCATAAGATTAAGAGAGCCTTAATTTCATCATCAAAAACAATATTGACTAAATTTAACTGGTTTACCAAACCTTGGAAATCACTAAGATGACTATGAACAGATCCACCTTCCAATATTTACAAATTAAATAATTGCTTCATAAGAAATACCTTATTCAAAACTGAGGGTTTTTCATATAAATTTGCCAAAGATTCCATCAACTCTACCATTGTCTTAGCCTGAGATAAGTTGGAAATCACAGACGATGCAAGGCTCAACCTTATAGATCCTAGAGCCTTCCAATCAAGAACCTCTCATTCTTCAACCTTCATATTTAGGGGCTTGCATGCAACCCCACCCAATGGTAAGTATAAATCTTTCTAATACAAATAATCTTCAATTTGCATCCTCCATAATTGATAGTTCTTGCCATTAAACTTCTCCATTTGTAGCTTACTTTCTTCTATCATTTCTATACTCCCACTCAAATATAAATCCATGTAACCTGTAATCAACACACACTAACTAGATCTGAAACACCTATTAATAACCCAACCAAAAGCTCTGATACTAGTTGATGGGGAATCAAGAAAAACAAATAGCTCTGATCCCACTTGTTAAGATCTTGCTCCTTAGAAAGAGCACAATATGATTACCTTGTATTAGCAATTAAAGATGTAGAATTAACCAAAAGTAACAAGTAACTAGAATTCACAAATAACACAGAATATGAGAGACAACACAAACTATATTAATACTCATCCAGAAAGAAAATACAATAAAGAAGATGCCACTTCTTCTTCCACCTTTGTGAGGCTTCCCACACCTCAAGGGCTCTCAGTAATTCTCAATCAAGAGTTCACTCTCCTATCAAAAATGGTCCCAACACACAACTCACACACAAAATTAGTGTTCACCTCCAACCAATCAGTAATAACCCTGCCAGTACACAAGTACTCAAAGTACTTCAAGTAGATCTCCCATAAGCTTGCAACAACTTGCAACTCAAATGATCTTACTTACACATGTAGATTTCCAAACATGGCCTTGCACACCTGCTGACCAAGATCCTACAACTGGAAGAAATCCTTCTCTTGCCTTAATTACAATACATGCCAATGGGTTTATAAATAGATCCCACACTTAAACAATAACTTAGAATTCTAATTTACAATAATTAGACTCGCAACTCAAGACCAAAAATATCCTTTTACATGCAAACACTCAGTTTAATGAACTAACTATTCATTCAACGAATAATTCTAGAACTACATAGGCAACTGACGTCGGTCCCTATCTGCCTGGAGATGACCGATGTCGGCCAAAATCCTATCGATGTCAGTTGCCCTTCTATTCACCCCTGACTGACATCGATCAGTTGAATCAATGCTAGTGACTGTGACACTCGACAACTCCTCCATGTCTGCAAATAGTTAAAGCTTTTAGCTCCACAACCTAACATTATGCATGTGTTAATTGATGTTTAGATTGTGTGCCCAATCCTTCTAAGTAGGTGGATCAAGAATACAAAGGCTAGCTAGTCCTTTGGATTCATCATTGCCCACTAATTAAAGCTATGTAATGATACTAATATGAATGTGTGTCACATGAGATGGATTTTGAAGCCCATAAATGCTCTATAATCTAACAATGTGGCATGGATAGTCTAATGTGTATTGAAAACTAGGCTAATCTTGGCCACTTTGAAAGGTGGAGATTGGGCTTATGTGAAAGCCACTCTAAAATTGGGACCTAGGTTTATTTGAAAGCCACTCTAAAATGATGCCAACCACCTATAGATGGAATAAGTCATGCAAATGTTGAGAATACCTAGGTCATGCAATGAACTAAAAAAAATAAGGTAATGTGCCACACACATTGCTCCCAATCACTAGTGTCTATAACATGGATTCTGATCTAGAAGTTATAACAACTACTCAATCTAAAACTAGAAGTGAGAGCCATCATGATATTCATGATTCCCCTTATATCTAGATACTCCAAGAAAAATTGTACTAAAACCACCCAATCTAAATTGATTTGTAGCTGACAAAAAATGTAACTAAACTTACCTTTCTATTTGTTTTTGGAAAATCTAAGTTTGTTGTTTTTTGGATAAGAGCACTAAAAATATGACACTTTGATATTTGACACTATAGTCTAAATATGTCACTCTTATCCTTTGCTATTTTTTATCATTGTTCTATATTCGTCACTGTGTTTTTGGTTTGTTCTACCTAGTTTTAATTTTGAATGCTATTTTTAGTGTTATAAAAACTAAGTTTTTGAACGGTAGTAGGCTCTGATCTCTATGACAAAACCCCTGATTATTTCCCCCTCTTTTGAGGGTAGAAATGAAGACCCTACAGTGACTACCCTTAGAATAAATAGCCTTGCAAGTGTGTTATGCTATGAAATAATAATGATAATAACAAAGGATGTCTCAAGATATAGCATAGTTTATATTGGAGATTGTTTGATCAAAAGGGGTATGCCTAAATAGATGTAACATTGTAATAGCATGTGTAGTATACTAAACTGAAACTAGAAAGCTAGTTGGTTTTCAAGGAGGGATGGAACATGATGTCCATCATGGCATCCAAGAAAGTAAGAAAATGTATGATGTGGATCATGACATTGAAAATAATTGAGAAGTAAACAAGCCACAAGTACATAAGGCAAGAAGCATACAAAAGTAGCCAAGAGGCCAAGAAAATAAGGGACATAGGAAGATGCCACTCAAACTAGGAAAACAAGCATACAAGGCACGTTCAAATGCCCACATATACATATAATTGAAAACAAGCAAGGTTGATATGAGGGCCATAAGCACATAGAAGAGTACAAGTAAAGGACATTGACAAATGTCCTAAGGCACACACAAGAATATAAGCAAAGGAAATTGGTAAATTTCTTAAGGCACACACAAGAGATAAAACAAGAACTGAGAAATGCAATAACATCTAGCTATGTAAAGTAAGAAAGGAAGGTATGTAAATGTTAGAAATACTATCATATATAACTAATCAGAGTAAGAAGTGAAAGTATGCAAGACATAGAGTACAAGAATAGGTAGATTCTTAGAAATACACAAGTGCTATATATTAGTGAGTGTCAATAGAGTAATCTATGTAAGCTATTAAGTAATGTACATCAACATGATAACTATAATGTGAGGTGTAGGAATGACATAACATATATGGTGTAGTCATGTAGAATATGCCCCCAATGGGTAGATATGTTGATGTATGTCTCAAATATAGATGTAGGATGCCCCCTTAATGGATAGAGTGAAAAAATAAAGGATTTAAGTGTCACTACACACACTCAAAGAATATCAAGTGAAGTATGGTAATGTAGATAAATCCATAAATAATAGCATAGAATAACAAAATGTAAGTCTAGCATGGTAGTAGAAATGTAAAGCATGGATGATGCATATGGTTAAAATGTTTTTAGTGTTTTTGTTTTGTTTGAATGTTTTTTGGAATTTTGACATATTTTAATGTTTTTGTATTTTGGAATAAGCTATCTACAAGCAATCAAAAGGAAAGTATGTTCAAGAAAATTAAAAAGAAGATATATACAAGAAAGCTAAAAGAAACTATGTACAAGATCATAAGGAAACTATGTACAAGTAAGTAGAAAGAAAATATGTAAAAGAAAGATTGAGAAGAAATGATACTAACTGATGAGTCTCAAAAGAGACTCTCTATCATGTTGTCTTGTATTAAAAAAAAGAGAATAATGCATAATTGTGAAGCATGAGGGAATGACTGCAAACTCTAAATATTTAGATTCATTGTTGGTATCTTGGAAATCATAATAACCTATATTTTTACACTTATCATTACCATCTTGATTTTGAACCAATGGAATTCTAGTGTAGACTTTTATTGTATCTAGATCTTTTCCTTTGATAAATTATGTCTGTGAATGATTTCCCTTAGGATGTTCAATAAATTCTAAACCTTCTTAACAAACATTATCAACTAGTAGAATAGGAGTAGCGATGCCTTGAGTATGGTTGCCCAACCCTTGACCTTGATAATCAAAATATTATATATATTTTTGACCAAACTTATACTTCTTTGAAATTTGAGCCTCATTTTAGAGAGGTAGCTTTATATCTTTTTTGTGTTTTACCTTTGCTTGTGGCACTATTTCTTGATCTAATTTTGCTTCTTGATCCTTTTATTGTTCTGAGTTATGCTTTGGTAACCACTTTTGTACTATTTATAAATTTGACCTTTGTGAATGTGTTCTTGTGTGACTATGGATTGCTTGACTGATTTACCTTTTATAAGGTCCTCATTAACAATTATTTTTTGTATATATTTTTTCAATGCCGAACATGAATCTGTGTGATGCCCATGCATTCTATGATATGCAAAATAATATCTAGATCTTCTCACTGGATGTAGAGGAGGTATTTTAATAAATTTAGATTTAATCATTTTCCTTAGTACCTCACTTGAACTCTTATTTGATCTTTGAATACTTTTTGAATCACTAGTTGTAGAGTTACTTTATTGTGATTTCTTGTTTTGATATGTAACATTTCTTGCAACCAATTGACTAGGTGAAGGTGCATATACATGATTGACACTAGGATGCCTTTGAGGATTTTGTATTGTAATATGATTTTCCAATGTTGTGATATTTTCATGTAATAGTTTATTATTAATTTGTAAATATGAAATTAACTTGCTCATATTGGTTATTTGATCCCTTAGTGTCTCATAAGTGCAATCCCTAGTTACTTCTGATTGAACATGTAAGCACATATTTTGAAGAGGGTTTGAAGAAGCTATAGGATGAATTTATAAATTAAAAATAATAGTATAGGATGTCTCAACTTTTGGAGGGGTGATAGCATAGACATGGTTAGAGGGAAAGTAGCTATCACCCTCTTAGGGGAGATGAGGAGAAGGAAATTCTTTTTTATGCATAAGATATGACATTGAAACTTATGTATGTAGTGGATTCTCTAAGTATGTAAGGATTTTATTCTTAATTAAATGACACATAATATAGAGATAAAATGTTAAATAAGTAATGAAATATGACATATATTTGAAGTGATCTTAAAATAACATGTACATATGTATTCATGTCATTTTTAATTTCATGCCAAATGAAAGGAAGCAAACATGCAAGATAAATTATAAAACATTACATAATTAAATCATGATTGATAAAATTAGAATATTCAACCCAATGTGCAAAAAATCATAATTTTAATTTCAAAACCCTAGTCTAGGGTTTGCAAATACCGAGACCTAGTATAGTAAACTAGGGTTTGCAAGAATTTTTTTAAAAATTACTATGGCAAATTTTAAAATTTAAATGTGAAATTTTGATTTATATATGTAGGAAAAAAAATTAGAAAAATATTGCTAAAATTATCAAGTATTTTTCCCTAGGATTTCTAGGGTTTTATGTGCAAATGAAGTCAGGTTCACCAAATGATATAATGTTTTTGAAAATAATGAAGTTTTATTCCTATTTTAGTTAAGGGTCTTGATTAATAAACCAATAAAGAATATTAAAATAATTAGAGTCATGATTTGTATAATTTATCTATCTTTTTTACCTTTCTAAAAATAGAAATAAATAATGGGAAAGTATAACTTATCTTAAAATAGGCTGAGATGACTAATACAAGGTCTAAAACTAGCTATGTAGGACTAGGATAGTGTCACAAATCAAAATATAGATTTCATTTAGTGAAAGGATATGACCATTGAAAATATGATACTTTAGGTTTGATGTTGTTGTCCACTCCTGCTGCTATTATCCAAACTAGTCATAATGACCTAAAATTTTTGGGTTCTTTGCATTGTTCCTATGTGAGCCTACCTATGAAATCTTGAGTTCTGAATGTCGATAGAGCTCACTATAGAGATGATTTAATATTCAAACCCTAGCCCTCCATCATTCTTGATAAAATGAGATTTTAATCACTTGAGAATGGGGGGCTTAGTGTGTGTAAGATGCATTAAACATGTGATCCACACCCCTTATGTGGGCACACTACCTACATACCAATACTTTGAAGAGGGATCAAGCCATATGTAGTTCTCCCACTTAGTATGATTTGTGCAATATTGTGATGTAGATGAAAAATTCTATATTTAGAGTGTTTAAGGGGGCTAAAGACTAGTATGATGGTTTGAGTATGTTTGTAGTTGTGTGGGGTGATTGTATGTAGAGAATAGGAAAGTTTGCCTTAATACTTTATTTGTATTCTTGTTTGCTTTGTAAGATTTTTCACCTCCTTTATAAATGAGCTTTGGATGGGATTTTATAGGGAATTATTGGTCATGGGTTAGATGTATTCATGCTAGTCTAACATAATTAAGTATAGGAATAAGATGAAAATGACCATTGGGGCTCAAAATACAAATAGACAAGAGTGTTAAAAATAGGACAACCTAGGGTCCAATGCTATAGTACAAGTGTGGTGATTTTTTCCTATAGGTTTGGGACCTAGGGGATAGAATTGGCCTAGGAAATAGAGTTTGGATGAACTAGAATCAGGGTTCAAAAGGTTTCAGATGACTGGTAATGAACAAAAAGGTTTTTAGAAGGGTCATAAGAGCATGCAAGAAGGACTTATGAATAGGGTGTCACATGATACAATAAAAATACCAATTTGGACATTTTATATGATTACATAATGATTATGAGGTTGGGTAATCAAGAATCTCTAGAAAAAATACTAATTGCTATTGTTAAGATGGAGTAAAATAGACAAAGGGCATAGTGGACACATGAGATAAACAAGTTAAGTCAAAAAGCATAGCATGATCGTAACTTGAAATCTAAAACAATATATCTCAAGAAATTAGTATTACTCTATGATATCATATTCAAAGCATTTTTAGGAAAACTATGTGTAGACACCCCATTCTGATCACAACTAGCTTCCAACTAGACTTCAGATTGATTTCTACCAAATAGTGTAAATTAAGCCTAAGAATCACTAAGCATCCCAATTTCATCTACATATCAGATGTTAATGCTTAGAATCATGTTGAGGAATCCCTATTTTGGGTATTATCCTATATTAAATAGTAACCTCTCATGGATTCATCTCCAACACCTTAAAATCTAACAACTAGCAGTTTGACCTTTGGACCCATTAAGTAGGGCACTTGAATAACTCCTAAAATGCTAAAATGATAAGTAGAATGAATAAAATAATTAAAATAGATTAAATTTTTAAGTGAATTTCCCATCTGAAATTAGCAAAAAAAAATTTATAAAAAGGAAATCTCAATAAATATGAGTTCATGATGACATCATCATCTTCAAAGTCAATGAATTAAAATATCTCCCTAAAAAACTTAAATGTAGAAATGAAGATCCATTCATAATTAGTGAGATATCTATCCTAAATATTAATTACATGTCCCCTCCATAACTCAACTAGGGGTATTATTAACTCACTTAAGGTTAATTTGAACTCAATCACAATTAATTCTAGTCTAATTACACTTGGGTTAGAGTTAGTTTTGGAGGCTATAAATACAAGGCCTCACCCATTGATCCATAAAATATCTTGGTGTAAATTTATTATGCACAAATATATTCAAATATTTAATTATTCTAGTGTTAACCACCAAACTGCACTCTTAGGAGAAGATTGTTCAAACCTTTCTAAGTTTAGGGTAACATGGGATTAGTCCAAGGCTATGGGTAACCTATGGATGGAATAAACCTATAGTTTTGGGGATAGTTCCCTTGGTGCATCAATTTTAACTAATAAATTGGTGGTAAAAAGAGATATAAGGTGATGCATACAATAAAACCCAAGATAAAGGGAGGTGATGCACTGACATATTCTTGTCCACTCTAATTGGTCCGTCAACAACACTTTATGAATCTAACCAGTACTAATGAGTAAGACATGTTTTCCAAGGATATCATAAGCATTATTAATTCACATGAAGGCTATGATGGATGGCTGTAACTTGAAGGTAATTGATGAGAGGTCTATTTTTAGGCACTACAAACAAGATTGCACTTTAAACATAGTAACCAACACTTAACACATCATATGAATTGCATAAAACAATATCCTAGAAACTAGGTGAGGACAAAGAATTGAAAAGGGGAATAAAAATTCACCACTTTTTCAAATCAACAAGCATATAACACACTAATATAGTAAGGAAATTTGAAATAGTCTTTCTTATTGTTTAAAAAGGTTTATAAGATACAATTTGGGCAGAGTTTCATCATACCAAATTGAGGGATAAGTAAGATATCCTTATAGACTCAATTTATAGAACATGAGTAAGAGAGATAAGATAATGTGTTATGGAGAAGGCATGAATATGTCATGAATGACCATAATTCACTCAATGAGTAGTTATAACCAGCCCCCATAACTCTCTCATGTATTGCCTTGGTGGTGAGTGGTCTTCAATGAGCTTTTTGGGTATTGGATGTCTATTTTTGGCCAAGGTTGACTCCATAAATTAAAAAAAATCATGAAAACTTAGTCAATTACCTCATCTTATGATAGTTATAAAGGCAGAAACATGGTCTAATTAGGTCTCAATGAAGTATTAAGTAACTATCTCTCTCTTGCATGCCAATGGGGCTTAGGAATATACTTCATCCTTCATGAATAATATGAAATGTGTGTGATAACCTGAATGAGTACATTAAATGGATGTTATGACCCTAAATTCACTCCCTTGGCATCCCTTTACACCAATAGGCATATCTCTTAGTTGACCAAGTAGGCTTACTAGGCAATTAGGCTTAGTCTCTTGATGTTAACTAATTGGATGGCTATGAGACCTATACATAACCTTAAGAATAAATAATTGAGAATTTTTTAGTTATAAAAAAACATATTATACCATGAATTATGCCTTCCAAGTAGTATACACCTACCAATTTTAATCATTTAGGTGACTAGGTCACCTTTCACTAGCATTTATGGATTAGTCCTTTAGCTTAGACCTATAGTTACATTTATAGGATGATTTTAGAGTGGTTTATGATTTTAAAAGGTTAAATATGATTTTAAATACCATCCTCCATGATATAAAATAGATCATATAACTTTTCACCTTGAATTTATCATAAAATCTTGCCAAAAGAGTGTTTATGATGAATTTATATAGCTATCTGTACAAATCAATGGCATGGATGGAACCTCCTTAGAGTGAAATAGGTGTTACATGTGTTAAAAAATCTATTTAAATGCATTTTTATTCAAATTCATCAATATTTCCTCATCGGGTCTCTATTAGGGTTTTAGGGTGGTTTATGGAGGTTTAGACTCTTAGTGATTTTTCATATCCCTAAGGACTTGAAATGTAGAACCAATGCCAAGAGATACAAGCATACAAAAATCCAAACCTTTCCCTATCATATAGGGTCCCCATGCATATCCTCTATATAGTTTTTATCATAATAAGGTGCTCTTCAAGTGATTGTCTTACCTTCTATGCACTCTCAAGGTAGTTTTAGGCCAAAAATGGTTAATCTTGAGCTTCATTTTTAAAATTAAAACCTATTTCACATTTGAAAATCCTTGAAGTTTACTTCCATGATGGTCTAATGTCTCATCTATCCCTTATTGTCCTCTACTTTTAGTCTTCAAGTAGTCATGCCTTGAGAAGGATATTAGGCTAGAAGACCCAATGATAGGGTTACTATATTTTGAATTCAAAATGGAGTTATGAGAGAACTTGGACACCTTTATTTGTATGAAATCAATCTCTTATATCATTTATATAATTGGTTTTGTCTTGGCTAAGCCATCTATTTATTTTTCATGTACACATAGTCCTCTAACTAGGTACCTAGGCATGTCTCAAAGTGGCCATTAGGTGTGGAGACACTTTAGGTGATCATTTTATATTATTCTCAACCTATTAATATTTATCACTCTTTAGAAACATGTAAAATATGTAGATCTTTTCCAATTTTTGCACATGGGCTTAAAGTAGTCCTTTCTAGGCTTGTAGCATTTTATCTAGGCCTGATCCATATCACATATAATTTACACATGCCAATAAGTGGACCATTTGGGTGCCCATGTGACCTAGGAATACCATTAGGACCATTTTCATATTCAAATACTTCTTTTGAAGGCATTTGAGGGAAAAAATCCTTCATCAGGTTCTTATTGGGGTTTATAAAGGGTTTTAGTGGCCTACCATCTTAACAATGGTTCATAGAGTATAAGCCTCAAATAAAAAAATTATTTACATGGATGTTTATCCCATATACACCTTAAAAACTCCTAAACATCTTAAAGTCCCATGTAACTTGTATAATTAGTTATGAGTGAAAGATAGCAGGCTTTGAGTTCTTTGCTAAGCATTCTATGTAGGTTATAATGCTAGGAATTGTTTATATAGTTGAGATATTGAATACAACTCTTTTCTCCATGGATAATAAGTAAATAGGGGTCCCCAATTCCCCATAATAGTACTAGACTTGATTCATCATGCCATGTGAGATATGAGAATTGGAGTTGGTAGTTTGAGATGGTAAACTAGGGTAATAGAGCTTGAGAGGGGTGATAAGACCAAAATATCCACTTCCCTACCTTAATCTACCTATAAGACCTTATTCAAGACCTATATCATCCCTATACACTTGTTCATGCCCTTAGGCCTACCATGGGGTTTTAAATTTGTCACCAAGATAGAGGTGGGGTCTTGAGGGTCAAGGAGGTCTTTAAGTCATATAGGCTTAGATTGAGTTTTAGAACCTTGAGTCAATTATAGGTGTATTGATGACATAAATGTTATGATATTACCCTTATCCATATAATTTACACCATATGAAACTTTCCTAAGCTACCTAGACTACCATATTTATTCCTCTCTCTTGTAGGCTTTCCCTGGCCATCATTGCCCAACCTAAGTGTTCTTGGGTCAGTTATTCCACTAGAGATCTAAGTATTATTTTATCTCCTTATTTACTATTTATAGAGTTGTAAATTTATGTAACATGATTTTAGGATCTGACAACACCCTTTTAACTTGGCTTCCATGTATTTTTCTATCAAAACTTACTTACATAGTCATACCCACAACCTTGTATGTCATGGGTGTTCAACCCAAACAACACATCTCTCAAGATTGATGATCATACCCTTATAAATACCAAATATGATGATTTAAATAAAAATGGGGATGATATGAACATGTTTTTCCATGTCATTTAGATTGTTTAGTCATCTTAACTGGCTAGGTAGAATTAACTCACTATACATCCCTAAGCCAACTCATTTCACTTATCCTTTTAAGTTTATTTTATCTTTCAACAACATGATCTCTATGAATTTCCTCTCTTCTTGAGCTATCCCTTCCATATGCATATAAGATCTCATGTTCCATGTTGGATACATGCTTCTTGTCATCTTGTAGGTAGTGGTTTAGGTGTGTTGACTGACAAGGGTACTTAAACAGACCCCTGAGAAAAATGAGGTATTTTATACTTGTGTTAGAGACCTAGTTGAATTTTCTTGAATATCAATACCTATTATTAATATATTCATATTCATAACCTATTACCCTTATTTACATCATTGAGTCTTATTTGTATATGATGGTCATGTAAAAGCCTCCGAAGGTTAGGCTTGAGTTGATCTCTAAAACTTGGTCATAATTTTTCAATGGTATCCACACCTAAATAGACCCTTTTCTCACAATTCCATTAACCCTTGATATTATCATGGATAATTGTGAATTGATTAAATGCCTTAATCTTAGGTATAAGGGATTAAACCTATAGGTGGTAGTCATAGGGTCCTATGGAGTTCCAAGTTTGGAAATTAAGTCCTATCGACAGGTGAAATGGCTTGATGAAAATATTACATAGAATATGCCCTTTGAGAGGTGTGATATGAACTATTGACTCTTATTCAATATCACTTATGGGTACCCTAGACACTCTAATTCATATACTCAACAAGGTAGGGTACATGGAGTTAGTTAATCAGGTATATGAAGGGAACAAATAAAACCTAGGAATTCATGAATTCCTTAAACTCTACTAATGAATCTTAAAATTTATTAAATAGGTCTATGAAAGTATTGGAATACTAGTTCATGGTTTCTTGACCTTTGAGAATCATAATGAGGCCTATTTATCTTAAGATAGGTGATCGAAAATTGGGTTCTAACAATGGTTCCAATTTAGAGTTTTAGTGGTGGCACACTATAGAGCTCTTTGAGAGCTTTTTGACACATTTTTAAAAATGTAAATCCGAGTTTGGGAGCTCCTGTTATGGCCATTTGAAGATTGGTCAAAAAATGTCACTTGCGACATGTGGCATGTGTTTCGAGGTTGTTTCAACATTTGGACCTATCAGAGGTCAACACTTGGCAAATTGAAAGGTTTAAAAAAAATGGTTTGATGACATGTTACATCATCAACATGCCACATGGAGTTAAGTGACTAAGTGTGAGATAAGCTCATTAACTGAGCCATGTGGTGAGTTCAAAGGAGTCCGCAGACTGAAGCCTGAGCAAGGTAGTAAGCTCGAGTCTAAGGTAGAATACATCAGGTCATGTGGTGAGTGTTCAAAGGAAAGACCAAGCCCAAGCCTAAACAAAATTCCTCTTAGGTGTCCAAAGCCACGTGATAAGTGGGCGGCTAAAGGCTTTTTAAATCCTTGTCTTATCCCAAATCTGATGCATGTGGGATAAACCCATGTTGGAAATGGCGGCCAAAGGCTTTGATAAGCCTTAAATTTATCCTTTCAACCCAAACATGTGGGATAATAAGAGATAAGCACCTAAAATAAAGGCTGATGATTTGAACTCCTGACCTGCTGTCCAAAAGAGATAGGCTTTGACCACTTGAGCTGTGGGGGTCGAAGTGTTATTTAAAACACAAATTTCTATTTGAAGTTATCAAAATTTTTGACTGTGTTTTTATTTTAAAAGGCTGAGACTTTGTTAAAGCTTTGAAAAGCATATGTTAATGGATTTTTATCCATCTTCTAGCCATAATACATAGTATTAATACTCTGTTTAGCTAATTTGCATATTGGAGGAGTATATTTCAAACTATAGAGGAGATTTTTAGGACTTTTGGAGCAACTTTGTAGGTGTTTATGAAGACTCACAGAATTTGAAGGTGCTAGGCTTGAATCAGTCACGGTGAAGGTGAATTTTTGCATTGAGATATCAACTTGTAGGAAAGTTGTTTATTGTTTCTAGGTGTTTAAAGTGCCCTTAATGGAAACGGTCCACTCCTTTGGTGAACTTGGAGATGTAGGCATCAATTGTTGAGCCAAACTTCGTTATCACATTTTGTGTTTTTGGTAATTGTCATTTGATGCATGAATTTGTTTTAGTTTGCTGAATTGATTTTAATTAGTAAATGAACTCATGTAAGTAATTCAAGTTTCGACAATTATAACACAATGTTATTAAAAAAAACTAGTTTAATTGGTAAATGGAAGTAACAAGTCTTTTGACAATTCCAATCCAACTCAACAACCAAAAACATTTTTGCCAAACATTTTACAAGAACTTTTGAGATTTTTGAGAATTTGATAAGTTTGAGAAATTTAGTATTCATACTTAAAAACTTTACTTTGAGTTTTATCAGTGTAGTTTACAAATCAAGTTGGTATCATAGCAGTTAGAATGTAGGGATTGCTTCTAGTTGTGTATTGATATTTGCTTCCATAATAGTTAGATTATTGGTTATCAAATTGATTATATTGTAGTGTGTAGTGTGAAATTAGTTGTTTGCAGGAAACCATGGGCAAGTTGTCATAGATTGAGGCCATCAAAGATGAAAATGCAATCTTGAGATGCCAAAAATTTAAACTTGAATTACAAGTGGCAAAGTTAAAATTGGAGCTCATTTCCAAGGATGAGCTCTTGATTAGATTGTAATGTGGTGAGTGTGAAAAGGTAAAGCCTTCTACTTTAGATGCAAAAACTATGACTGAGTGTAGTGTAAGTTTTTCACCATAGGAATCTTCATCTTCTTCTACCATTTCAGATTTAGATTCTAGTAATATTGTTTTTGGTGATTTTGAAAGATACACTAAGGGCATAGGATCTAAATTATTGTTTAAAATGGGTTATAATGGAGGAGGACTTGGTAGAGATAGCCAAGGTATAACTAACCCAATTTAGGTTGAGCATAGACCTCTTCATGTAGGTTTGGGTTATACTAGTGTGTAGGTGGATGATGGAGCAGTTTCTTCGATGACTAAAGGAAGACGAGCTTCCAATAGCGAAGGTTCTAGGCCACTAGTTCAAAAGTGTAAAAAGAGGTATTGAGATTCCACCTCCTAATTATTACACTAAATCTTTTGATCCAATTGATACTTTTAAGAAGTTTGGATATAATGTATAGAAGATAATTCAATCATTTCCATGCACTTTTTGTGGGATGAATAACCATAGTGCTAAGACTTGTTGGAAACAAAAAGCTTTGTTTAAGCAGATTGCATGTTTGAAAGACCATTCTCATGTTAATTTGGGAATTAGCAAAAGGGGACCCTCACCTAAGAAGGATGTTTGCACTCATTGTAAAGTGAGTGGACATAGGATTGATATATGTTTTAAGCTTCATTCATCTTCACATTCAAGTAACGTTAAAACTAAGATGATTTACAAACCTCTCACTAAGGTTAATGAAGCTAATTCAATCCATAATATAGTTGAAAATACAACCCAGGATAAGGTAAAACCTACAAGTGAAAATATATTAAAGATGTTAAGTCAACAATGCTTTCAATTACATATGGCAAAGCCCAAATTTATAAAGTATGCAATTGATAATGAATTCATAGAGACAATCAATTTCACTAAGAAGAAAGAATTGGTTAAGTGGATTATCACTACATTATTTTTGCAAAGCATGGTTATGAATTCATCTAAGGGAATGAACAAGCTTTGATAGATGTAGATTAGAGTTGGTGGGAACACTTCAAGATAGTTTTACCATATGAAGTTTTTCAATTCTCACTTTTTGATAACTCTAGTTTTTTGATCTCCAAAATATACTGTATGGGTAGTATAATAATGGATAAGACATTAACCCATTTGAAACAGTTGGGGATATATCAGAGTGATGTTGTGAGTTGTTTCTTTACAACATTTGATAGTTAGACTGCTATTTTTTAGAATGTATCTATTTTTGGCACATGGATGTATAGATGCATTGAAAGACCCTTTGGGCATGTTTAGATATTAAGCAACATACACTTTTGGTTATTTGCATTTTACTTAGCATATAAGTCCCATAATAGGGCATTATATTACAACATGTCCACAACATTTATTGTATGTTTTTGGCATTATAAACTTGTCTTGCAGTTACATTGGGAGTTGTTTCAATTTTTGGTAATTCATCGCTTTATAGGATGTGACATTTGGGCAGGCAATTTGATATGTTGTAATCACTTTTGTAGTTGTAGATTGACTTACTCATGCCTTTGGATTAGGAATTTTTATAGTTTGATTATGAATCATTTTTATGCAATTATTTATACCTCTTGCTATGATTGGGTTCTATTTTCATGGATGCAGTAGACCAATTTGCAGTTTTAGGGGATATTGGACTTTTGGAGACCAAAAGCCTTCCATTAGGGAGGTGTGATAAAAAATTGGGTTCTGATAATGGTTCTAATTTAGAGTTTTAATGGTGGCACACTATATAGCTCTTTGAGATCTTTTTGACACATTTTTTGGAATGTAAATCCGAGTTCAAGAGCTCCTATTATGGCCATTTGAAGATTGGTAAAAAAGTGTCACTTGCAACATGTGGCACGTGTTTTGAGGTTATTTCAACATTTGAACCTATTAGAGGTTGACACTTGGCAAATTGAAAGGTTTGAAAAAAAATGGTTTGATGACATGCCATGTCATCAACATGCCATGTGGAGTTAAGTGACTAAGTGTGATATAAGCTCATTGACTGAGCCATGTGGCAAGTTCAAAGGAGTCCATAGGCCGAAGCTTGAGCAAGGTGGCAAGCTTGAGTCTAAGGCAAAATACATCGGGTCATGTGGTGAGCACTCAAAGGAAATTCCAAGCTCAAGCCCAAATAAAATACCTCTTAGGTGGCTAAAGCCACGTGATAAGTGGGCAGTTGAAGGCTTTTTAAAGCCTTGTCTTATCCCAAATATGATGCATGTGGGATAAACCCACATTGGAAATGGTGGCCAAAGGCTTTGATATGCCTTGACTTTATCCTTTCAACCCACACATGAGGGATAATAAGAGATAAGCACCTAAAATAAAGGCTGATGGTTTAAACTCCTAACATGCCATAAAAAAGAGATAGGATTTGACTGCTTGAGCTGCGAGGGTCGAAGTGTTATTTAAAGCACGAATTTCTATTTGAAGTTATCAAAATTTTTGACCATGTTTTTATTTTAAAAGGCTGAGACTTTGTTAAAGCTTTGGAAAGCTTATGTTAATGGATTTTTATCCATCTTCCAGCCATAATGCACAGTGTTAATACTCTATTTAGCCAATTTGCATATTGGAGGAGTATATTTAAAACTATAAAGGAGATTTTTAGGACTTTTGGAGTGACTTTGTAGGTGTTTATGAAGACTCATGGAATTTGAAGGTGCTGGGCTTGAATCAGTCATGATGAAGGTGAATTTTTGCATTGAGATATTAGCTTGTAGGAAAGTTTTTTATTGTTTCTAGGTGTTTGAAGTGCCCTTAATGGAAATGGTCCACTCCTTTGGTGAACCTGAAGATGTAGGCATCAATTGTTGAGATGAACTCTGTTATCATGTTTTGTGTTTTTGGTAATTTTCATTTGATGCATGAATTTGTTTCACCTAAGGAGCCAAATTAAATGAAGAGCCAACTTATAAAATCTTGGAGGTTGATTTATAGATCGATTTTGGTCCCACATCTATAAATCTTCCCATAGGAGATTGTTAAACATGAGGCAAGAGTTTTAGGTGTGAATAATTATTTATTTTCTATCATGCCTAGTGGGATGGATTTACTAGTCTAATTGACTAATGACATGAGTTTATGATCCATAGGCCCATAATAATATCATAGACCATAAATAATTTGAGTCTAATAAAACCACCTTTGGGGGCTCCCACTCACCAGAGAGCCTCGAGGTCTAATGCTGCATAAAAATAATAATTGTAAATGGTGCATCTAGGCCAATAAAAGAACTTTGTGTCATGAGATAGCAGAAGCCCACTTATGCCTTTGATTCCCTTGGTTATATGGGACCCTATCCCTAGAAATGCTTTGAATGTGCTCCCTAAGTTTTTTGGAGAATATTTCAAGACAACAATAAAACATCTCCAAGATGTGGCAAATGTGTGCATTGTTCACTATGTCAACATGTAGAATGTAGCTGTAAGGCTACTAGAAGCCTCTTTTAAAGGGTGGGATCTTGATTGGTATCAATATTTTCTAGACAACTCAATCAATATTTTAATGATTCAATGAGAAGGTAGATCAATTGTCCATCATATAGTAGCTAATAAACATCAAAAGGGCCTCATAAGAAACCTTGGTTTATTTTAACACTAGATTCAAAAAAAATTGGTAAAGGATTTCATTAGTAGCTCAACCACCTATGGGCATGGCTATTTTTTTACCTCAAAACACTCATTTTGGACATGTGGTCATAATCCAATCACTTGAAGGTCAGATGCTATCAGATGTATATGTCATTGTAGTAAGGGTCAAGAACAACCTAATCAATATAGGGAGGCTTCCTCCTTGACTACCAATGATGATATTCCTCAATATGTCCATACCTCTACAAGAAGAGGTCTTGAGAATTTTAAGATCCCTACCTCCCTCTATGTATGTGTACCCACCCACTCAAGTGAGCATGTCTGCTACATCTTCACTAGTGGTGGAGTTGAATGATGTGAAAAGTATTCTATTGAACTTCTACAATGAGATAATCAATCTCAAAAGGATATAGGCTATGCCTCCAAAGGCTTCTTTTAATAAATCCTAAGAAAGGAGACCACCTTACAAGTAGAATCAATACCAAGTGAGGCAAACATTGAAATACCAAGCACCAAATAACCAAGATCCAAATCATTAGGTACTGAGTCATCAGATGTAACTTGTGAATCAAATAGTTATGGTTCTAGATCCTTCTCACATGGTGTCACAAAATATGAGCAAAGAGATAATGGCTAGTCAAAATAACTTGGTAGATGATTTTACTCATGGTGTTTTCCTTATAACAATTCCCATAGGCCTCGAAATTGTCTAAGGGGTAACTTATATTAGATGGTTACCAAACAATGATGATAAGGGAATGCACCTGTCTTAGACTACACATACCAATCGATGGAGATTGAGGATGTATTCTTGATGGTGAAAATGTAAGGGATGTCCCTAGAACAAGAGGAAGAAATAGCCTTAGAACATGTGATGTTCTCTTAGATAAAGGGTATAGACATGATATAAATGAATGAGGTCCCTATATATAGATCCCTAAAAGTAAAATTAGAATACTACACTCAATTAAATAAGAGATTAGCCAAAAGCCTTAAAGCTACCATAAGACCCAAAATGACTTTTGAGAAAGGCCAAACACCTCAGCCTTTACCCTCAAACTATCTAAGATGGAGTGTGGCAATACAGAACAAGGTAAAAGACCTTGATGTCTCACCTTTGAGTTAATTCAATGTGGTAGAGAAGCTGAAGAAAGTTGCATCCAACATTTCTCTCTAGGATGTCTTGTCCATCCCTAAATAGAAATATTTTTTGAAAGAATCCCTGGAGGAATGAGAAAGGCCCACTTAAGGGAGGTCAATTGTAGAGCTTGAAAAAATAAAAGGGAAAGAAGCGAACACAAATGCACAACCCCAAATACCCTCCACATTCATCAATACCAAAGAAGGGGTAAGCAAAATAAAACCTATCCCATTATATTTGACATTGATTTTAGAGAATAAGCTGTTGCATAATTCCATTATCGATTTGGGTGAAAGCACAATAGTAATGCCTAAACAGATAGTCAATGCACTAAAATTAAAATATGAACACTTGAATAAAGGGGTGATGTAGCGAGATAGGAAAAAGTTTCAAACCCTAGGAATCATCCAAGCTCTCCCCCTCACATTTTAATCCTATCCTAACATAACAGTACCACAAGACATTGTAGTGATAGACATCTTGCTTGTTTTTAGGCTATGTTTGTAAAGAGATTTCACTACCAAAATTGGTAGATACTTATCATTAGATTGGTCTCATTTGATCCTGTAAATTAAGTATGGTTCAAAATTAAAAGTGCTATTTGAACTACTTGATTTAGAGCACATAATGGATGAAGTGATGATAAAATTTGAAGCAATGCATACCTCCTTCTCAAGAATAGAGACACACTATGTAGAAATGCCTGAAGGAGAGAAGGTGGTAGACAATAGGATCCTTAAAGAAGAGTTCCTTATCAATAAGTTCATTGAGGATGACCAATTTGTAAACTTTGATGCCATAAGCCTTGAAACCTATGTGATCCATGATGAAGAATAGGATATTCCAAAAGTCTTAAATAATGAAGGAGATTAGAATGAAAGGCTTAATGATGAGTTTGAATTCTAGACTTTGTATTTCAATGGTGTAAAGTGAAAGATTGGCTTTGGAGCTAGAATTTGACTAACATCTCCTTCCAAAAAAGAGATCCTCTAAGCCTTTTGATTTTAGTTTACTTATACAAATAATGAGGCCAAATATGAGGATCTATTCCATGGCCTCAACCTCATCAAGCAAATAAACATTAAGTGTTGAAGGTATTCAGTGATTCCAAATTAGTAGTGAGGTAGGTGAGAGGGGTAGTGGCCACAAATAACATGTGTATGAGGTCTTACCACCACTACATATGGGATCTAATTGAATCTTTTGAATCCTTCAAAATTTAGATCATCTAAAGAACCATGAGTGTAGAGGCCAATAGGATGGAAATAATAGGCTCCAAATTCAACCCAATAATGAACTTGTTTACCAATGAACAAATGGTGTGGGTAATCATTAGGTCAACTATCCAAAATAATGACCAAAATAGTAGGTGTTTAAAAGTGATGCTCAAATTGCTATGTTCTTCCAATAATCATATGAGTTTATAGAACAACTACGACAAAAAATTTAAGAGGCCTACAAAGATAAAACTATACATATGAATATGAATAAGATATCAAAGGGCCTCATCACCCTAGAAATTCTTTTTGTCTCTAACAATGCAAGGAATGATAAACACAAGTTTATCATGGATAAGGGTGATTAATGAAAACTTAATGTCATAGGTGGGAGGAAGCTAAAAATTAGAAAGGAAGTTATCCAAAAGGATAAAAAGAAATTAGTCTCTTTCTTTGAAAAGTACGAAGGAGTCATCACATTGACTTATGATGATTAAAGGGATATGACTATATGATTATTCAGTACACCATAGATTTGGTGGAAGTATCCAAGCCATTCTAGTAGAAACAAAGGCTAGTAAACTCACATATTAAATCCTTCATGTCCCATGAGCTTAGGGAACTAATTGAATTGAAAATTATATACCTAATTCAAGTAAAACATTTTAGCAAGTGATGGATGTAAAATTTAAGGGGATAATTAACAATATTATCTTCATCTACCTAGATGAACTCACTATGTTTTCTAAGAAGGAGGACCACTTCAACCATCTAGAAAAGGTATTACAAAGATGCCAAGAATTTGGAGTATCTCTAAACCCCAAAAAATGTGTATTTAGAGTTCTTAAAAGCAAACAATTTAGGTATGTGGTATCCAAAGAATGGATCACTATTGATCCAGAAAGGATAAGGGCCATCAGGGACTTGGCTTTACCAGTAAACAAAAATAAGGTCCAATATTTCCTTAGAAAGATTAATTTCATTAATAGGTTCATATCAACAGGATTGGTTAGGCTAATAACCCTAATGCTAAAGAAAGACTAGGCCTTAAAATGGACACCCAAAGGAAGAGTATCATTTGACAAAATCAAAGATACCATATCTATAGTGCTTGTACTGCTCAACTCTAACTTTTCTAATGACTTCATTATGTACATCTATGGAAGTGAACATATCCTAACCACCATACTAACTCTAAAGGAAGAGGAAGGAAGGAATGAACAACCAATTGCATTTTACTCAATGACACTATGTGGATACACGGTTAAATACAACTTCATGGAGAAACCAACCTTGACCACTATCAAGGGCCTTAAGAAGTTCAAGCACCTCATGGTAGGTAGTAAGGTAATGGTGTATGTAGCACACTTCAACATTTGTGAGTACATCATGGAGGGAGAAAATACAAATAAAAGGGCCAACTAGATCACTAAGATCCTATAGTATGATATATAAGTCAAGACAATAAAGGTGATTAGAGGAAGATGAATCTGTGAGTATTTATCTTAATGCATAGATGTCTTAACAAAGGAACATGACACACCATAAATAGCCTTATTGAACCAATTCAAAGCTAAAATATCCAAAGTGGTTAATTAGATTTATTTCATGTAAACTAGTTGGTATCCTAATGGTATCCCCATGCATAAAAGGAATTTTCATATGCTACAAGGGTCTAGTTATACACTAGTCCAAGGGGTCCTTTTTAAGAGAAACATTGTTGGATATCTCCTCTGATGTGGTGATAAACCCAAAGTAGAGAAGATCCTCTGAGACATGCACTTTAATCCTCTAGGTATCCACTTGTTAACTCAAACCACCATGATAAAAATCATATGCATGGGGTATTACTGGCTAACGATGTTCATTGGTTGCCATTAAGTAGTAAAAAAGTGCTAGTTCTTCATGGGAAAGAAAAAATTATGCCATGCCTCTCAACCTGATTGTGATCAATGAGATATTCACATAGTAGGGCCTATAATTCATCAGAATGATCAATCCCATCTCTAGCACTGGTCATAAATGGATATTAACAACCACAAACTACTTCACCTAGTAAACCAAAGCAATCTCATTGAGAGATGTGACTAAAAATGTGATTCTTGAATTCTTAGAAGAGATTGTGGAGAGGTTTGACCCACCCAAAATAATAATTTTTGACAACACAAAGCCTTCCTTAGGTCTAAAATTGTTGAATTCACATATAAAATGGTATACTCCTAAAGGCTTCATCTAATTACTACTCATAATGGAATGGAATGGGTTGGTAGAGTCTAAAAATAAAAATCTAATTAGATTGATCAAAAGGATATTTAATGAAAAGTAGAGGGAGTGTCACTTACAAATGAAAACAACCCTATGGGCAGACCATATCACCCCTGAACAAATTTTTAAGACTTCCCTATATTAAATTGTATATGGGAAAGAAGTGATTATGCTTGTATGATCAAAAATCCCTGCATTATAACTTTTAAAGGATATTGAAATCAAATAAAATACAATAATGGAGGTTTGGCTTATCAAAGTAATCAACCTATAGAAAGCAAGGGAGTAAGAAAATGATGGAAAAATCATCTAATAGAAAGAAGTTAAGCAATGGTTAGACAAGAATTCATTAGACCCTAGATTTAAGCCTAGAGATTTAGTTCTCACATATGATCAATGGGCCACAAAGCTAGGATAGCATGCAAAGTTTGATTTTCTTTGGAGAGGATATTTTTGCATCATTAGTGATAGGTAGGGAAATGCTTTCAAGATAGAAGATGAAGAAGGTAATAAATTAAATATCCCCATCAACAGGATCAACTTGAAACATTATAACTAACTTATTTGACTTCCTAGCTTGTACATAATTAGATTTTTTTCCCCTTCCCATTTGATTTGTTTTCATTCCTTACTATTGTTTCCCCTTTGATTTGTTTCCTTTCCTTTATTATTTCCTTTTTTAAATAAGTGTCATTGACACAAGTGACTAGTTTGGACACCATGCATCATCTCCCTAATCATTCCAA
This sequence comes from Torreya grandis, assembly GCA_037957365.1. Taxonomy (NCBI): domain Eukaryota; kingdom Viridiplantae; phylum Streptophyta; class Pinopsida; order Cupressales; family Taxaceae; genus Torreya; species Torreya grandis. The sequence goes on from JARHVA010002636.1 coordinate 1,723,596, forward strand.
ATATTCAAAAATGTTCTCTAAAAGATGGTTATATACCTACCTTTCCTATCATTAATGTCAAATGTTGTACTATGCACTACTCCCCATAACAATCACCACAAATCTCTTGTGAGTGGATCCTCAAGTGTGTGTGCTACCCTTATCATTTATAAGGGTTCCCACTTTCAAATTTTCCATGATGAGCACACTTAGTGTCATTAGTTTATAAATAACCCTACCTCACTCAAGCCAAACAATTGACACTTTGATGGCTTTGAGTAATCGAGAATAATAGAGAAGAACTAAGATTGTGGTTATAAGTAGTGAAGTAGAGAACCATTAATCTAGACCTTAAATATAAATATAAAAAAAATTTAGAGAAAATTACTCAAAAAATGAGGGCTTCTATGTCTTCATTAGGAAGTGAGAATCACCCTTCAACATAGAGAGCCTACATGTTGAGTAATGGGGAATAACCTCCCCCCAAGCACATTGTGAGCAAGGCCTATGATTTAGACCTTACTCAAGAGAAGGATAGAGTTACAAACACTAAGAAGGCACCTAAGAGACCCTATAAATATTGAACATTGGTGACTAACTTCATGGATGAAATCTTTGATCCAAAGTTATCTAGGAATAACAAGAGTTTAATGTAGGGTGCCCATGCTTGAATGATTGATAGAGTTATCAAAAAGGAATATAACTTATTCAGCTATAGGATATGTGAGTCTATGTTGGTGTAATACATGGTGCCATATGTGAACCCATACCCAAAAATCAATGCCCTCTACATAGAGAGATATGATGCTAACACTTGTATGATTGCTATAAATGCCCATTTAAGGGTAAAAATCAATGCAAACAATATTAGGGAAATGCTTCTACTCCCAAATGATCCCAAGGATATTATATGAAGCATATAAATCTTCCAAAGTATCTAGGACTCCCAAGTTCATGAAAAGGCATGCTTTATTGGCATTCTCCTCAAGAGTGAGATCACAAAGATGCCTCCTCTATCTATGCCCCTGATGACCTTCCCCATACCATACTTAAAGGAGACTCTATCCATGCTAGAATTCATCTTAGGGATGGATGCCAATGATAATATCTATGAATTTTAGTTGGGGTCACTCTTCCTTATGACCTTGGTGGATAAGGGAAAGGTGTGTAAAATAGACTTTGTTTAATCCATCACCACCACCATAAGGGATGATTTAGAATTTTTTTTAATGATGGGTAACTTCTAGTACCAATCCTTCCTCCTACATCTCATTATATACTAGCATTCTTAGTACTTATCTTCATACCTGAATCTTAACACCTTTAAAATAGAAGTTTTCCCCAACATGCTATACCTAGTCATTATATGGACACATGTCTTATCTATCACCGGGGACTTCTATGAGTTTTTTGACCTCTTTATGACTCTAGTTCTCATTGACCTTAGCCAATAGGCCATTACCTCTAGGATGATAGATTGGAAGTAAGCTTGGCTTGCAGGTAATAAGGTCCCAACTGATTGGTTTTAGGGATCCCACTTTTCATTCATCAGAGTACCTAAGTTTTAAAGAGAGATTTTTTGACTCCTCTACTTGTTAATGGATAAGACCCTAAACCTAGATTTGGCTCACCATCTTGATGCTGTAGACTCCCCTATGGGTTGGGGAAGAAAAATAATAGTGTATATGATGCCCCTTTTATAAGAGATGGAATCATAGTGTTAAAAGAATACCAGGGATGCCTACTCATGGCCAAGCTAGCAAAGTTCAGCCTTGATTTGATAAATGATAGATGTAAATATGACCCAACTGGGTATATAACTTCCTTAAATATGGATAACACTTCCAAGAACCAATCCCAACCTTACTTGGAATAGATAAGGTCACATGCAAAATACTTTCCTCAAAATTTTATGGAGCAAGATCAAATCTCACTAGATGCTCTCAAACCATGGGAGTTTATCTATGACAAGGTCTAGGCATACAACTTGACCAAGAAATTGTCAAAGGGCATGAAGAAGAAGCTCACCCAGTTGAATTGGAGTGAGGAGAAAATAATAGCCTTCACAAAATATAGGTATGAAATTAAAAAGCTACACTCTAGTTTGGATGATGAAGATAGGGATGAAACCTTAAAGAAACTCTAAGATGAGTTTCATCTAGAGGAGGGTATAGAGGAAGAAGAATCCACTCATAAAATTGTGATTGGAGAGGAAGGAGAAGAAGAAGATACTCTTAGGGAGGAGATAGGGGACATGCCTCTATAAGAGGAAGCAATAGCGGAGGTCCATAAGCCTTTAACATGGTTGCTTCCCTTGTTACCTTACCCCATGGCCCTAAAACAATAATACTCTCCTTTCAAGTACCTCATGACTGGGTCATCTCAGCTCAAGCAGACCAAGGCACCTATTTATAGTCCTCTAATGGAACTCTCATGGAAGAAAATATGAATCTTAGGTCCTATTATCTCCACCACCACCTCCTTTTCCACTTCCCCATCTCCCTCCATAGTCTCACCCTTATTGCAACACTCTCAATTTCCTAACCAAGTACTACCTTGGCCCCACTTTCCTCTTCTTATACCTAGTTCAACACTAAGCTATCCCAATTTTATTCCGTGGTATTTATATCCTCCCACGTGCCTTTCCTCACCCATTTGGCTTCATCATTTTCCTCCTCCCTTGTAACACAATCACAATTCCCCCTACCTTACAGGCTCCCACCTTTCTCCCTTTTCACCCTCACCATTCATTTGTTCACCTCCATGGGAATAGGGTCTACTACTTCACAATAGTAAGTCACTATTCCATTTTTGCTACCACAAGGAATCCCCTTCAAAGGGGAAAGCATGCAATCACCATATCAGTAATAGTAGTAGGTGGATATAACAAGGGTAGCTTGAGAGTTCTAAATGGAAAGAAAGAGGGGGAAGTATGCCAAGGCCTCTACTAAGACTCACATGTAGTCATTTTATGAACCCATACAATAATCCCTCATAATTGATCATCTGACCCCCCAATTAGTCAAGCCACAAGGATATATATAGCTAATGGACTACACCATACAAGTTGTCAACCTCAACCTTAGTCAGGCTAGACCCACTAACAAGGTTGAGTTTATGGAATAGATGCAAAATTCTATGACCATGAAATATCTCAAGGCGAACTGACAGCTAGAGCTTGAAAAGGTGAAGGTGATGACCAACCACCTCAATTCTAAGGCTAAGGCCAAAGATGCAGAGCTCAACAAGGAAAATATTTTCCTTTAGAGCTATATCTCTAATGAAATCTTCCAAGCAAAATCTAATCTATGGATAGCTATCAAAACCAAGCTATAAGAGGAGTTTGAGCTAGTTAAGTACCACTAGAATCTCTCTAATTATAATTGGTCATTTCAATAGTTTTAGTACAAGACATAGTAAGAATCATCAGTAAAGGACTAAGAGATTAAAAAGATGAAGAATGACCTTGCCACTCACCCACAAGCCACCAAAATCCTTCCCATGATCCAGAAGTTGTAGAAATCCTACTAGGAGAGGATCAAGGGCATGACTTCTAAATTGAATCTAGTGCTCAATTTCATCACAAAATCATAGATATTGATCTCTCAAGTGAGCACATCTATTGACTAGGTGATCACCTTCATATCCCCCAAGGTCTTGAATTCCCAAATCCTAGTCTAAAAGATCTATAGTGCTGTATAGGAAATGCTATAGGTAGAAGGGGTGGCCAATTACAGGTAGGTGATGACCAAAGTTAATGAGTTTATTAGTTACAACAAGGTAACAAATAAATGTAAGGCATTCCTTAATGCCTTGGACTAGGCACTTTGAGATAGGTGGAGACACATTGAGTAGTTAGTCTAGTTAGTACTCCCCTCCCCTTTCTTGGTAGATAATAACATCCTCCCATAGGACCAAATCAAGTCAATTCTAGAGTAGTAGAATGATCAAACCATATTTATGGCTCTCAGTCATTTACCTAATGTATTTAAGGTGGATAATATTTTATAACCACTTGTTCAACTAGAGTTCCAGATATTGGTGATTGTTCAAGGCATGGGAAACATATCCTTCAAGGAGATGATAGATATGGATAGAGCCTTTAAGGCTCTCAATAAGAAGACCCAACCTAAGGATGAAGAATGGGCACCCTTATAGGTAACCATTCAAAAATTTTAGGTTTTTATACCTCTCATTTTTGGCAATCTCACTTTTGATTGGTTTGAATAATAGAGTTTTGGGTTCTCTCATCCACAGGAAGATGCCTTTATGAATCACTAATAACTATGGATTGAAATACACTTTTTTTATTTTGGATAAGTTTATTTTTGGCTTTGGGATAGCTCGATAGTTGATGATTCCTTGGCACCCTCCAATGATTCCCATTTTTTTCCTATTCTTTTCTTGGGGCCCCTTATCAAAATATTGGCTAAGTACTAGCCTTCATCTACTTGTTCCATGTGCAAGCCTAAATCTCATCCAGGTCATTAAAGCTCTTATTTCACTTTAATGGAGTACCAACTTGAAACCTAGTGGACCTGTGCTCTTTTAGGCCCTTTCCCTTTTAGGTCAGACCTCTAAGCAGTGTCATTGGTTAATAGGATGATGAACGGGATTGTAGAGTAGTTTTAAAAAGGATAGATGTGTCCTCAACATGTGACACCCTCACACTCATTTTTGTGAAGGGATAACCAGATTTACTTGAAAGATCAATTTATTAACATATGCTAACCCCATGCTTAACCTCATCAAAAGAATATCTAACCTCTCTAGAGAAGCATGAGCTCAACATGTGGTGCCCCCACACTTATCCAAGAGTGGTTTAGATCTATCATAACTCTGAGTTATTCCACTGGTCAAAAGAAATAAAAGGGGACCCACCATGATATTACAATGTAGAAGGGATGAGACCTTCCACATGGTACCACTTCGCTTCTCCTAAGCATAGTGGTCATAATAGAATAGTGCAACTCCACCATATCTAGGATCTAAATGATGATTGCACTCATGAACTCAAGACCCTCTTTAAGTTGTAATAACATCATCATAAGTGTGAGTGATGAAATATCTAGGTGTCATCCCCATGAGAGGTTACCTTGCCTATATATTTTAGGCTTGTTCCTTGGCACCAAAGGGGGGAGGGATCATCTTGGATCTACTATCTTTTATCTTTTTGTACACAGTCATATTATAATAGACTAGGAATAGTAATAGTTAGGGTTTTTTTATTCTACAACCTTAAAAGGTCCACCCTATAGGTGTGATTAGATGATTTGTATGTGATTTTATGGCCTTATATATTCAATTCTCCACTTACAATGAAGAGGTTGTGGTGTTCTATGTTATTTTGAGTGGAAAATTGTCTTTGTTCACTATTTATTTTCTTATACTACTATAGTGTGAACATCTGCTTGTGTTGTAGATATTAATTCATGCTTTATGCTCTTTTATGGTCTATAATGTTTAACTATTTATGTTATTTTATGCAAAAATAGGTTAATGCTTCAAATATTTTGGTGCATAGCCTTATTATTATTTTACTATTATTTTCTTTCATTTCTCTCTTTCCCTTTTCATCCCTAAATTAAATGAAGAGCCAGCTTCTAAAATCCTAGACGTTGCTTTATAAATTGCTTTCAATCCCACATCTGTAAAGCTTCCCATAGGAGGTTGTTAAACTTGAGGTGAGAGTTTTAAGCATCAACAACTCAAGTAAAAGAACCCCTAAAACTTTTTTTACGACTTAAAGGCTAAGGAAAGATTTATTTAGAACTTTAAGTCTTCAAATAACATTTACATTTGGTGCCTATAAATCATTTAGTCACTTTGTTTTTTGTTTTTTAAAATTTAAAAATTGTAAACAAATCCAAGGGGATAAACTTCACGTCCCATTTCACTTGGTGTTTTTAAAATGAACTAAAATTTTAGACTAATGTTTTTAAGGGCTTTTATTTTTTATTTGTCATTATTGTTGTGCATTTTTTAAATATAGACTTACGTGTATGCTCTCCTCCCATCCCCTTTAGGAAACTTGGGTGAATCAAAAGTGATTTGTACATTACTTTTGTCATTTAGTCGAAGAATTAAAGGAATTTTGCAAAGGTACTCCCCAAGATCTAAGAGACATGGGTGATCCTAAAATGATCTTAAAGTCCTGTGTTTATTTCTTGCAGCTTGGCTTATGATCAGGATTTCATCACCTCCCCATAAGTTATTTAGGGAAGAGTTGACCTAGGAATTCATCTCTCAACATTTTTTCAACCCCACTCCATGGTGGGGTACACAAATTGAGATGGTGAATCACTAGGATGGTAGTTTGAGTGGTTAAACTACATTTGTTAACTATTACTACCATTAGGATAATGGCCTAATTTAGACATCACATTACACTGAGTAATTAATATATGTAGTGGTTGTAAAAAGGACAAGACAATTTTGCAACAACTAATTAGCTTCGATCTAAATGATGTGATTTCATATCTAGTGTTAACCACACTTGAGACCATCTAAAAATGTGTGAAACTTATAATTTTAGACAAACCCCACTTGCCTCATAAATATTATCAATGTAAGGTGAGTATCCCAAAGTTCCATGTCATTGTATGAATTCTTGAGAGAAGAGGGGGCCTAAAAACCCTACTTCTCATGTGCATATAAATTTTTGGATTAACAAATTATTTCCTTTTAAGGAGTATATAGATGAAATTTGGTAATATGAAGTAACCTTGTCAATTTTTAGGAATAGGAAAATACATAGGTGTTTTGTGTTTTTTCCTTTTACTTACATTATTTTAATTCAAAACTATATTTGTTTGTCAAAACCATGTCCAAATCAAGTCATGTTTGTACACTAATTTTCTCCTAAAAGAGGTGTTATGATATCCATTTGATGCCACACTTTGCCTTAGTTATTTTTCAAACTTTTTTGTGTGTCACTTGTTTGAAAGGCATATTGTTATGCTTCCCATTTCATTTTAAATATTTTCCTTAGATTTTTAAAATAACAAGTATCATCATACATTTTAAGTGAGATAACATCATTACATTGCTCAATTTGTTTCAATACCTTTTACTTTGGCTAAGAAGAGTTCAAAACATCATATTCCTTTTGTTTTATGTTTATTCTTGTTATGCCATTTGTTTTAGTCTTGGATTTTATCCATTTTAGAAATCGAGTCTTTTAAACCAAGTTCAAAATTAGTCTTGTGAAGTTAAAATTCAAAACATTGATTGGTTTATATCTATGCCTCACCTAATTTTGGCTTAGATGTTTACCTTTAACTTTTGGATTATGCAACTTGGATTCATTCCTTGCTTGATTTAAAGATATTTTGTGCCTAGATTTGGGAAGTGGTGTATTTTTACATGTGTTGTATGTATATTTTGTTTGCTTATAACTAAGGTTGAAACTCTCTCTCCAAGCAAAAATTTAATCATAGTTAGTTTACATTTTAGTCTTGATTATCACTTGGGCTTGAATTTTTTACTCCCTATCCTAATTTTGCCCTACTTGGAGTTGGTTTTCCCATTTAGTTTTATGTATGTGCCTAAATTCCAATGTCTTTTAGCAATGGTCAAGTTTTTTTTCTGAATCCATGTGCCTAATTTTGATTCTAAGTGTTTCAAAATTTTAGATCATTACTTTTTCATTTAAACCTCGACATAGTTTGTTATAAGTCTAGCTTTGTGCTATGTTTTCAAAGACCTAACATTTTATATTACCTTTTAGACCTAGTTTATTTCAATTCTAGCTTTGTGTCATGTTTCCAAAGACCTAGCATTTTATCTTGCCTTTTATACCTAGTTTGTTCCAAGTATAGATTTGTGTCATGTTTCTAAAGACCTGCCATGTTTCCAAAGTCCTAGAATTTTCCTTTTTGTTTTAAACCTAGTTGTTTTGAGCTTAGCTTTGTGCCTTATTCCCAAAGAGATAGTAATCTTTTCTATTTTAGACCTAGATTAGAGTTGTTTGAAACATTTTCTACCAAATGTTGACATTTATATTTATATTTCACTTGATAATTTATGTGAGACATTTTAAATTAAACCTTGAAGAAATTTTAAATTGAGTTTATCATTGATCAAATTTTGGAGAACTACCCTATTCCTAGATAAAATTTAAACATTCCTCCCTAGGCTAGGTTTTAAATCATTTGCCTTTAGACCAAGTTTATATATATACCAAGTTTTAGATATCTACCATTTAGACCACATTTTAAGAGTTTGTATAACTCTAAACCTTTTCTTCAAGAAATATTATTATAAACATGTAAAATCTAGACTATGATAATGTGGTCACAAATAATAACTTTCTTCAAGACCTATATGGTGATGATGTAGTTTATGAGACATATCCATATCCTCCTTACACTACTAAATATGTGGAACAAATTCAAGATCTATTATCACATTACTTGGTTAACACATCTCTATATTTAGGGCAAAAATAAGAGTAAACAACCTAATATCTTGCTAGTGTGACATTGGTTGTGGAACAAGTCCAAGTCCAAGCATACTACATAACCATGCTATTGATATATGACCCATAATTATTTGATCATCATTTGATTGAAAATAAGAATGGATTTTAGTCAAATATCTAGAGGTAGAGGCCAATTTTCCAATAGGATTTCCCTATGAAAACCTACCTAGTCTAGTTAGAGTGATAAGAAATGTACTTTATACCCAAATTAAAAAACATGCCTCTACTATTCATCCTCAAGCACTCATGCCAGTTTCATACCAAGACCCAAATATGATTACAAGGTGAAAGGGACCCATGGAGGACCAATTCACACAAATGTAATAATCATATTAGATCTACATTAATCTAGTGTATAGTTTTAATGCCATGGCCATATTGAATGCTCCTCTCATAGAAAAAACTCCTTTAATATGATTCTTAGTTGATTCAATAGGTCAAGCTAATTATGGTATGGGCCCATTTGACCAAAATACTTAGGTAGGGGACATGTTCAATGTGCCATTCATTAAAGAAGTGATTGTGGCTTCCACTCAAGGTAATGTGCTAAATATAGTGGATAACGTGCAAGTTTCTTCCAATCTAAGACAAGGTGAGGCAAATGCACCAACAAATAATCCATAAAAATAAGTGCCTCTAATTAATACCACTATTGGTTTACAATAGAAGGGGGAAAGAATGCCTTCTTTTGAATGACAATAGATTATTCTCAATCCTTAACCAACAACTTCTTCAAGTAAGCAACAACAGGGAAAAGTAATTAAGCAACGTATAATGCTTTTCCTCAATAATAAGTGATGAATGTTATCATGCCTCAACATATGAAAAATACTATTACATGACAACAAGAATAGTCTAGTTTACCACTATAATAGAGGTAGAACACTATACCACCTCAATAAGGGGAAACACATGTTCCATCTCAATAGGGAGTGATAAACATAGATCAATAGTTGTAGACCAATATACATGTATAATTGTAAACATTACCTAAAATACAATGTATCTCTATTGGCCAAATACAAATTCCAAAAACCCAACAAGCATCTAGTTCAAAATAGGTGTCTATGCAACAAAGAGGTACCAATGTCCAATAATTACCTATTAGACAACCATTGTCTTTTATTCATCTAGTGCCATAGATCTAAAGATAGGGCCTTGGTCAAAAACAAGTTCCCTTTGTTCATTTAGGTTTGAATAATTGGTATCAAGTCCATACTCAACCTCAGTAGGCATAGTATGTTTAATAAATACATAACCTTCCATCACAACCCTAATTCCCTCAGACCCAAGGCCATATACTGAATCCAAACTCAAATATGTAATAATAATACATGCAATATCAATAGCCACATCCCAATATATGGATGCATATTCCTAGTCGATTCAACCTTCAAACCAACACTCCATACCTCTATTATACCCCAATCAAGGTAATCCACCTTTAACCACCTAAGCATAATCACAACCAAATTTATTGTCAAGTTTCTTCACTAAAAAATTGAAATAAATGAAGGATATGATTGTCGCCATTAAAATAGGGAAGTATACCAAAAAATTCAAATTAGATGACATATGTTCATACCCATTTAACATGGAGTATATTTAGATACTATTTCCTTGGGGTTATGAACCACATAAATTTGACAAGTATAAGGGTAAATGAGACCCTAAGGCACATATAACAAAGTTATTTATCACTTAAAATCTAGTGGCTTATAGTGAAATTTACTTAATCCTTTTGTTTCCTCAAAATCTATCTAGATAGGGTTCGGAGTGGTTTCTCAAGTTACTGAAGAAATTTGTATCTAATTTTGATGATCTCTTAGACAAGTTTTTACATCATTTCTCTTATAATATCAAGCATGAGATTTCATTATTTGATTTAGCTCAAGACAAGAAGAAACCTAGAGAGAGATTTTCCAACTACTTAGAGATATGGAGAGAACTTACTAATCACTTTGCTCACAACTTACAAGAAAAATAATTGGCCACTATGTTTATTAAAATTATACATAGTGAGATATCTTATCATCTATAGCTTTAGTGTGCACACATGTTCAGGTAGATTATTGACAGGTTTTTAGATATAAAAGGAACTTACTAACAAAACTATTATCAAGTTATCTTCCTAAAATCATAATTAAAACCAAAACTAAAACATAGGCCCAAGTTAGAACCCTAATCTAGTCTAAGTGCAAGCATATGTAGTAACTCAAGTTAACAACTATGAAAAATTAAAACCATACAATCAAAACAAGAATGTTGTTGGTAATATAATAACTAAGTCAAAATATGTCTAAATAATTCAAAAACCATTTGTTCAACCTATGATGAAAATGCATCATGTTCCATATTAACAACCTATGTAGTAAGTACAACCTAGACCACAACCTAGACTAGCTCCTCAAATGTTGCAAGCCCCACCTTTGAAAACTCATCCTAAAAGAATAATACCTACTCCTAGAGTCTTCAAAAACTTTGGTTAACCCATTAAAATAGTGTCTTACAAGATATCCATGACTAATATGATTAGTTGGCTAGTTCTAAAGCAATGTCTTAAAGGTATACCATATCTAGACTGGTAAAAAGAGCATGCGTTATATGAATAAAATCATATTCATGGACATTCTATACATCATTGTGTGAAATTAAATAGCCTCATTGAAAATATGTTATAATATGGAGAAATCCATTTGGATAATAGAGTGTCTACTTCTAATCAGAACCTAGGTATCACCAAAACCCTTTTCCACAACATAATAATGCTAGTAAATAATAAAACTAATAAAAATATTATCAACAGTCATAATAATAATAAAAAAATTAACTGAATGGGAAGAACCAAGTCTAAAATGAACCTAACAGCCAATAGACTTATCACATAGTTGGACATGACTAAAATAAAATTGTAAGTCATATAATGGGTAGGAATGTTTCTACCATTACCATTAATCTTAGACCAAGTGCTAATAGACTAGGATTGTTAGCTAATAATACCAATCATTCTACCTATGTTTATAATCCTTCATTGATATGTGATCGTATCTAAGCATAATAGAAACCAAGACTTACCATTTCACAACCATCTACTGATAACTCTTCATTGCCCTATGACCACAACCAAGTGCATCAATAATCAATAATTATCCTCTCTTGCCCATCTCCATAATTTTGTAGTAGCAATGGTCTTGTATCCAATCTTGATTATGAAATCACAACTTGGAATCTAAGATTACTGTCCTAAGCCCACAAACTTACCAATAAACTAATTCAACCAACTATGCTAGCTAAGAACAAGCCATATACCATTGTTAAGGAAAAGGCATATGACATTATGGAAAACCTCCAAAATATATCCACACAAATTTACATCTTGGATTTATTGCATACATCTACTATTCACAAGAATATCCTAATAGAGCTCATAGGCTAATTCTAAGTTCCAAACAACATAACCCCAAAAAAATTTCAAGATTTGGTTGGACACCTAGACACATGCCAACAATTAACCTTTGAACATAATGATATGCCATCCCTTGACCCTATCCATAATAACCCATTGTATATTTAAATTGTCATCATATAACACAAAGTTAAATGTGTCCTCATAGATAATGCATTGGGCCTAAATATTATATCTTTGAAGCTCATCAATCATTTGGGATATACAATAGTTAACCTTTATCTAGATACAATTACTATCAAAGCTTATGATGATGATGATGATGAGAATCTCAAGAAACTATAATCTTTCTAATGATCATTGGACCCTTGACCCATGATACACTTTTCCATGTGCTGGACCTAAACCTATCATATAGCTTGATTTTGGGTAGACTATGGATACATGAAATTCTTGAAATCCCTTTGACATTAAACCAGTATATCAAGTTCCTTCACTTAGGGATGGAGGTTACTATCGATGGATATTTACAACTTTATGAACATTACAAACATTTAGAGGCTAAATATGAGAGTTCTAATTACCACTTTGGCCTAGATCTAGTACCCAAGAAGGACAAAGATAAAGAGATAATTTTTGAATTACCAAAGGCCAATTATATAGACCCAAATAACTTTGCCTCATCATCACATATGCCTCCTTTTGAAATGTGTAATCATTTTACAAAGATAAAGAGATACTTGTCGAATTACCAGAGGCTAATTTTATAGACCCAAATAGCTTTTTAGTTTAAAGTATCTTATCTTGAACATAATCATGGATGACCAAGCATATGAAGGAGAATGCCTAAGGGAAAATTATCAAGGTACTCTTGAGCTTATTTATATGACTAGATAGAAAGAAACCTATGGTATCATATTCAAACTATCTAGGGGTGACCCCATGTATATTATTTATGTTTTAATGCCAATGACTAGTGATGATGATGCTGATAGTGAAGCAGATTCTGATCATGGAATTTATGAAGACCTTTCCAAGACAAACCTATTTGACCCACTTACCATTTTCACCCTTATGCCACCAATCTGACATTCCCTCTTCCCATTTATCATCCTCAACTTATATATTGAGACTAATAAGAATATATAGTGCTTATAGATGAGTTTGAGAATGATGATGCCTTTTTACAACTTTCCAGGCATAAGAGATAATATTCCATAAGGAGACCATAAACAAGAGTTATTTATAAAACTAGATCTTGCAACCTACTTTGGAGATCAGGTGAACACTCTTAGATAAAAACAAAAGAATAAAACATTGAGGTTACAAAGTGAAAAACCCTTTGAGGAACTTTTGGACCAATGTAAAAGTAAAGAGAAAGGCCAGTATTTTAGTGAAAACTATTTTAGGCACCACTAGATGGGGGTGTTCACCTTTCCTCTAATGAAGATCAATAGACCACCAATGATAAATAGTATTTGTGACATGGCCACTACTACTAGTGGGAGATTCAAATTCATCCTATTTGGGATAAATTGAAGAACCAGTCTAACTAGAGGACTTTACCATTATAGGCTAATTCACATCTTTTATAACTATTATAGAATATGGCTTGACTCTCCTAGTAGAATATACTAAAAAATTCAACATTAGGACTCTAGATGACCCAAATTGGATCAAATTAGGAGCATCCCTCATTAAGGAGGAATTCAAAGTTTTTATATCCATTTTGAGGGATTTTGTTGACATTTTTTCTTGGGCCTATTTAGACATGCCTAGTTTGGACCCCACCTTAGTTATACACCACCTTGTTGTACATCTTGATGCTAAACCTATGAAATATAAATTATGTAAGATGCATCCTCATATTATAGTATTATTAAGAAAAGAGTTGGGAAAACTCTTTAAAGTGATATGAATTAGATCAATCGACTATTCATAGTGGATCTCAAACATTGTGCCTATCAATAAGAAACTAGAAGGAACTAGGATCTACACTAATTTCAAGGACATCAACAAGCCCTACCCTAAGTATGACTTTAATCTAACTAATATCGACATGATAATTGAATCCATAGTTAGGTATGAAATGTTTTCCCTCATGTTTGGATTTTTAAGATACAATTAGATTATGATTGTCCTAGAAGAACAACATAAGATAACATTCAACACTCCTTGGGGAATGTTTTTCTATCAGGTTATGTCATCTAGTCTCAAGACTATTGCGACCATATATCAAAAATCTATAAAAATCATATTTCATAACATGATGCATGATATTATTGAAGACTATGTCGATGACATATTTGGTAAATTAATGTCATGTGCAAACCATCCATTTATACTACAAAAGATCTTTGAATAGTTTCATGAGTACAAATTTTGACTCAATCCTAATAAGTGTGTCTTTAGTGTCACTTCAGGCAAATTATTAGGCTTCATTTTCTCTCTTTGCGTCACTGAAGTTGATACTACCAAGGTAAAATCCATTACTATGATGCCACCACCTTCCACTTTGAAGAATCTCTACAATTTTCAAGGCAAAATCTAGTCTATCAGAAGTTTCATTTCACAATTGGATGATAAATGCCATCCCTTCAATTACTTGTTGAAGAAAGGTGCTACATTTATTTGGAATGAAGAATGTCATAAATCCTTTCATCACCTAAGGGAATATCTTTCCAATATACCTATTTTGTTACAACCAATACTAGGGAGGCCATTTTTTTATACCTATCTACCATAGATAAATCCTTGGGGGCACTTTTAGGTTAGCATGATGAAAATGGGAGAAAAATACCATGTACTATCTCAGTCATACACTAGTCATGTATGAACAAAAATATAAACTAATATAAAAATCTTGATTAGATATGGTATTTGATCTCAGAAGTTGTGTCATTACATGCTTAAAAATAGACCATAGTCATTTCCAAAGTAGATATGCTCATCAAAGACAACTTTACAGGGCCTCATGGCTAAATGGATCGTGTTTTTGAGTGAGTTTAAAATTGAATATGTCAATCAAAAATCCATAAAGGGGCAAATACTTATAGGCCAAATTTCTAAAGCTCCCCTTTTAGACACCAAACCACTCACATTTACATTCTTAGATGATTCCATCATGACCATCAAAGAAACACCACTTGAAGAGAAACAATGGAAGCTATATTTTGATGGATCATTCACATCTCATGGATCAGAGGCATGCCTATTGTTTATTACACCACTTAGGGATATAATTCCCAAATCATTCTATATTAACTTTTCTTATATAAATAAATTTTTTGAATACAAATCACTCATTGCAAGGATTGTTCAATAAGTACAATAGAACATCTAGCATCTCATAGTTTATGGTGATTCATAATTAATCATAAATCAGGTTATAGACCACTTTCAAACTAAAGATGACAAGCTCGTGCCATACAAGGCCATGGTGGACATCCTCAAATAGTAAATTACACATATACAATTTGAACACATACCTTAATCT
Source organism: Torreya grandis (assembly GCA_037957365.1). Classification (NCBI taxonomy): domain Eukaryota; kingdom Viridiplantae; phylum Streptophyta; class Pinopsida; order Cupressales; family Taxaceae; genus Torreya; species Torreya grandis. The sequence continues at coordinate 1,738,959 of JARHVA010002636.1, forward strand.
AGTAAAAATACAACAAATTCCATGGCTACCATTAGATATTTGATTTGTAGTATAGATAAGGCAAAATAATATTAGTTATTTGTTGAACATATTATAGTGACTGCTCATAAACCTTTGACCATTGTTATGATTTGTGATATAGTTGGTCCTGACTCTATTTGGTACTCATACGTATAAAACTACCTTCATGATCACATATTTACACCAAACTCATCACATAAACAATAAAATGCCTTTATACACCAAGCCTCTTGATATAACTTACTTGGCCCAACCCTTTACTATAAAAGTTTTTATAGAACCATGCTTCATTATGTAAACTTGGTAGAAGCCATATTAGATTTTAGGGAAGTACATGAAGGAGTATGTTAACACCAATGGGGAAGGAGTATGTGGAGCTCACACTAGTGGGGCCATCCTTGCCAAAAAGATCTTACATACTATTCACTGTTGGCCAACTATGGAATCAAATATAATTGCTTATGTCAAAAGGTGTGATAAATGTCAAAATCATGCCAATTTGATTCATAATCCATATAGAACACTCCAATTGATGCTTACATAATTAAAATTTTCAACATAGGGACTCAATCTTATTGTAAAGATTAACCCTACCTCATTTTATGTCAATAAACACATCCTTACTACTAGTGAATATTTCAATAAGTGGGTTGAATCTATACCCTTCACTTACGTGACTAGAAAATAGATTTCCAAATTCATCTTCAACATTCTCATCTATAACCATGGTATCCAATCCAACATTATATTTGATAATAGAAGATAATTTAGAAATAAGGATGTCAAAGCACTCTATGTTGAGTATAACATCACTCAACATTTTTTTACTACATATTACCCATAAGGAAATGACCAAGCAAAAGCATATAATAAAACCATTATCAAAATCCTTAAAAATATTGTTAATGATGTTGGATACAATTGGTACTTACTAATTTTTCATGCCCTCTAGGCATATCTTACTAATTATTGTACTCCAATAAGAGCCACACCATATTCCCTAGTCTATGGCAATGAAGCCATTCTTCCCATTGAGGTATAGGTACCTTCTCTATGTATCTCATTGAAACAAATCTTGGATGATGAATATTATATAGTAGCTCAATTATAAGATTTAGAGTTACTAGATACAAACTGCATGAACACTATAAATAGATTTTAAGCATATCAAAATTAGCTACATGGTCAATACAACTAGTGGGTAAAACATAGAGAGTTCAAGTTTGGTGATCTTTTCCTCAAAGAAAACTACAAGAATACCATGACCAATAAAAATAAGGGCAAGTTAAAAGATAATTAGATAGACCCTTATGCCATTGTTATAAATTATGGATTAGGAACATATAGGCTCACTACACCAGATGGAGATGAACTTGATGATTCCATGAACATCATACACCTTAAGCATTATTTCACTTGAGAGACTTAGAGTCTTATCTATGAGGATCATTTATGTTGTACCATATTTCCATATTCATTGTACCATAACATATCCATTTCTACCATGCCTTCACTATTTGCCTAAGTTATTTTACCCTTCTAACCCACCCTTTTAACCTTGGTTTTGATCCATTGGTTCTTCGGGCACCTTCAATGAGGAGATTGAGACATAGTTTCAGTAATTGATTCAATATTCTACATAGAGGTAATATCTTGGACCAGTTTGATAGTGGTTTGAAAATTTCATCCTTCATTGGTTATTTTGTTTCATTATGAGTCCTACTGATTATAACCACCTTTGGGAAAATAAATGTCCCACCCCATGCTATTAATTATAACCACCTTTGGAAAAATTAGTATCATTGACTTATGTCATTTTTTGCTACTTATAACCACCTATGGTCAAATTAGGATCAACATCTTTACCATGTATTGCCATATCACCTTGTAATTCCTATACAATATTGGGATGTTTGCCTAATTCAAACACTTGATACTACCTAGTCATATTTCTTCATTGTAAGGTAGAACTACAATGACTTGATGTCCTAATAAGACTATATAGGTAATGCTCAATTTATGTTGAGGTAATTTTAGTCACCCCTTTTATCACAATCTCATCATTTTTCAAGTAACCTAAGCCACACTCTTGACATTTTACTAGTTCAAATGTTTAGTATCTCATAATTATTGATTGAGTTGAGATGCTGAAAAAATTCCAAAAACATTTATAAAATATTTAGAAAATCCTAAAAATAAAAAATCATGAAAATTGGTTTAGAATTTCCATGCAAGATATAAAGTCATCAAAATTTTATGGGATGGGCCATCTTATTTGTTCAAAATATTTTTAGACCAACTTGATATTTTTTCTCTCATTTTTTGGAGAACTACATTGCCCTGAGGTCTACATAGACTATGTACATAGTACTTGGATACATGGGGTATCTTGGGTTATCTTGGTCACACCTTATTTTCATTTTCTACCACATATTTGCCTTAAGAATCTTGGAACTCCTAACTATTTCACAAATAACAACTTGTCATTTAGTTTCCCCATCCTTATTGGCCTTAGCCTTACACTCTCATTATTTTATGATTTCACATTGTGTGTATTATGTATTTAATTTTGATATACTAATAACCACTTGAATTCATTTTACGTACTCACCATTTTATGAGACCCTTCCAATATTCCTCTATATTTCAATCATGTTTCCTTATCATATTTTTCTTTTATTCCATATCCTAGGAGAACTACATTTGGCCTAAAGTTCATGTTATATCTTGCATCCATAAAACTATGTAGGCAATATCCACTTACGTAGAGCATCTAGAGTCAGCTCAAGTACCCCTTCTTTTTCTTATATTCTTCCCATTTTGTTTGTTGTTTTGTTGTCTCTTATATCCTAGGGGTACTATTTTTTGTTGTTTCCATATTTCCTAGGGGAAACCTTATGTCAATTGTTTTTGTGTTATTATACCTATGTTGTTATTGTCTAACTTAGGGGTCACCTTGTTGTCAAGAGTAACACCTCTATTAAACATGCATAAATTATTTGTTGTCTATTTATACTAACATTATGATTAACCATTGTTTGTGTTTGTTTAATTTTTGTTTTGGTTATTTTGTTCACTTTTTGTTTATTGGTGTTTTTTTGTATTTATGTTTATTTGTGTTTTGTTTTACTTATTTATTTGTTTGCCTATTTTTTTGTGTTTTAGTATTTTTTTCTAAATTTTTCAATGTGGAATAATTAGCTACTAAAAACAAAGTAAATGTAGGGTTTAGAGTTACCTAGTGATGAAGGTTGGTTTCACACCATTGATCAAGATTTGTTGGAACTCCTCTTTGGCTAGGGAAGAATGACCTACAATTCAATAAACTTAAACAAAAAATGGATTAATAGATAGATGAGTGGGCTACCTGGTAAGAATCCAGTCCCAAGAAGTGATACAGTTCCTTAGATGGATGTCAACCCATGTTTAACATTCAAGTTTATAAATAAATATGAAATTACAAAGATATATATGGATAAATAGAAAATGGTAAAGATAATTAATCAATAATAAGGTTTATGTGATTAAAGTAAGCATCATAAAATTATGTAGCTACATCAACATCCTCTTGGATTACAACCAATTGTTCATTAATGTATTTAAAATTACGTATAAAGGCCACAATGCAAAGTCTTAGCTCAAATGCAATGTCACTATGATCGGAAAATAGAGGTTGAGGGACTATGGGAAGATCAAAGATGTTAATAGAATCATGTACTAAACTGGGCAGGGTCATCTACATGAAAAGACAAATTTTTAGCAAACTAGAATTAGATTTAGCAGATACTGAAGAAGCAAAAATAGATTGTTTAAGGATATTTTTATAGTTTAATAGGGATTGATAGTGATCCTATAGGATTGAATTTGATTCTATAGGATCGACATCTATTCAAATAAATCGATGTCGATTCTATGTAAAAGTGTTGAACTATAAAATAGACTATAATGAGGCCTAGAAAATTGATAAAACATTCAAAACCAAATGTAAATAAAAACATAAAGATGCAAAAGATAAATAAAACTTAAATATGAAAAAAATATTGACCTTATATGGTTGAAGATGTGTAGATAAAGAGATGCCAAAACAAGGTAGATGGCCTTTAAAAATCACTCGATAATATCACCAATCAAGTGTTCTTCAAAGGGGAAAGGTTCTATTCATGTTTATACGTAGATTTGAGACTAGTTTGGATAGAATTTCATGGTAAAAAATGGCTTCCTTCCTTTCACATTCTTTCCTCTTGAGCAATGGAGGTTTTCTATATATTTATGGATTGATGTCGATCAGGGAGAATCAACATCGATCATGGAGGATTGACGTCGATTGGCCAAAAATCTATGAAGTTAAACCAAATGTCATTCAAACGGGTTGCTTATGGGGTAAAGGATGGTTAAAATTATTTTCAAGTTGTTAGGTTGTTTTAACCATGGGATAGGTTATTGGGAGGGTTATTTATGGTATTAAATAGGTTTATTTTTATTCAATTTTAAGATTTTATGATTAAATGGTAAAAAAGAAGTTAATTACCATTTAACCATAGTAATTAAATCAAATTAACCTATGTGGTAAAAGTAAAAGGGTGGGGTGAATGTAATTATTTTTAATAATTATGAAAGGGGGGCATTATGTTAGAAATAACATAATAATGTGACAATGCACCAAGTTAATACATAAGGGTGTATAAAAATATCATCTATAGTTTGATTTTATTATGCCTTGACTTAGTATATATGAATTCATTGGGTGATTTATTAACTTTATACTTAAGTCCATCCATATTTATATGTCAAAATTATCATCATGGTTTTTATCATTGTTGCATTATTTTCACTTGTTTATTACATCACGTGTCAGTCCTTATGTCTATTACAACTAGGTTATCATGGTGTTTTATATCATGATGTATACCATTATGTGTTATAATAAAAATTATCTCAGTGGATCTTATAATAAATGGTGTTGTGGTACTTCTCCTTGTTCACCTAAAATATTCTTGATCATATCTAAACATTACCCTAATATGGAGTAATAAAATTGTGAATGAATTTTAATCCCTGCTAGTTAGGACATGCATCTCCATACTAGTAGGTAGTCAAAATTCATGTCTATTCTCTATATCAACTTACTCTTACTCTATGAGTATGGATTTAGTATGTAATCCCCCTTTTCCAATTTTCCATATTGTCCCAAACCATTATACTAATGATTATAATCATGTTTGGGAAAATCATTATGTTTTCATCTATCTAGATGTTAATGATTATAACCACCTTTGAGAAAATCATTACACTTTCCCTACCCTATTAGGGAATATTTTCATTGTGATAATGATTATAACTACCTTTGGGAAAATCGTTATCTCTATCCTCTCTATAAGGACCTTTTTCATTCTACTAATTATTATAACCACCTTTGGGAAAATCATTATTTTCACCTAACTATGCCAATGATTATAACCACTTTTAGGCAAATCATCATTTTTTATCTACCCAACTAGGGCATCTCACTATGCCACTAATTATAAGCACCTTTGGGAAAATCAATATTTTCTACCCCCTTTACCTTTTGGCTCCATCATTTCCTTTTTTTTGAGGGAATGATTTCCAACCTTCTTTGTCACCCACTCCCTTAAGGGGACATCTAGGGATCATCCATCACCTTCTAAGGCATTAGGAATTAATGACTTTTTCATTCTTTGAGAAGATGTTACTATGACTATATTTTGCAACACATTCCTAAATATGGGTAAATTATAGACACCCCATTCTGGCCACAACTAGCTTCCAACCAGACTTTAGATTAATTTATATCAAATAGTAAAAAATAATCTTATGAATCACTAAACATCCCACTTTTGTACATACATCAGACATTAGTGATTAGAATCATGTTGAGACATCCTTATTTAGGGTATCGTCCTATATTTAATAGTAACCTCTCACTAATTCATGTCTAGTCACCTTGCAACCTAGCAAGTGGAAGTTTGGCCATTGGACCCATTAAGAAGGGCACTTGAACAATTCCTAAAGTGATAAAATTCTAAGTATAATGAATCAATTAATTAAACTAGATTAAATGATTAAGTGAATTTTCCATGTGAAATTAGTGAAAACAAATTTTACAAAAAGGCAATTTCAATAAATATGAGGTCATGATGACATCATCATCCTCAAAGTCAAGGAATTAAAATGTCTCCCTAAAAAGCCTTAAATGAAAAAATGGGGAGCCATGCCTAATTAAAAGGATCTCTATCCCAAATATTAATGATATTCCCCCTCTTTTAACTAACTAGGGTTAACCTTAACTCACCTAGGGTTAGTTTGAACTCGATCGTAGTTAACTCTAACCTAAATACACTTGGGTTAGAGTTAGTTTTAGAGAAAATAAATACAAGGCCTCACACATTGATCCATAAGATATCTTGGTGTAAAGTTATTATGCACAAATATATGAAAATATTTCATTGTTGTAGTGTTACCATGCCCATTTCATTTTCTAAGCCAATCTAAGCCAACATTAACATTACCAAGGTGCTAAGGATAGGTGGATAAATGGAACTACTTTGACAAATATTTATTAAGCACACAACCAAGAAAGTCAACCCATTGCTGAATCAAAACACTTTCTCTCATGGAAGGTAAATCTCTTGTTTTGGTCTTCATTTTGTTAGTTAATTGTGTAGTTCTCTAGCTCCTTGAGTGTCTAGGCGAGATATGTTAGTTTTTAGTGGGTTTATTTTGATTTTATTTCTTGACTAACACTATACTAATCTCCCCTATTGAATTCCTTGCTCACACTATGCATCATATAGAAAGGACCCTATATTTTTAATGATGTTTCATAATAGAGTATAGTTGTTTTAAAAGATTTATAAGGGACCATTTTACCAGGGCATATTAATGACTATAGGCTCAAGTTTTATCACGAGTAATATAAATTGTGCATCACTATAAATTAGAGAGGGTGCTAAGTAACACCATGAAGTTAGGAATTTTATTTAATGTTTTTTTGTTTTTAATTTGTTTTTTTAGGGTTAGTGTGTTTACATAGTGTGATCTTTGGATCATAAAACATCAAAAAAAAGTTTGGAATAGTCAACATTGTAGACTATGATAGATATATAGAGTTAGCCTAAAATGAAGATAACTAGAATACAAAACATAGTGGTCAAAAGATAAGTCCAAGAATGGGGTGCTAACAAGATAGGTATGGCAAAAGGATAGTGAGTGGTCATTCAAAACCATTAATGACAATTCGCTTAGGAGATTGCATATTTTTAAAAGGAGATTGTGTGGTAGAATAATAAGGCCCATAAAATAAATTCAATAAATGAAAGGATAAAATGTCACATCACATAACATACCTACTAATAGTTGGATCAAATAACTTAGGTGAATAAGAGTAAACATCATGTCAAACAAAATTTAGGTGACATAAATGTTGGAGATACACTTGTGCCAAAATAGTTTAGAGAATTTAAACTCGATGGATTGATGGATTTGGGTGGTAAAATATATATAATAGAGGATAAGGACAACAAAATGATGTTACATACTTTTTTATCCAATTTAAATTTGTGATCTACATCTAAAACAACTTCTTGTACAATGATTTCACGCCAGAGCTAGACCAAGCAAAGAAAATGTTAAATGTAGGCCACAACAACAACTATGGATAGAACATAACTATTGATACCTCTTACAAATGCATAAAAAAAGGAAATAGGGATTAGATTATACCTAAGGCAAAACAAATATAATGATCTAGACCTCTTTAATTTCATTGATGTAGCTGAAGCTACTTTGTTTTCCCAAGACCCATAGGAAGCAATGTAGGTAGGGACATTAACACTTAAACATTTATTATGAGGCTTAGATAATAAATGATTGATTAAATTATGTACTTTTGGCCAATTAGATGAGGTAATTCTTACCCTATTAATTAGGTAAAATAAAGGAACAAATCACTTGTCACAAGATATAACCATATCCATCACCCTTGAGACTATAGATAGAGAAACATGGCTTCTAATATGTGGTAAATATCTCTTGTCTTAAAAATTCATAGATCCACCAATCCACTCTGACACCAGATAGAAATATAAGACAAGGGAAAGAAAGGGAATCCCCATTGATTATGTGGATGATTTTATGGTTCACATTATTACTAGATTCATCACTAAAATATTCTGGTAAATAATGAAACAATCAAATTAGGCAACAAAAGGAGTGCTAGACATTTTGTATTATATGATATGCCTCCATGGAGATTTAAATTGGAATATGTTTTTATCTTCTAAGCTCATAATGAACATATAGAATATATTCATTGACACTGTATAATCATTCCAAAACCATATTTTGATACTACTACTCTACTTCACATAATGGAAATCACTGAAAGGCCTAATCAATACTGCTACAAATTTTTATCCTACTACTACATTTACCAACATTGTATGGATGAAAATAGGTAAATAATATGATAAACTAGGGAGTTTCAATGCATGGTGGCTAGAAATCCAGTCTATGATCAATTCACACCTAAGGGTACCCTAAGATGTGATGTAGTGTCTAGGGCAAAATGTGTTAGTGACCAAATTATAAAATGATATATAAATCAAGGTTCATGAGTTATTCAAAGAAATAACAATGTAACTTTCATTATTCATCTCCATGTTATATTCATAGGAAGACATTTTGAGGAAAACATACCTCATAACTATATTGGTGTAACCTTTATATTCTATGCCCCTAAGTCTAAAACAACCAATATAACCATAGGCACAACCTCAAGCACAATAGTAACCAAAACCAAAAGTGTAACTGTAAGTAACACCTCAATAATTAGTAGCTCTAATATAAGAATAAAATGGAAAGTATAAGGTTCTAGTGTGATGAGATTCACCACTACTACTTAAAAAGAGGACACAACACATAATATCCTATCTCAATGATAAATATGTTCTTAAGATAGTAACTAAATGTCACTTGATGGAGCTTAGAGTTAGACAATAGGAAATTTCATAGTCAATGCACATAGATATAAATAATGATGTTTATGAGTAGTAGGATTAGAAATAATTCTTCTTTTATAAAGTAGTGCACACCTACTAGGTGAAGAACTTGTTAAGGCAAGACCTATGGGTGGACATCACCTAACCTCATCCTTCTATTATTATTATTAATATTATAGGTGAATAAGCATGTAGATAATGGTTTTAGGCCAAAATATTCCAATAATATCCAATTGTAGGATCCACTAATACATAAGAAGTATAACTATTAGCATAAGAAATCCCAACACCACCTTTGATATGCAAACTTTAGATGCATGCTACATCTTGACCCTCTCCAAAAATCAAGGATAAAATGGTGTATTTTATGGAACCAGTTGAAGAGAGTGGTTCATAAGAAGCACATGGGGCAAACCAAAAAATATAGGTCCAAAATGTGAAGAGGTAAAATAATCTCCTCACTTTACCTCCAACCTATAGAAAGAAGATGGATGCATGGGGGGAACTATCCTAGAATCATTTTATTCATAATATTTTGAGTCAAATACATTAATAAATACATCTACCCCCATAAATGTACCCAAATAAATAATCTTAACTTAACCAAATCCACAACATGAAGCTACATAGGAACAACAAGATCCATCAAAAGCATAAAAAGGGGCTACAAGAAGGGAGAAGTGAAAAATAAGATGAAGAGAGAGTAAAATCATAAGGCTACAATAGAATAAGATCAACATAAAAAATAGGCTATGGAGGAGGTTCATACAATGAAATTTGAAGAAATAGAGGCTCAAAAACAAATATCTAAAGAAGTAAAGGCTAAAAAGATTTTTTTTTGAAGAAGTAGAGGCTTAAAATAAGTGATCTGATGAATCAAAGGCAAAGAAGAAAACACAAGAAGAAGTGTCAAAGACACAATAAGAAGAATAGGCTATAAAAAAGACGAAATAGGAAGAAATGGAAATTATGAAGGTTTAGGTGGAGTAAAAGGCTAAGCAAGAAGTTAAGGATAAGGAAGCTAAAGCCAAATCCAAGACTATAATAGAAGCTAAGGATAAATTTGAATCAAAAGCTAAGGCTAAAGTATAAGTGGATGCCAAAGATAAAGCTAAGGCTAAAGCCAAGGTTAAGGCTAAAGTAGAATTTAAAGTGAAATATGAAATAGAGGAAAAAGCCACATTGAAAATGGAACTTACAACATAAAGAGGTGTGTAGGAGGAGGATTCTCAACATACATTGTAAATCAATAGCCAATGTTACGAGATGTTCCTACACCATCTACCCAACACACCACTTTTTCACTCCTAGTAGAATAGTTCACTATAGCCCCTAAAATAGTTATAGAAACATCCATGGATTTGACTATGATCTCACAAGAAACATCTTTGGATCTTTCCCAGCTATCAATAAACAAGAAAATTGAAGGTGTAACTACTTTCTAGGAGTCAATTATGTATAAGGATTTGGCCTTAGAGTAGAAAGTCTTGTAGTTGTGAGAGGATAATGTAGACTCGAGCCTTTGATTCATTAATGCATGTCAAACCATTAACACCAATTTTCATATATTGGTGAGTGACCTAAGTATTAGGAAAGCAATTTATGTTTAAAGACAATTAATTCTTATCTTTATTGGTGGAACTCATAAAATATTGATTAGCTACACACAAGCTATAAATGTTGAGATCACAAGGCCAAAATATCAAGATAGAAACAAACCATCTATGATATATTAGAGGAATATAAATAGGTGCTAGACATAGCTATGATTCAATATAAGTATATAATACAAGGTATGCTTAATTATAAGTAATAACTAAACAATCCTTTGGTTGTAGATAATCCAAAGTTCAACATGATAGATAAAGCTAAATTTGTCATGGAATATCACATAGTCACTTAAGAAATGAGTACCAAACTCAATCAATTTATAGAATAAATGGATAAGTTCATAAAAAAAGTATACATGACATAATGAGACTCTACATAACTTATTTAGAGTCATTTAGGCACAAAGTCATGTGTATCGGTTAGATTAACTACACAAGACATCCCAATCAAAACATCAAAATCTAGGGCACTCATCACCATCACTAATGATGAATACATTTAAAATATAATGGTGACTCAATTCAAACTATGCATATTACTAACTATGGTGCAAGAAGTGATGATTGATTGAAATATGTTAAAATAATACTTATCCCAATTTGATGCCTCCATTTCAAAAATTATTAACAAATAACAATCCATTACACCATAATAACTGCAACAAGTACTTCAATAGAAGAAGAGTGCCACAAGCATGCATCTAGCTCTTAATCAACCACACCAACCTCCACTAGTATTTTATATAGGAATAATTTATTCATTTTCTCTTATAATAGGTCCATCATTGTAATAAACTAATTCACATATAACATAAATTATGTTTCCACCTACACAATAGTAATGTGTAATTCCAATTTTGTAGTTTTCATAACTTTTTGGAATAATTTTGTAGGATGACCTTAAACATTAGGAGTGGGGATAGGTTGGTTGAAAAACTATAAATGGAGGCCACTTGGTTAATCTAGTCTATCAAAACCCCAAAATGGTGGTAGGCTAGTGCGCTACTTAATTAAAAACCTAAAAATGTGGATAAGTAGTGCACAAAGGGTGAAAACCAATAAATAACACCTGGATTAATAATCATGACTCTTATTTTTGGTTCAGTTCCTCAGCTCGAGCTTTAAATCAGGATCCTATGTTATGACTTTATCTATGGATGAAACATGTTTAAATTTAGGAAAGTGTTGAGTGTAGAATAGGGATAGTAAAATTGTAGATTATGTCTACTAGACATGTGTGTCGTTTTCACTCATTTTGTCTTTTATATAATATTTTTGTATGTATTCAACCTATGTAAGAATAATGATAGATTTCATAATGTAGAGAGTCAATCCCTTTGGGCATATCAAATGGCTAGAATATGAAGAGATAGTGCTAGGTATGTATGTATATATATATATATATATATATATACATATATATATATATATACAGATATATATATATATACATATATATATATATATATATATATACATACATATATATATATATATATATATATACATACATATATATATATATATATATATATATATATATATATATATATATATATATATATATATATATATATATATATATATATATATAGGACATCTAAATGTATTATGAATAATATTTAAACAAATTTATGAATACAAAGTAAGGAATAACCATAAACACCTTAATATAGTCATTAATTAGATAAAATAGATATATACATGAATAAACATAAGTTTATTAGAATCTTATCATTCAATATAAACTCATATAATTAATAGATTAAAGTAAGCAAAGTACTCATTACACATAGAAAAATGATAAAAGATACATAGGAAAACCATTTTAGAATAATATGCATTAATCTCTATCACATCTAAACCATATATATATATATATATATATATATATATATATATTTATATGGTTTAGATGTGATAGAGATTAATGCATATTATTCTGAAATGGTTTTCCTATGTATCTTTTATCATTTTTCTATGTGTAATGAGTACTTTGCTTACTTTAATCTATTAATTATATGAGTTTATATTGAATGATAAGATTATAATAAACTTATGTTTATTCATGTATATATCTATTTTATCTAATTAATGACTATATTAAGGTGTTTATGGTTAATCCTTACTTTGTATTCATAAATTTGTTCAAATATTATTCATAATACATTTAGATGTCCTACTCTAGTCTTGGATTTTCCAAAAATATCATCCATGTAGTCTTCAATAATATCATGCATCATATCATGGAAAATGGTAGTCTTGTAGCATTGTTGAGGCCAAATGACATCACTTGATAACAAAACATTCCCCATGGAGTGGTGAATATTGTCTTATGTTAGCCTTTAGGTGTAATTTTGATCTGATTACATCCTATGAATCCATCCATAAGATATAGCATATCATACCTTATCATGGAACCTACAATCATATCAATATAAGGAAAAGGGAATTCATCCTTTATGCACACTTTATTCATATCTAAAAAAATAGTACATAATCAAATTCCTTATGGCTTTTTGTTTACTAAGAATATGTTAGATATCCACTATGAATAATCAATAAGACATATATACCCTACCTATGATAATTTTTCTAATTCTTTCTTGACAAGAATGGCTATGCGAGGGTGCATTTTCTTCAACTTCTATTTGATTAGATTGACATTAGGGTGTATAGCAAGGAAATGTAAATCTAAAGAAGGGTCTAATCTAGGCACATATGAATAACACCAGGTAAAAGTATCAACAAAATATTTAAAGATATCAATAAGAAGTTCATGTTCCTCTTTAGTGAGGGATACTCCAAGTTTGATCCATTTGGGATCAACAAGTGTTCTAGTGTTGACTTTGGTGGTATCCTCCATCATTAGTATGGAACCATATTTTAGAATAGTCAACAATGTCATACATTAGTCTTCACTATTATCAAGGGGCTTAACTAGCTCATTGATTTTGTCCAAGCAGGAAGAATCTAAATCACCAAGGTTTAGCAAAGGCCATTTAACAAAGGCTTGTAAGAAATCTTGAGCTAATTAACTAGAATTTTTTATCTTTTAAACAAATTCATAAGTATCATGAAGTTATAGAACTAGAGGAGGCCTCAAATTTATTTTTAAAAGGGTGAAATTCCCTATCCAATGGCTCCTAAAATAAGTTTTCACCATGAGACTCATTTTTTCTTTACTTTTACCCTAGTCTAAAAGTTTCTCAAAGAGGTTTTTGCTTTGGTAACTCAATGTTTGATTTTTTTGTTTGTCACTAAGTAAGTTCACCTACTCTCCAAAATAGGTATTAAGTCTAATGTAATATAAAATCCCTATTTATGATCACCAAGTGGCAAGTTATCTTTGAGTCCCATGAATTCATAAATTGCCTCATCATTATAAAAATCATCTAATGGTATATATGAGTCTTGTTGGTCTTAGTAGATAAATTAGGGATGATAGAGGAAAAGAGGGGAATAATATGGCATAATAGTAATGGTATAGATCATATTGAGGTTTAATAAATTTTTATCAGCCAACTCATAAAAATTATATAATATGAATCTATGTCATTTTCAACATTTTCCATGTTAGATGATAAATTAGAATCACTCTCGATATCTAAGGGGTCATCCCTAGGAAGTTTATATTTAATACCTCAAGTTCCTTTGTGTTTATAAATTTATATTGGCTCAATAAGTCCTTTTTGTTTATCCCCTAGGCATTTTCCCTTGTAGGATTGATTATCCATTATCCAATTTGGATTATGATACTTTGTATTTTGGTAATAGGTCAAAAAAACATCATTGTATAACCATGAATCATCATCAACCTTAATGTGTTCTTGATCCTAGGAATTAGTTTTGATGAAAACCACAAATCCTTTTTTGATGAGAACCATCCTTTCTATGTAATTCCATTTTTATATTTTGTGCTATAGGTTTACCACATGATTTAGGCATTTAAGGTAGCTTGGATATATGGAAAGCATTGCCAATTTTGTATTCCCCAAATCCTTTGTATTGAATAATAAAAAAATTATCTATTGTAGTAGGTGGGGTAGATGAAGTGGAGGTAAGGGTACTTGGATCCATATTCAAGTAATTGATAAACTATTACCCTATCCTTCTTGGGGATAGCTCTATGATGAAGTGATAGTTATAGATTTTGTATTCTAATTCCAAATGTTTACAAAATTGGTAGTGCTATAATTCACTAGGAATAGTAACTTCTAACCTAGCATGGGGGAACTTGATTCACTAATGGATAGTCAAAGGTACAACATGCACTTCATGAATTCATGGTTTCCAAAGGATCTAGTTATAAGATAGTTATAAACCAAGAAAATGGCCTAGATTATCATGGGTTAAAGGCCCAATGATAACATGTAAATAAGTGGTACAATGATATTCCCACTCTTCTTTATCATAAGATTTGATAGTGATGGTATCTAGCTAAAGGTCTAATGTTGTGTGGCTTAAGTGTTTGACCGAATTCAAAATTACAATATTTAGCCCTAAACCATTATTTATGATGAATCTTTTAAATTTATACTGGGAAATGATTGATTCTATGTATAGTGACTTATTATGAAAAGGTCTAAGGGATGGCATATCCATTTAATCAAAGGTGAGTTATTCATAGGGGGCTAGATAACTCACAAGTGTTTAAAATTTATGTTGGGGGATCAAACCAATAATAGATTACAATTGTGACAGCAATAAACGTGAAATTAAATTAGATTGACAAGTAATTAGAATGATAATAGCAAGAACAAGAGATACAAGAAAACACCTGGAAAACTTGTATTAACAAACTCTTTACAAAAGGAATACAAATGAAGAAAGCTTCTTTCTTCCACACCTCTCCTAGATGTATAGATCTCTCAATAGATCTCTATTCCTCAAGAGCTCTCTCGCAAGAACAATCAACTCCAACAAGCTTGGATTGATTCAATTCTATACTATTCTTCACACACAATGAATTACAATAATTCACTCTCTACAACAATAACTACTACAATACAATAAGCTAGGAAGATCTAATTCTTCATATAGAATTAGGAGACTTGAGCATGTACTTCCAACAAACAGTTAAACCACTTAAACAAGGGCTCTCTAAAAATAGTAATGCCAATAATAGAGACGCGAGCTTGAGTCTACAACTCAAACTTATCATGCAAACACTCGCTTCTGTCCACGAAAATAGCTTTCTGGACACGCAGGTAACCGGCGCGGTTCCTGCTGCTTGTCTGTGACCATCATCGGCCGAACTTCTGCCGACATCAGCATCTCTGCAACTGCCTGTGACCGACGTCGGTCGCTCCTGACTGACGCTGGTGTCTGTGTAGACCCGAACCTGATAAACTATGCTCCTTGGTGAAGTTTTTAGCTCCACACCCTAACAATTTATTAGGTGTAATGTCACTTGGAACCTTAGATTGACTTAGAAGCTCATTTCATATATTCTTATGGATATTTTATGTATGCAAAAGTTTTAAAATAAGAATTTATGTTGATGTCTCTTATAATTATTCCATGATATCATAAGACGTGTCATTAATAGGATCAATTGTCTTGGTATTTTGAGTAAGAGGACCTTGAATGAGATTTTTAGAGGAAGAAGGCATAAGACCTTAAATGGTGCTTTAGGGCATCAAGTTGAGATTATGAAACCTCAAGTTAGTAAAACATTACTATAATTAGAAGAACAGGAATGAAGTCCTAAAATGATAAATCTTGGTTGTTGAGTGGTTTTTGGGCCATTATGATCCAAAGGAGGATTATCAATAAATAGAGGTAGAGGTCATAAAATGGATGACATAGATAATTAAATATTATTATAAATTGGCTTAGGATTGATCTTAATGGTAACAATGCATCCACTAGTGATGTGACCTAAAACATTGTATTCATAAGGGACACTTTTATAATTGACTTGATTGAAATGGGTATACTGACCTTGATTCTAGTGTTGTTGCTATTAGTTCTATCTATGATTATGATTGTGAGGATGTTGATTCTAATTTTGATTATTATTGAAATTATGATATATAAAAATGTTTTGATAGATAACTAAATATTTATTAGATGCCATAGCCATATTATCCAACTCTATCTCACCACTTTCAATAAAATATTGAATAATATGGTGAAGTTGCACACATATTTGAAAGAAACATCCTTTAACCTAATAATAATCATGAAAGTCATTCTCATTATACCAATGAGGTTTAGGCTAGTCTTATAAAAATAGTTGCGGTAATTGATAAAGTATCATGTTGGCAAAAACTAAATTTTAGAAAACCATCTCAATAGGCTTTCCAAGATTACTAAAAAATTTGTTCTAATAATGACCTCTTCTTAGAGGTGGTCTTTACAAAGTGAGAGGTTGAGTAGGTGGGTATGATTGAATAGGTGGTGGATGCATCATTTGCACATCATGATTTAGTTACCTCATCTCATATGATATTTCTATTCTTATTGAATGGTTTAGGCTTCTCTAGGGTACTTGCTTATACTTTTGTGAGAGATTATGTTTGAGCCTTACTTTAATCTTGGTTTTGAGAGTAAATCTTGATTATCTATTTCTCGATGAGAGATTGATCAATATATATTCTTTGGAAATAAATTATTTAAATATATTGGTGCAAATAAGCTTGAGGTTATGAGAGACATCAAATTATACATTACCAATGAACATTACAACTAATTATTTATCAAGGTGATTATGTGGGATTCTATTGGCTAATGAGTACCACCATTATATATAGTTAACAAATATTTCTCCTCCTTGTTGTTTAGTTTGACATAGATAAACCATAGTCAAATCACATTTGATATTTAAAGAGAAGTGTTTCATGAATCTCTTAGACATATCATCAAATTTATTATAAGAATTATTGGGTAGACCAAGAAATCATTCTAAGGCATGCCTAGTCAAACTACATGGAAATAAGTGAAGTAGGTATTTAGGGCTATACAAAAATTATTAACATGAAACAAAAAATTATTTTAGATGCTCGTTGGGATCACCTTTTCCTTTGCATTTCTCAAAGTGATGAGTAAGATATATTTTAAGATAGCTCATATCAAAAGGATAAGAGCACATGTCATCCAATTTAAATTTCTTACCTAGATTTATTTATTGAATAGATTAAACTACATCTTTGACCTCCTAAAAATATTGAAAAGTAGGACCAGAGTGAGAGGAAGTGGGAATTTTTTTTTGGGTATTCAAAGGTACAGTACCTTGACTCAGATAAAGAGGTGACATAAAATATTAGGGAATGTGTACATGATTATTTGTACCATGAATATTCACTCTTGGATTAGAGTTGTATTACTGATATGGGAATTGTTATTGGTGAGGAACATGTTGCTAAGTGTGGTGTTGATTTACAATTAACTAAGGCCTAAATGGAAGAATGTGGGAATTCAACATAACTTGTTGTGATTGTAGGGGAATATATTGTTGATTCCTAGGTGTCATACCCAAAACTACATCTCAAACACACATTTTTTTTTTACTAACACTCTAATGAACACACAAAATCCTATGAATATAGAGGTAGTAACAGTAATATAGAATACAAACTCAAGTGAATACATAAACACAATACCACATATTATTCATGACCCAAATGAGTATGATTCAATGTACTATGCAATTCAAAATGCACAAAGAATCTAAGCTAAAATATAACCTATATTAGTTATTAGTGACTCAGGTACCAACCATCTAATATAACACAAATCTCAAATGACATGAAAGAATGCATGGACACTTAAAACTGTACAGGTTTCAATCCTCTTTACAAATTCTTCATGAACCCCACAACCAATAAAAAATAAATTTTATAATTACACCTTCACAAACAAAAAATTTAAGAATAAATAAAACACATGATCAAATAGATTTAATGCTATAGTTAAATAGGTAAAAACACTCTTAAGGCTATAAAGGTTCAATAGGGTTAAATAGGCTAAAAAATGATGCTAAAATAAACACCCAAATAAGGAAATAAATCTTAATAAAATAACAGACCAATTATGGGTACTAAAAAAATCACAACTAAAGTATTGTTTTAGTCTCAAGGTGAATGGAATGAAGAGAAATACTAGCATTTCAAAGATCATTTGATGACAAATTTTATCCTTTCTAAAAAAAGGGATAAATGGGGTATAATATGGACTTACTAAAAAAATCAAATGGTGACATAAGTTAAATCTAAATAAACCTAAGAGGATAAGAAACTCAAATTAATATGTTCAACTTTTGGTTTCTATAATACTAAATTAGACAATTAATTTGACACCCTTTCTAGAGTGACTTCGCAAATAACATTAGAATCAAGAGAAATCTCAAAGTAAACTAAATTTGAAAATGAGTTACTAAAAATAGTAAATGTATCCTAAAGAACAAAATAAAAGATCATATGATAACTTAAAATTATATTAAATCATTACCAACTTTCATTTTAGCTTATTAGTAAACTTAGATATGTTTGGTGGGTAGTTTAAAAATCAACTCTACTAATTGTATAGGCACAACATATGCACAATTTTGATGAATGCTTCCTAAAATGGGGTCACCAAACAATGACTGATAAATGAATAAATATAATTATTATTGATGATAATTTTTGTATGATAGTTTATTTTATTCCAAGTCTTGGTAGCATTAAAGTATGAGTTTAAATGATTAATTAAGCCTACTTAATAGGTTATTCTAGGCTCATTTTCCAATAAATGTCAACACATCCAACTAAATTATTTTGCAACTTAGAATTGAAATGCATTTATATAGGTTCCTAAAACATAGTGAGTGATTTTATTCTATCAATTTTACTTGAGTTCAACACAAAACAGTCATAATGAAATAAAATAGGGTTGCATTTCTATAATAATTGTACAATCAACCAAACACTAAACCCTTCTAAATATTTTCAAAATCAAATTTATTCTTTTGTTTGGATGCTCATTTACAAAAAGTGAACTATTTTCATAAACAAATGTATTTTTTCAAAACAATGCCATTAGATGGTAAGGATATACCTATGAGGATATTTCTATTATTATTTTAAGGTAATGCCAAAATCTGAGGTCGTAACTAAAAAAATTACTCAAGGCAAGCTTTTAATTACAGAAATAGAGGTTTGTATACAAGTTTAGGTATATATTATTTTACATCTTAATTTTACACAATCATATACAAGAGAGATAAATTTTTAAAAGTTTGTCTTAATTGGAAAAAAAACAAGTAAAAATCTTTGTATACAATACAATAGAGAATATCATGAAATATCAATATGTTATTACTCAAGTGAACTTAATTCTGGCTGTACCTATATTACAATAATATCAAAGTAATGCATCAATGCTAAGATGACAAGAATAAATTGATATAATCTATAAATCATTTCAATATTAACCAATTTAAACCTTTCTATGATATAACATAGCTCTTCACCTATTTAAAATTGATTTAAAATAATCAACAATAAAATCAAGATAGAATAAATTATTGTTCAATATGCTCTTTCAAACTGAAATGAGATTATCCCACAAAGAGATAGTATTTAATATTCATTATTCAATACTAATAGCTAAATTTATTATACCAAAGCCGTCATACTCCATCCATTTATTCTCATAGTTAGGTGATATTGTATGCTAATTTTTGAATAATTAACTTAGCTATGAAACATCTATTTAAAAATAAATATTTTGACTTGGAATAAGAAAGGATTATAATTTCTCATGATAATTTGTAAGAGATAATTCACACTAATTAATTCTCTTTGCATCACTTCATGTGAAGCTTCTCCCTATAAGGATGTTATCCATCCTGCCAAAACTAGTATTACACTCAATCTATAACAAGATGGTGATTACTATATCCTAAGGCAACATCATTTATCATCACAATTATAGATTAATAATATGTTTATACAGTACTTGAAATCCACTACCTCCATTATAATATAATTAATGTCCATAAAAATATTAATCATAATTTTGGTATAGATCAGAATGGAGCAAAATTGCTTATGATGATATGCAAGAGATAATTCCTATAAATTTAATCACTTCACTACCTTTCACATAGAGTTTCTACCTACTTGGATGTGTTCTTACTTTCCAAAACCTGGATGAAAATTGGTCTTCAAAAAATATGTAAGTTATTTAAACTTGAGATATTCATTATTTCAATAAATTAAAACTAATCTCTATTTAAATACTTTCATTATACACTGCCACCAATAAAATGAAATTTATTTCCTTTAGAAGTCATGCTATCTATTATAATTCCATTCAAATACTTGCTACCAAACATTTAAAAGATTAATCACTTGGATGGGATTATAACTAATTATTTTCCTCTCATGTGGGGCATAAAAACTATTCCTCTACAACTATGCCTAAATAAGGGAATTAAATACATTAAAATTTCCTAAACATGGGTGCCATTCCCTTGGAAGTAGTCATGTGCAACGACCATTATCTGTAGGGGAATTTTCACAATATTGAGGGTCTAAAAAAATTGACAACCATTCAAAAATGTCTTACCACTACAAGAAGAAAGTAACACAATGATTTATATACATCTAATATATTCCCGATGTGGTACTAAAAATTTATAAACTATCTGAAATAATTTAAATGCCTTATATCTCCTATTTATAACAAGCTTCATTATAATTCCATCTCAAAATATAATTTCTGAACATATCATACTCAATTAGCCAAAGAAAAGGTGTTAAAATGTAAAGGATAGCATTTCACAAAACAAAACACATTTCAAGCCATCATTAGGTAGGATTTAACATAAGAACCATATGACTTGGTTTTGAAATTATCCAACAAACCAACAAGGAGAAGCATGGCACCATGCATAAGTGTTGTTAATCATATTCATTTGATATATGTAACACCATATAATTTCAACATAGGAAAAATAAATAAAAACCACTTAATAACCTGCAACTGAATATTGTTAACATACTTTTTACATTTATTAAATGAGTGTCATCCAAGCATGGGTAGATCTCTATATTTAAGGAAACAACACAAGATGGATGCTTCAATAATTTACACTAACTTCATTTATCTACCTACATACACTAAGCAATTATTCTTTTACCTATTTTGATTAATGATTGAAATGATCAAATTAAATATAATAAAATATTTACTTTCCTATATAAGGATCTTAGATCTACTTCTTATCTATTGTTCCAAGCTTTCTTAGCATTTAATTTATCCTTTCCTCCTCAAAAGGCTTGCACAGATTTAACTTCCTTGATTTCTCAAGTGCCATTCTCCTTTGACCAAGATAAAGATGGGTTTGGTGTAAAATTAAAGGCATGGGAGTATGGGATGCTAGCCTCCCTAATATGCAAAGACAAAATTGTGAAATGATGGACTAAAATTCTACCTTCCCTCTCTTATATGCTATTTGACTCCCCAACAACTACTTTGATCTAATAAATTTTGATTAGATGGACATGGATATCTCCACCTAGGCACCAACCAGGATAAGGAGATAAAAGGTAAAAAATAAATAGATGAAAAATTCTATAGTAATTTATCCATTCTTCCTTGAAGATTGACCAACCAACCATAATTAATTTCTATTTGCTCCTCATGGCGTATTTACTTGGCAGATAAGAGTAATGTGTTGGTGGTCAAGGCATATTCATTAAAGAAAACAATGAAAAAAATTACAAATTCTCTACTTATGTATCCCACCTATATCTTGTTTGCTATGCCAATTTACATTGGTCTACCAATCTTACCCCACACAAGATAGTGGAGAATAAATCATAAAGTTTTATCATTGTTTAAAATAAGTAAATATTACTCACTAAACTACTAGAGTTATAATAAGATGCTTTATAAACCATTTTTTTATAGTATTTATTTTAGATGATATTAATTTAGGATATTTGACCAAAACTCAAATAAATATTCACATGAAACACCATCATTCATATACCTGGACTAATCCTAAGTCCTTCATGATTATACATGACCACCGAACATTATTTCATAAAGAGATTTAAAAACAAATACTTAACTAATAATCACATTATTTAAGTAATATAGACTAAAGGGTAAAATTGGCCTATGGCCAATCATGTCCTCTAAATGAGGTTACTCAACATGGTAAACATGACTAAGTGGTGTCTTAATCCAAACATTGGCACCTTAAACCAATGTAACTTTCCCATATTCACTATCATCATAGTGGGGTCTTACATTCTCCCCCTCATATAAGATAGCATCACCCTCAATGCACCAAAATATTCAAGTGGTGAATTCTACCATAATCATAATTATAAGCCATCACAAGGCATACAAAAACTTAGTAACACAAATACAGATAATTTTTCCTTAAACAATCTCCAAATTGGCCACATAAAAAATAACTATCAAATTTCCAAAAATACCATTGAAAAAATTACTAAACCATTGTAAGATACTATGTATAAATACATGCCATCCTATGGCAAAAGTAAACTATGATGTGATAAGTGCCAAAAATAAGTGCCATCCCATGGTAATAACATACTAGGCAAACTAAGAAATACTAATGACCCAATAGCCATAATGATCAATAATGTTGATTGAAATATGAATAGCCTCTAAAATGATCAAGTGAGAACAAAATTCACTCTAATGTAAGTCATATTGTCATTCACATTTATCATTAACCAAAAAAAACCCAAAATCCTCTAAGGTGAGCATGAGAGTTTTGATACCTATTTGATATATAAATCACATTGAGAAAAATGTTAAGTGTCAATTTGTGGTGAAATTACACTTCTAAGATAAATTTCCATCCAAAGTCATACCGTTTTGAGTAAAACTAAGCAATATTAACCCATACTTAATCATACTAAATCAAAAATCAAACATATATGCCAAGTGACCAATCAATCACTATAATTAAACCACCTCTTTAGACCTCCCAACTAAGAAACATATCTCCAAACAAGACCATATATATATATATATATATATATATATAACCACCACATCTGGTGGGGTGGGAAGGATGGTATCATGAACCTACATGACAAGTTCCCACCTTGACCCACTGGATATATTCCAAGATACTTTTCTTCTCCCATACCACACCACATATATAACAATTATGCACATACGAACACATGTGAAACCAACACCAACAATCATCAAAATAATTTTTAAAATTAAATTCATCATGCAAAAGTAAAATCAATAAAGAGAAACTAAGTGGAAAAAAACTAACAACAATCTTTATTATCAATCAATTGATTAAAATATTTGAAGATAAGAAAAATAGTACTAGTTTTAATTCAAATTAAAATAAGGTGTGCAAATAAATTAAAATGGAATTTGGTAAAACATAGGCAAAAATAGATCACATTATGAACTCTATGTGACATGGTAAATCAGCCAAGGGTAAAAGAAATAAGGTAAGAGGGCATTGGTGATCCACTATCCATATAGAGAATCAAACTACTTCATCAGCATATGGATATGGTCCATTGACCACTACCACTATGAAAATAGTCCACTAGGCATCTAGAAAATTGAAATGCATCATTAGCATAGGGATATGGTCCACAATAACAAATCAACTGATGAGGATGATGGAAAATAATAAATAGAAACTTATGTATATAGCATCCTAGTGCTATAAAAGTATCACATTAACTATAATGGCTCACATCTCTAGCTATAATGTAACCAAATTGTTGTCAACTATCATAACATAGATAACAACCTTGTTGAAACATAACTCACTAAAAGTATATGGCCAAAGTACTGTAAAGTGAAAATTGTTTGTATGTCTGAGTGTTTCTTATTAAAAACTATCATGTGTTGTAATATTTGAACTATCAATATAATCCATCCAATCATCTTAAAGAACAAATTTTTGAATTAATTGCACTACTCATCAAACCATTGTTAAGAATATAAAACACAAAGCAATATTAATGAATTAAAGATGGAAATAAAATGCAAAAAACACAACATAATAGAGACATAGATTTAATGTGGTTCACCCAATATGGGATGCATCCACATAGAAATAGCTAGTCCTTATTATTCAATCCAACAAATGAAGGGAAAAACCTACAATACAACCACTACAATATCCTCTTCATTCACATAAAGTGTGTTGTCATAATTACAATACCCTCATATCAAAATGAGTGTTACATATAGGGAAACAATTCATAAACATAATTTCTAATGTTAGATTTGCAACCTAATAGTAAATGGTCTAGATTTACTATGAAATTATTATATTTTATAGTTCATTTTTAAAAAATTTTGCTTTAAGGACACTAACCCTAAGCCCCTACCATGGGGGCTCCAAAATATTAGATCCTCATGGTGACCATAGTGGGGGGCATTGCTCCCCCACAACCCTTCTATCAAGAATTGATCATAATAATAATATTAGGCTCCACCAGCCAATAATATCCCACTTGGAGATTGACTATTGTAATTCCACCACTACAACTTTTCCTTAGAATTTTCTTCGAACTTTGACCCTGGCATGTTTTTCATCTTCCTTGTTATCCTTGAAGACCTATTGAAGCTGAACAACTCTCTAGCTTATTTTTAGTGACTACCTTTATTAGCATATCTATAGGATTCTGACTCATATGGATCTTTTCCAACTTTAGTAGACCATCCTCCAAAATTGAATGAATGAAGTGATACTTAAGTTATATATGCTTGGTTCTTGAGTGGAATGTTGAGTTCTTTTCTAAATTAATCTCACTTTGGCTATCACTGTACAACCTACAATCTTCTTGCTTATGCCTCAACTTTTTTATGAACCATTACATCCATATCATCTCCTTGCTAGCTTCTAATGCTGCAACATATTCTACCTCTATAGTTGATAAATCAATTATTTTCTATAGTTTTGAAATCCAAATAACTTTTGTATCACCAAAAGTGAAAACATAATCTTTGTTGCTCTTCATGCTATCTAAATATCTAACCAAGTCTACATCAACATATCCTTGTAAGGTAATATCTAAAACTTCATAGCATTATTTTTTATTAGTGGTCCCTCTTAAGTACCTAAGAATCCACTTGACTGTATCCCAATGCTCTTTTCCTAGATTATTCATAAACTTGATAAAAAATCCCACTACATGCATAATATCTAGTCTCATGCACACCATAGCATACATTAAACTTCTAACTACTGAAGCATATATAACTTTATACATGTAATTGATTTCTTCCTATGTTTTAGGACATTGTTCCTTGCTTAATTTGAAGTGGCCTCCCAAAGGTGTACTTATAGGTTTTGCATGTTGCATATTGAACTTGACTAACACCTTATTTATGTACTCTTCTTGAGATAATGTCAATTTTCCATTTTTCTTATCTCTTGTTAATCTCATACCAAGGATTTTCTTTGTAGCACCAAAATCCTTCATTGAAAATGAATTTGATAATTTTATTTTGAGATCATTTATATCTTACATGTTAGACCCTAGAACAAACATGTCATCTACATATAATTACAAGATAATATAACTACCATTATCTAATCTCTTAAAATAGACATAGTGGTCAGAACTCATAAACATGTCAAATTTCAAATACCACTACCTTGGAGCTTGCTTTAGACCATACAAATTTTTCTTCAACTTGCACACCATTTTATCCATACCTTTTACTTCGTATCCCTATGGCTGATCCATATATATTTCCTCCTTCAAATCACCATGAAGGAAAGTAATCTTCACATCTAACTATTCAAGGTGCAAACCTTCTACTACTACCAAACTTAAAATAGTTCTTATGGAAGTCATTTTTACAACTAAAGAAAATATTTCATCAAAATCAATACTTTTCTTTTGTGCAAACCCCTTTACAACAAGTTTGTCCTTGTACCTATTTTTGCCTCCATATTCTTCCTTCAACCTATAAACCCATTTATTAGACAATGCTCTTTTACCTGAAAGCACTGAACCAAAACCCAATTTTAGTTATGTAGCAAGGAGTACATCTCCTCTTTCATGCCTTTCTCCCACTTGTTTTTGGTTTCTACCTGCATTTCTTCTTCATAGCTTTTTGGCTTACCACCATCATTTAATAATAAATAATAAAGTGAAGGAGAGTATCATTTAGGGAGTTTACTTACTCTGGTAGATATTATAACTGCACTCTCAAGAGATTGAGGTAATTTTTGTTCTATTTATTTCACATTCTAATTTTTTGGCACTTTTGGAATTTTATTTCCTATGATTTTATCAAGTACTACATATTATGCATTTGGATTTTTTTGTTTCTTTCCCTATAATTGATATTTTTACATTACCTTCTCATTAAAGATTACATCTCTACACCTAATGATTTTTCAATTTTCAAAATCCCATAAATGGTAACCAAAATTATTAACTCCATATCTAATAAAAGTATATTTCTTAGATTTTGCTTCAAGCTTGGTTCTATTTTCTTTATCAATATGTACAAATGCTTCATAAGAAAAAGTCCTTAAAAATGAATAATCTACCTTTGTACCTATTCATGCTTATTTTGGAATGCCACCATCCAAAGGACTTGAAGGGTCTCTATTTTTTAAGTAAACAATAGTATCCACAACATTTGCACAAAATTGTAAGGGTAACTCTATATGTAATCTCATGCTCCTTGCATGCTCCATGATTATCCTGTTCATCCTTTCTGACTAACCTCTAACCTATTCTTTCTTGAATTGTCATGGGAGATAAGAAGTAACATTAATAAAGTTTGTTGAAGATCTTTATGCATTGATTTGATTGTTTGATCACTTGAATTCCTCCTCTTGTAATATGGCATAAAAAGGTGAAAACTTAGTTTTGCCTTAAATAAAATAATTTTTCTCTAAGGATGTCCTCTCAACATCATATTAGACTTAAAACAAGACAATTGAAGACATAAAACACTCTAAAAGACCTAGTTTAACACATTTAGCTTGCATTTCTCTCATTTCTTTGTATCACTCAAAATAGGTAAACCTCATGTGAAAAAATATATGAATCATCTTGGATAAATAAAGACATTTTTTAGGACTAAGTATCCCCTTACATCTCCATACCAAGTTTCAAGACATGAAACCAAGTTGAAGTGTCCTTTTTTCTAATATTCTCTCTCCTTTAGGCTTCAATTATGCCTCCTTGACTAGAAGCTAAGATTTTACACCATAATCACACACATGTGAAACCCAAAAAAATGTTTTATTTACTTTACACATGTTATAACCATATTACATTCCAAATTTAGGCTTATAAAACCTTGTGTAAATAGGCAAACTAAGAAATGGTAAAAAAAACTAGCCCTTTCTCAAGCCTATTTTGGACTACCTTGAAAACCCAGATCTATAAGTATACTTTCAGGGTAGTTTATACAAAGTTTTAGACTTGAACAAGTAGAATACATCTAAAATAATCCTACCAAACCATTTTCATGTATCCATGATCCTTTATACCCTATTTTGAGCTTAAATATTCACAAAAGTATAATATTTTTGAATCCATGACACTCACCTTGATTTTTTCCCATGGTGTCCTTTGCCATTCATCTTCATAAGCATTTTGCAACCTTTATTTTCTAATTCCTAGGGTTCTTTGGCAATCCGATGTTAGTGACCCTAATGTCTATATTTAAGTTATCTCTTCCTTATTTTTTGAACTTAAATCTTATAAAATTTTGTGTCTAATATTCTATAAGTCTTTCATGTCCCTTTATCCTTCAAATCTAACTCATACTAGTAAAATTCATCCATATTCCTAAGTAGGCTTGGATAGTCCCATTAAGCTTGTAGGATTCTATGATTGAGAAATTCTTTTTTCTCACTATCATAAGAAAATAAAACCACATGAATGTCCCTTTGAGGTTATAACACCTTCTCAAGGTCCTCAAGTTCTCATACAACCCTCCACCAAATAGAATTTCATCATTAAACTATACATACAAGTTTATATGTGTGATCTTAGTCTAGACAAGCCTCTTAATCTTACCATATATTTCACTAATTTAAAGGTTCATATAAGGTTATGATATCATGAGAGAATCATTATTAAATGATTTTGTTCTTCCCTCGGATGTTTTTATGCAAAAATCAAGTATGCATCTTCAATTTACAAATCAAGATTATAGGTGATGAAAGTTGACTATGTGACTACAAGTAAAACTTTATGTGTTTCTTAGTGGACAAAATTCTCCTTACCTTACTCCTAAAGTAGTTTCAATACCTCATCAATGCTTCATTGAATCCATAATCAATTTTTAGAGTTCTTTTAGGTTTTTTTTCACCTTAAATAATGTAGTCATGTAAAATGTAAAATTATGGAACTTCAGTATGACTAAGACACTAAATCCATAGGTCTTCTTGTAGGCTCACACAACCCTTCTAGGATACTTATTTCATTTATTCCTAGTCATCCAAAACTTTCTATACTTATCCCTTTTAGGTCTAGATCTTACCCCCCAAGCCTCATCCCCTTAAGAAAATAACACCCAAATATGATAGGAGAATGAGAACCTAGGTTGTCCTATTTTTGGTGTTATTATCCAAGTTCACTTTTTATCCTAACGGTCAGATTCTTCTAGTTCCTTATCTTTTCTCTTGTCGACCTAACATGAATTCATTTGACCCATGATCATCTATTTCCATATAAAAGGCCATTCTAAGTCCATTTAGAAGGGTTGACACTCATTTAAAAGAGAGACACAAGAATACAAGAAAGTACACTCGAGTACTCTTCCCTATTCTTTGTACACAATCTTCTAACATTATTTCAAGCTTACTTAAGTCATTGCACCAGTCTATAGCTAGCTAAAGCACATCCAATTTTTCATTCTAGTTGCATTGATCATATATAAATTGCACCAAATACTTTAATGGGAGAATTACATTATCTTGATCCCTCTTCAGAGTATTGGTATGTAGGTAGTGTGCCCACATATGGGGTGTGAAGTGTATCCAGTGTATCCTTTACACACTAACCCATTCTCTCTCTTTCTATGTTTGTATTCAAGTTCAAGAAACAAGAGATCCTAAGAGTTTTAAAGATTAAAATAGGTACATAGTGAGCTTCATGAGTTCCCCAACCCTAAAATTTTAGTGATAGGGTAACATAAGCATTTTGAGCAGAACCGAAAAAGTTTTTAGCCTCAAGAAATAGTGATAGAATAGGACTACATTGCTAGACAGTAGGGTGTCCTATTTTTAGTGCTCCTATCCAATCAAGAAATGAAGTCTAGAGACCTATTTTGACTATGTCTTAGTCCAGATCAGTCAAAATAAGCTAATATCTAACTTCTCTCAATTCTTGCTATATTTAGAAAAGGCAAAAATATAATCTATTTACACATATTAGTAGGTTAATAAAAGCATATTTATTTACCAATTTACATACTCAGTCCCTTTATTATTTAGGAATATAACTCTAATATTCTAAAAATAATAAAACATTTGGTGAACTTGACTTATGCTGATGTTTAAAATTGTGCTTGTTTCTAACACCAATAATGGGAAGTTTCAAGATGTGGGACTTGTGACTTGAAACAACCTCCAAATTTTTAAGAAGTTGGTCTCTTCTTTATATCAAGTGTATACTAGGAAAAGGGATAGGAATTTTAACAGAAACACAAATGCAAGAAATAAAATCTAACTATGGCGATGCACCTGAATGTAATTCAACCTTAATCCTAAGCACAATGAGACTATATGTAAGATTCAATTACATTTAAGAGCAAACATGGCATGCTCAATGTAAAAAATGAAAAACAATAGAAATAAAGGCTCACAGCATAGACTACCTTTTGTAATGATACAAAAATATCAACAAAGGCACAGGGTTCAATCTTCTTATTTGAATTCTCTAGTCACATAAGAGGCATAGAAACATGCACAGTTACATAAACTTTCCAACTTAAGAAAATGGAACAAAGGCAAATGATATTCCTAATCATAGCTCTAGAAAGTCTAAACTCTTGACAACATAGCCTAGACTACTTTTGCAATGACATAGAAAATATGAACAAAGGCACATGATTCAATCTTCTAATTAATTCTCTAGTCACATAAGAGGCACAGAAACATGCACAATTACATAAACTTTCCAACTTAAGAAAATGGAACAAAGGCAAATGATATTCCTAATCACAGCTCTAGAAAGTCTAAACTCTTGACAATAATTCTCTCAAAAAGTTCTCTCTGATATATGATGATGATTTGGTGATCTCTGCACCTCTATTTATAGCCTTGGATTCACTCTAGATTGTCTGTATGTTCCCAATCTAACATCCCAACTAAAATCTAATCGAACTGGAAGTGTCTAACAAAAGATATTTCTTAGATTCTAAAACGCTCTATATTCTAGTAGTTCATTAGTTGAAACAGATTGCAAGACACTCCCTTCTATTAAATAGAAGAGGACACTTGGCCAATTCCTTGAAAACCTTCTTATTACTTAGGAGACACCAGAGAATGACACTTGTCATGTTCTGCAGCCTTACTAAAGACACACAACGCTCTCCACTTTACTTATACTCTTACTATATCTTCACTCAGGGATGTTCCACCTTTGACACCTATTGTAATCTGCTTCTCTGAAACTTTAACAACTTAACAAAAATAAGACCCACAACATTTCTTGCTTGAGCAACTTTTAAAAAGGGGCATAGGGATAAGTGGCAATCTCCGCTTTACTTAACTAGGGATATGTGGCAACTCTGTTGCTTTTAGTTACCTTTTGAGAAAACTACAAAAGGTGACACATGCTAGTCTCTGCTTTACTCTATTTATATTATAGAAATAATCAGGACTCATTTCATATTTACATGAATAGTGACACTTGGCAGCTTTTGCTTACTTCAGAAACAAAACCTGAGACCCACCATAGTCTTTACTATATCAGTGAAGAACAATGAAGATAGTTCAGATCTCAACATGTGGTAGCTTTTGCACTCTTTAGCTGGGATACATGGCATCTTGTATCACTTTTATAAAAGAAAATTGAAACCTTCCATGATTGCCACTTGGTGCTTTCTACCTGAGCCTGATACTTAGCTTGTTGAAACCTTCCACTAAAAAGAGATTTGAAATGCGGATGCCAATATGAAATGTGGATGCTGGCACTTATCGTGTTTCACTGAGTTACTATGAGATACATGGCACATCCTGACCAGCTTATAAAAATTATGAAAGGTGCCTTGACCGATGACACTTGGTACCTTCTACTCAATTTTGACACTTAGACAAAAATGAATCAAAAGGAAATCAAGCCCATGCTCTGTTTCAAAACTTCACCATCTAGAACCAAAGTATGTGGGAACAAATTTTTTGTAGTGCATGATTGAAAATCAAAATGAAACGTATAGTGTTTTTTACTCTACAGTTATTGGCAACCCCAAGGACTTTTGAGCCTTCTCAAAAAGAAACCACAACTCCTGCTAGAACAAAATTTCAAAATTACAGCTTCAACAATGCTATTTGGTAGGTGGACCACTCATCATTAGATAGATAACCCTTTCTTATTCTACAATTCATTGAAAGCTAAATCAAGGTTAATAATATCCTTGTGTTAATTTTTTTGTAAAATCTGAACTGTAGCCTTTAATTTGAATTCAAGCTAGGAAAAAGGAATCAAGACACCTTTTACTTCAGGGACTAATGAATCATCCCTTAGATCCTAGAAAACTATCTAATCATTCTATTTGGCCAATAACAAAGGTTCAATTTCATCAACCATTAACACCATGTTGTCATCAAGAAAGGGAGAAGGAAGACCTAATTGCACTAGATCTTCAATATGTTGTTTCATTTCATTGATTCCTTCTTTCATGACATCTATGAGCTCTCTGCAACTGATGGCTATGAAATTGCAACTAAGAACCTCATTCACTCACTTAGCAACAACCATTCTATTCTCAATTCCTGCTACTGATAATGTTATATCCATTACATCATAAATCTTTTACAGTAATGTTTCAGAGTCCATTACTCTCCCAAAAACTATAGCCAGAGTGTTTACAATTAAATTCTCCACCTTTTTGCATAATTTTTGTGCATTTAGTAGGAAGGTGAGAGAAGGCCTGAGATGAATAATCTTTGAGGAGATTCTTTTCCACATGGATTCATAGAGCTCCTTCACCAGACTTAACACTCTAACATTCTTTGGCCTATTGGCTAGCTCTAGTGTCAATTGTGTTTCTCTCTGTTGCTCAGCTTGAAATTGGGCTTGTATAGTCATGATATTATTTTGTTTAGCTAGTAGCTTTTGTTGTAATTGAGTAACCTGCAATAGGTGTTCCTCACATTTTTCTTGCAATGCTACCTTTTCGTGCCTTAGGGTTGTTATTGCATCCTTTACTTGTGTTAGCCCTACCTTTAATGAATCATTTTGGGCTTGGACTACCTAGTGAGTCTAAAGAGAAATAGTATCTTGCAACTATTTATTTAGATTATCTATTTCATTGTCTTTCCTATTGATTTTTGTGGTTAAATAGTTAAAATTTACCTTTTCCTTGGCTAAATCAGCCTCCATCTTCTATAGCCTCCTTGATGTCTTCAAGTAGTCTTCAGCAACTACAAAAGTGGATTCAGTTAGCAGCTCAATTTTGTCTTGTGGCTTGAAGAGGGACATGTCAATGGCCACTACATTCATCATGTACTCCTCCAACTGCATCTGCTCAGTTGGCTTGATTACATTTGGTGACAAATGAACCACCATCAATTATTGCTGAATGGGGTCAAATTGTGACCATAGATGGGGTGTAGCCAATACCTTATTTTCCTTGATATTCTTTTTCTCTCTTTGGGCTTCCCTTGCCTTCCTAGCAGCATATACTTGGGTCTAGAAGGTAGAAGGAAAGGCAATGTGCCCACTTGCAAAAGGATGTCCCTGTGGCAAACCATATTGAATAGCCAATTGTTGGCTATGGGCAATCTAAGGGGAAAGTTTATTGGGAATAGAAGGGGAAAAATGAGGTAATTTTAAATCTTGAGGTGGCATAGATGGGGCAAAGTGAGAAATGGGAATGGTAGAGGTGGTAAGGGATGTCATCTAGCTAGATGGAATCACCATGCCAACAGGAGAAGAAAGAGATTGAGAAGGAGGAGGAATAATACTTACTTGAGGAGCAATTATAGTACTCTATAATTGGTGTTGTGGATTATCTATCTCCTCTTTTAAATCAAACTAAAACTATACCCTCTTTCACTTCTTGGGTGTCTCTTCTTTTGGCTGTGTTTCTTTTCCTTTCACATCTACTACTGCCGTTAGTGATGCTTGTGGAGAATTGGAAATTTCAATAACCAATGCCAATGGGGAAGATTTTAGTGGTGAATACACCACACTCTTTTTCTTTTCCATAACACTAAGAGATTGGGGCCAAACTGATATAGTTACTATGGCTGTAGTTTGCCCTGAGGCCTGTGACTCTTGGCTTGAACCTGCTTTGGCTTTTAGCTCTACACTTGGTGTCAACAAATTACTTGTCTCTAGGATAGATATAGGGGAGAGATGGCACTCATCCCAGAGTTCTTCCCATCTCTCATCTGAGTCCACATTCTCGAAAGAATGGGTTGTTTGACAAATTTCTTACCTATATTCCAGTAGGCTTCTATTTTCTCAGCACCCTAATCTTTATTCTTTAGTGTCCTTCTTAAGCCAGAAGTCATTCTGACTTTAGGATCATAATCCCTCTGTTTAACATAGAATGTTTCCCAGGGTCTATTTTGTGGAAGGGGCAAGTCTGTTAATTCAACATAAAATCTAGGAGTATCTTCTCTATGATTTTTCCTATTTTTCCAAAAAGGGTGACCTTCATGTGCAATTCTAGTTGCAACCTTGTTAGTCCTTATCCAGAAAGCTATGAAACCATTTAGGTCATATACCCATTTGTATTCTATTAGAAGGAAGCCCAAGAAGGCCAGCTTTTTAAGTAGCACAATCTCAACATCTCTAGTTTCCAAAACCATGCTGGTTGTCATGCATGGGAGGTCATACATTTTCCTCTTCTTCTTCCTAGAGCCATATTCATTATCCACTATAGATACCTGCCTGGTGATATCTAAGAATGCTAACCTAAGAGTCAAAATCTTAGGTAGCAACATTGGTTCCCCACAAAAACCATGGACTCTTATAATTGTATGGTGAGATCCAAAATAGAAATCACAAGGGATTGGGAAACTAGCTAGAAGGTTTGAAACAATTGGGAATAGTCTATTCATAACTGGTTTAGGGCTAAGGTGGAAAAAATTAGGGGTAACAAATAGTTCCTAGAATTCATATGGGTCACTAGTTTTTGACAAAATATGCATCCATGCAGACATAGGGGTGGTTCTTTGGAGATCAAAACTTGGGTCATACATACCATGATGCATATGTTGGGAAAAAAGGTCAGAGTTTTGATACATCATGAGGTGAAAAAAATAAGAAGAATACCTAAAAATCCCTTTTGATTTAAATTGGGCAAGTTGTTCCACCGTTGAGAAAGCAATTTGCTCAAAAAAGTTAAGCCTATACTCCTGAGTTTTGTCAACGGTCTTCAGCTTGAAGAGGATAGCTATTTATTCTCCATAAACTGCCATATCATCTTTCATGCCAAAGATGAAAGCCATCATCGATAGTGCATCTTGGCTAGCTTGTGCAAATTGGGCTCTTGCTGCAGGGAGTGTAGGCACAGTAGTGTCATCATTACCCATTTGCAATTCGGATCTCAAGAACCTCAACTAGGTATTGATGTTTGCCCACATTCTTTGCATTTTAGCAATATTGGGAAATGTATCTATGTTATCATGATATAGGGCTAACATATCTTTGATAGCCTAAAGTGTGATTTTCACCATGAATGGGCCCTATTAATTGGTGTTTGAGGGTGCATGGAACAAGTATGCACATAATTTGACCAAGTCAGGGCATGGATGTACAACTGGGACAATGAATTATGCCAATTGTGAAGTCCATATCCTCATGGCAAATGTCTCATATTGCCCTACTTTATCCCTCTATAGAAACCTTTGATGTGCCCCTTCTCTAAGAGTTTTACTACTTGCTCTTTGAAGGATTGGGTCCATGACTCCATCTGCATAATCTTATATCTTTGCTAGGTCACTTGCTTGACCAATTTTAGGGATTCTAGTCTATGGATAAGTCTTCAATGGTTGCATGGGAGCTAAATCATATGACTTACTCACAAGAAACTTATCAAGAGATTCATACATCCCAGCTCCTTATTGTGAAGACTGTGCTCCCTCCATCTCTATATCTTTTATGTGATAACTGGTATGAACTTTCTCAAAATAGAAACACTTTCACTAAAGCAAGTTTACTAGGCACTAAAAAAATGCAAGTAGCAAGATATTTTCTCACAAATTCAGGAATGTTTGAGAACTTGTAAGCTTTAACTCTTGCTAAGAGGTATTTATTGACCTATCAAGTCTCAAAATGGAATTAAACTCAAATAACCGTTAGTAAATCTTACTCAATATTTATGGGATAACGAGGCAAACATGTTATGCAAGTGGCAGCACAAGGTACCTTGGGGATTTCTAAAGATATGGGAGACATTCAATGCATTAAGAAATTTTGAAGATTTTGAAAAACTCTCTGAGTTGCCGACTATGTGTTCAAAGAACACTTATTTAAAAGAAAAGTGAGAAAACAAAAATGGGAAAACAAAGCAATACAAAAATGGAAAACTATCTAACTATAATACATTAACCAAGTATCTTTATCTCCCTCCTAGATCAAAAGAAGAATTTCTAAAGTCTCCTTCATGACAAGCTGGCTTATATTGACAGACAAGTGGTTGAATTGGATATAGCTCTTGTGACTTGCTCTTTGTGTATGCCACATTGATTTGCCTACATTCAAGTGAGTCTGAGTCAAACATGCTTCCAACATATATAAACTCTTCTTATCCTTGGAAGCTTATCGAATGCCAATTCTTGATACTGGCATGTCTTATCAAGAAATTAATGACTATTTGCTCATCAACAGAAGCCCTTTGATATATATCATTTATTGGCTCATCTCCTTCAACCTCAAACTTAGGTTATATTACATGATCATCCTCTTTAATGAATTCAAAATTATCAACCTCTCGAAAGGATAATTCTAAAAGTTTGCAATAATTTTGCATATGTAAATGAGTCTCAATGTTGTTTTGTTCATCTACAACCAGCTCATAACCTCCTTGAAAAATAGTATAACTTGACCCAATGATTTCAAATAAATCATTCAAATCATGATCAAGGAAATGTCCATGCTCATCCACATCATCTTGCAAAGTAAGAAGAAAGTCATAAATTATCTCTTCTTCATCAGAGATTAATGCATATGCTTATGACTTCTCACTTGAAACATGAAATTCATGTTGAGAGACCCGAGGTTTGATAGAAGAGTTATCTTTTGACTTTTCTTCCTTTAAAATGTTTGGAATGTTATGATCTTCATTAAATATGATGTAAGTACCCAGACCAATGGAGTCATAATTTTCATATGGGTCACTTTGCATCATAGCTAATAAATGATCATTTTCCTCTTCTTGATCATGTTCCATCCATTCAGCTAACTCCTCAACAAAAACCCTTTCTTCTTTATTCATCATAGCATGAGCTGCCTCTAACTTTGCAATTAGTTCATTTGTGATGTTATCCTTATATAATGGCTTAGATAATATCTTCATTTTTGAACAATATTTGGTTCTTAGGATGAGGTGAGACCAATCAAGGGACATATATCCTCCTATCTTGGCTATAAAGTCTCTTGATAAACATAGGCCAAATATAGGAGGTATATCTATGACTACTACATCTTGATTTACAATTATATTTGGACAAGTATATAATTGTAATGGGAGTTGTTTAATTCTCCCTATTATTTGTACTACTTTTCCATCTAGTTGCATGACCCCTTTAGTGAGTGGCTCATATTTTATCTTTAAAGCATCGACTATCTACTTAGGCATAACTGTAGTACTAGCCCCTGAATCTATCATTGCATTATGCAACAGTTTCTTGCCAACTATCAAAGTTAAATAGAAGGGATCCAGTTTGGATTTGCTTACCTCTGGTGTATTGTTCACTAGGGTTGTTGTTTGTAGATGAACTGTGTCTTTGAGATTTTCTTTTTCAGTAGGTCCTTCTTTGATAATAGTACATTTGGGCACTGCTTGGCCTTATAAAGCTTCTTGTAGTAGTGTCTTATGTTTAGGAATAGCCAATATATCCCATATTGATACTTGTGCTAGAGTCTTTTTCAATTGATCCACCACATTTATTGGTCCCAGAGTCTGAGTTCTTTGAAAATAAGGATATCTTGTTTTTTCTTGAATTTGTGTAGGAATTACTTGATTCTGCACTAGCTGAGGCACTTCTTGTCTGACAGCTATGTTTCTTTGTCCTTGAAATGGAGGATTCTCCATGACTTGATTATTTACAAATTCAAGCTGTTCCACCATCCTTCTCTTTGATCTAGTATAATAATCAGATTGCACCACTAGTTTCTTAGAAGTGGAAGCTTCATTCAAGAAAATTGATTCTTCATATTCAACCCATGAGAACAAGGCATGTTCTGGGGCTATTTCTTCCTCTTGTTGCAAAGACATCCCTTGCATTTGAGCCATTAAGACTAAATTTTACATACCATAAGACTGGTAGGCTTGATTGTCACAAGAACTTGCAAACTATCCATCCATTCTTCTTTGCTCTACCACCTTTTGTTGTAGATTACCCATGGGACAATCTCTAGGTGTATGAGCATTATTGCAAGGGAAACACGTGGCATTAGTGTTATCCACATAATTATTTTGCCCTAGAATAATCTCCCTATTTGAATTAGGAGGAATAGTCTGTGAAGGTGTAGGGACTGCAACTAATTGGTTTGCTGGCTGAGGGTTTTTTTGCCTTGGAGGACCCTGGTATTGGTTTGGCTAAGATGAAAATCTATTTCCTTGATAGCCCTAGTATTGGGGTTTATTATAAGTATTTTTCTATCTCTTTATATTAATCAGCTCATTATAAAATGTCCTCAAGATATTCTTGATATCATCCAGCTTAGATGATTGAGTGGGGACAATTTCTTTAGCAGGTGGTTGAGGATATGTGTACATAGACACAGGTGGGGCTATAGATTTAGGGGATTCTTGAGGTAATGGTAAGGAAATATCTAGAAACATGGGCATGGGAGGCCTTATAGACAACTTTCTAGCATCTATCAAATTATTTTTAGCTATGACTGCATAGTCATAAGCCTCTAGTAGAGTCTGACCTCCAAGTGACTGAATCATAATAGATATGCATGAATTTAAATCCTTAAGATAGAAAACTATAGCCATACATGGTAATGGTCTAGCTGTAGTAGGGATTCTTTCCCAAGTCTTTTGAAATATGGAATTGAAGTCAGTCATTGCTTCTTGTGGTGCCCTTTAGATGGTAATCAATTACTGTAATAAAGAAGACTTATCACCTTTCTCTTCAAATATTTCAAAGAAAAGATCTCTGAGCTGATCCCATGTAGAGATGGTATTTGGGGTCAAGGACTAGTACCATTCTAGAGCTTTCCCTTTAAAAGAAGTTTCTAATAATCTTATGGCGACATTTTGTTGTGTGACAACATGTATAACACAAACATCTGATACATCTTGTAGATGTTCTTTAGGTGTTTTAAAATCTTGCCCACTAAATTTGGGTAGAGCTTTCAAGGCATTGAGTGGGATAGGGTCCCAAGTTGATGGTGGTATTGGGAGAATCAAAGGACTACCAGTGTTCTAATTTGCATAATTTCTTGGGGCTATAGGGGCTCCCATATTTGCTCTTGGTATTGGTATAAACTGGTTGACTCTTCTTCTAGGACTAGTTACCAAAGGTGGTAAAAGAATACTTGGATTTATAGCAGACTGAGATCTGGTTACTAGTCTATAGCTCTGACTCCTTGTAGCTCTCTAGTTCATATGATTTTGAAAGAAAATTCAATATAGGGTCCCACCGGGCATGCCAAAAATTATTGATGTTTAAAATTGTGCTTGTTTCTAACACCAACAATGGGAAGTTTCAAGATGTGGGACTTGCGACTTAAAACAACCTCCAAATTTTTAAGAAGTTGGTCTCTTCTTTATATCAAGTGTATACTAGGAAAAGTGATAGGAATTTTAACAAAAACACAAATGCAAGAAAGAAAATCTAACTATGGCGATGTGCCTGAATGTAATTCAACCTTAATCCTAAGCACAGTGAGACTATATGTAAGATTCAATTACATTTAAGAGCAAACAAGGCATGATCAATGTAAAAGATGAAAAATAATAAAAATAGAGGCTCACAGCATAGACTGCCTTTTGCAATGATACAAAAAATATCAACAAAGGCACAAGGTTAAATCTTCTTATTTGAATTCTCTAGTCACATAAGAGGCATAGAAACATGCACAGTTACATAAACTTTCCAACTTAAGAAAATGGAACAAAGGCAAATGATATTCCTATTCACAGCTCTAGAAAGTCTAAACTCTTAACAACACAACCTAGACCACTTTTGCAATGACATATAAAATATCAACAAAGGCACATGATTCAATATTCTCATTAATGCTCTAGTCACATAAGAGGCATAGAAACATGCACAGTTACATAAACTTTCCAACTTAAGAAAAAATGGAACAAAGGAAAATGATATTCCTAATCACAGCTCTAGAAAGTCTAAACTCTTGACAATAATTCTCTCAAAAAATTCTCTTTGATATTTGATGATGATTTGGTGATCTCTACACCTCTATTTATAGCCTTGGATTCATTTTGGATTGTCTGTATGTTCCCAATCTAATGGCCCAACTGAAATCTAATCGAACTAGAAGTGTCTAACAGAAGATATTTCTTAGATTTTGAAATGCTCTGTCTTTTGGTAGTTCATTGGCTAAAAAAAATTGTAGGACGCTCCCTTTTATTAAATGAAAGAGGACACTTGGCCAATTACTTGAAAACCTTCTTATTACTTAGGAGACACCAGAGAATGACACTTGTCATGTTCCACAGCCGTACCGAAGACACACGGTGCTCTCCACTTTACTTATACTCACTATATCTTCGATTAGGAATGTTCCACCTTTGAAACCTATCACAATCCACTTCTCTGAAACTTTAACAACTTAACAAAAATAAGATCCATAACATTTCTTGCCCAAGCGACTTTTAAAAAGGGGCATAGGGACAGGTGGCAATCTCTGCTTGCCTCAACAAAATACACCTAGAAATCTTTGCTTTACTTAATTAGGGATATGTGGTGATCTCTGTTGCTTTTAACTACCTTTTGAGAAACCTGTGAAAGGTGACACATGCTAGTCTCTGCTTTACTCTATTTATATTATAGAAACAATCGGGCCTCATTTCATATTTACACAGACAATGATACTTGGCAGCTTCCACTTGCTTCAAAAACAAAACCCAAGACCCACCATAGTCTTTTCTATATCAGTGAAGCAAAATGAAGATAATTTAGATCTTGACACATGGTGGCTTTTTCTCTCTTCAGCTTGGATACATGGCATCTTCTGTCACTTTTTAGAAAAGCAAATTGAAACCTTCCACGATTGCCACTTGGTGCTTTCCACCTAATCCTGATACTTAGCTTGTTGAAACCTTTCATTGAAAAGAGATTTGAAATGTGGATGCTAATATGAAACATGGATGCCAACACTTTTCGCATTCCATTGAGTTGCTATGAGATACGTGGCACATCCCGACCAACGTATAAAAATTATGAAAGGTGCCTCGGCCGATGACACTTGGTAGCTTCCGATCGATTTTGACACTTAGATAAAAATGAATCAAAAGGAAATCAAGCCCATGATCTATTTCAAAACTTAACCATCTGGAACCAAAGTATGTAGGAACAAAATTTTTGTAGTGCGCGACTGACAATCAAAATGAAACATATAGTATTTTTTACTCTACAACTTACTTCAAATTTTTACAAAAAAACCTTAGAAACCATAGGGATAATTATTTTTTATTTTTTGAAATATTTTTCTTATTTTTATTGAATTTAAAAATTATAAAACTAAAAATTAATTGAAATATTTTCAATAAATTCACCCAAACCCTAGCTTGCACATACTAGGTCCTATTTGCATACAAACACCTTCAAACCACTAGGAAAAATATATTACTAATTTAAAAAATATTTTTAGATTTTTCCTAAAATTTTAAAGCTAAATTCCACAAATTCATAGCAAATTTTTAAAATTATCACACTAATTTTGAAATTTTTTCTTTTCAAACCCTAGTTGCATCAATTAGTTCACAGTTATTTTTTCAAAAATTTCTAGTCATTTTTTACATTTTAAGTTGAAAATCTAACTCTAAAAATCAATTTCAAATTCAAAAGTTGATATTATTTTTCAAATAATATTTATGAAAAATCCCTAGTTACATATACTAGCTCCTTTTTGCTTGTTTAGGTATCACCTTACATGTTTGAGAGCTCAATATCTACTAGAAATAGATAGGAGCACCAAACACAAGGGTGCCCACATTTTGGTGCTCCTATCCAAGAAGGAAAAAACTTAAGATTTTATAGAAATAGGCAAAAATTTTAGTTAAAGGATTGTTTTTGCACTTTTAGATCAGTTAGATTTAGTAATTTTAGTACAATTTTCTTAGAGAATTTAGCTATAAGGGGGTTATCATGTGCAATATGATGGCTCTTACTTTCAATTCAGATTAGGAAGTTGGCATAACTCCTAGATTAGAATCCATGTTTTAGACATCAGTGATTAGGGGCAATGTGCATGGTGTTTTGATCTTATTTTCTTTTTGAGTTTAATTTATTCTAGGCATTCTTAGTAGTTATGTACCTTACTCCATCTACAGGGGGTTGGGATCACATTTGAGTTAAAATTTCATACAAGTTTAGCTTTTTGATTACTTGAGTTCTTGAGTTAGATTTCACATAAGCATTTTGCATTAGTTTCAAAGAGGCTTTCATATAAGTCCAACCTCCATCTTTTAAAATGGCCAAAAGTGGCCTAGTTTTCATCACACATTCAGGCTATCCATGCCACATTATCAGATTTATAACACATCTATGGGCTCCATGAGCCATCTCATATGACATCTATTTTATATTGGTATTACTTCATAGCTTCACTTCATGAAGAAATGATGGAGCTAAAGGTCTAGCTAACCTTTGTATTCTTGAGCCACTTATTCAAAGGGATTGGACACACAGTCTAGACATTGATTAGCACATGCATGATTTGTTAACATCACATAATTGGTGAAAATTAATCCAAAGGAACAACATTTGAATTCTTGAGCCACTTTTTGGGTAATTGAGCACTCAAATCCATTCATGATATTACTCTTGATTCAACACACACTCATCATCATCCAACACATTCTAGCATCATAATAGGTTTTGTATTGGTTCACATATCCGATGAGGTGTATTAATTCCTTTCTCTTCTTCTTACTTAGATCTTGTACATTATTATTTTATAGATAACATATCTAGTAAGAACTAATCTACTTAATTTTTTATTACATATTAACAATTCACACTATGCTCTCTTTATGCACATCCAACATCACATAGCTTCGTGAGCTTCACCCTTACAGGTAAGTTCAGGTATACTTATTATTTTCCTTTATCCTAGTATTTCAATTTCCTACATCACTATAATAAAGGTGTAATGTCCCTTACTTAGGGGCTCTTTTTTCTGCACAAAAGCTATGATACCACTGTAATATCCCCTTCAAATAGGGAATATAGAAGTACAACAATTTTGAATAAGGATACACTTTTTGCCAAAATAATTTCAAATATGAATAAATAAATCACAATATAATCTCTCAATAGCAAATCAAAGATCTTATCACTTTTCTTCTAAATGATTACACAATTGAGTCACTGTCATACAAATAAAATAACGTGAAATATTCTGTCTTG
Source organism: Torreya grandis (assembly GCA_037957365.1). Classification (NCBI taxonomy): domain Eukaryota; kingdom Viridiplantae; phylum Streptophyta; class Pinopsida; order Cupressales; family Taxaceae; genus Torreya; species Torreya grandis. The sequence goes on from JARHVA010002636.1 coordinate 1,782,557, forward strand.
AAACCCTGGGCTTTACAAATCTGGAAATTGAACCTAAATCTGGAAATTCTGTCTCAGCCTGCTGTGTCGAACACACAGTCACCAGCATCGGTCGATATTCTACCGACATCGGTCACTGTAGGTCCTTATCTGCTGACATCGATCTTTAGTCAGTCGATGTCGGTCATTGGGGATCTTTGTCTACCGAGGTCGGTGTCTGCGTGGATTTGTATGGACCTGTACGGACTTTGTACGGCCACTAATGAAGCACAACCTACCTATTTTCAACCCCTAATCTGAAAATATATGTTTCTAATAGAGAAAATATCTATCTGTATAATTTATTGAATCAAAAACTAAATAAAGAAATACCTGAAATACTGTGATAACTTTTGTGTGAATTTATCTCTCAAATCTATACCTCTGTGATAACTTCTGTATGAAGCTATCTCTTAATTTGGCAATAAATTAGCTGATATCTCATAGCCTCTAAATTGCACATAATGAAGAGTTGACGTTCTCCACTGCAATGGAATCCTAGAACCCTTAGCTCAGTCTTCACAGAAGAATTCTTCAAAATCAATAATCAATAATCAATGCATAATCATTAATGGCCTCCATGAGAAACCCTTATACCCTCAAAAGATATGCTTGCCCTAATTAAGGTTTTCTTAAATTATAATTAGGGTTTATAAATTAAAATTAGACCAAATAATTAATATTTGATTAAATCAATCAAATATTAATATCTCCCTCAATACATGTCCAATCGAGCCCAAATGAAAGCCAACTGGAAAAATTCTGCTAAACGAAGCCATGTCAATCTCCATCAAGACCCTCTAACCATCCTCTCATCCTATGAGGGTTGCATAATAGGCTAACCATGAACTCAGAACATCTCAACTAAAAAGGGGACATGACAATCTGCCCCTCCTGAAATTGCTTGCCCTCAAGTAATCACTGAATGATACACCCATCAATCCACCTGGATCTGAAATGTAGTCATGATCTGCCCTACTGTCAATCAATGCAAACTCCATGCCATGTCCATCCCTAGTACTAAGATAAGCACCCCAACATCCAATCCATAAATGAAAATCAACAAGCAACTCAAGCAAACTCCATACCTAAATAATATCTAAATCTGGATTGTGAAGGCTAGAAAGAGTCATATCATCATCAACCTGTGACCCAACTATAATAGAAAGCTGAGTCCCTACCACATGTGATAAATCCTGAACTGCACTCACCTCAAGACCAATCTCATCCTCATATCTCTCTTGTGTTGGTACCAATGTGCACTCATCATCACACTCTATCATGTCAGGTGGTGTAGGCATCTCCATTCGATGAAAAAACATATATCTGAAGCTGCTGCCCCATATTGCCTTAAGAATATGTGTCTTCCCATCAACAACAAAGAGAACCTCCATGTCCTTGAGATGAAGAGTAACTTCCTCAAATGAATGAAGCCACTTCATACCCAAGACTAAGTCTATATCCCCCATTTTCACCACATAATAATCAGCCTTGAACTCATAGTTGTTCAAGCGCAATGGGAGATCTCTAATCATACACTCACACCTAAGAGTGTGACCATCGGCTACCTTAACTCTGATGCCCTCAAAATCTTTGGTAGTGAGTCCATGCTTCTCCACAAATCTAGCATCTATGAAATTATGTCTGGCTCTTGTATCAAGAAGGGTGATAACCTTCTGCCCTGCCAAAACTCCACGGAGTCTGAATGACTCATCCGACTGAATGTTGGATAGGCGTGCCTCCTGTATGTGAAGTTCCAACTCTGCCTCTACCTTAGGCTCTAAAGCCTTTGTCTTTGCCCCCTTAGAACTATTCTATTATTTAGAATCCTCTGAATCCGAATCCTCATAATATGCCCACATCACACGATTTGCCTTGCCCTTAGGCCTCAAAGGACAATCGTGATGGATATCATATGGACCTTTGCAGTAGAAGCAAAGCTTCTTCCTACATAGATCATTAAGCACCTCACGATCCAAAGGTGGTGCTACTGGATTGGCCTTTGAATCATTCTTTACACCTGATTTATCTCTGTTGAAATCCGGTCTCTCTGTATCTGCGTTGGAGCACTTATGGTATCTAAATGAAGAAGTACCTTTGGAGTTAAATTTATGGGATGGGGCTGCCATCTCCATACTACGTGCCTTCTTCATAGCTACCGGTAATGAAGGAGGATCAAAGGCTTTGATCCACCCTCTCAATGGTTTTGTCAATCCCTCCATGAAGAGAACTACCAATCTACGCTCAGAAATATTGGGCACCATGACTGCCAATCTCTGAAACTCACCAATGAAGGACTCCAAGCTACCTGTTTGTCTCAACTGTGCTAGATCTCAAAAGTAAACCTTGGGATCTTTCCTGTCAAACTACTCAACCAATCTATCCACAAAGTCCTAGTATTTTGTCACCTGGTTATGCTGAAGTGTTACCATACTATGGTACCACCAATCATGTGCTACTCCATCCAAGTGTAAAGTGGGATATTTGATGGCCTCTATCTCTGACATTGGTCTCAATGCCAAAAATGTGTCAAGCTTATGAACCCAAGCTTGAGCTGTCATCTTGTCACTGCTGTCAAAAGTAGTCAAAGAAAGCTTACCAGTATCCTTCTTCAGCTCACTGAATTGGACTCTAGGCCTCCTGTCCTATCTAACTAATCTGTAGTGCTCTCTCCTGAACTAAACAAAATGATCAAAGGACATCCTCTCTTGAACATGAGGAGGTAATAAGTCCCACTCATCATTTGCAGCCATGTAAACATCTACAAATGGGGAATTTCCTGCCTCCTCCTCTGCTGGTGCCTCTGGTTCCTCTTAAACAAACGTAGGATGTGTAGGTCTATCAATAGTTTTAGAGTTAGTTTGGTGTGGTCTCTGATTAACCGTAGCACTCCTATCATCTCTTTGTTCCCCGTTCTGTCTATCAAGTGTGTTCATTCCCCTTATCATAGTCATAAGTGCCTGTAGTGTCTGATGCATCTGTTATTGGCTTGTCATCATAGCACGATGAAATTCTTTGGCGTCCTGATCAACATCATACTTGTGGCCCCTGGGTGGGCTACCCTCACGTCTATCACTCATGATAATCCAGTGCTATTCTAACAACTAGGTACCTTCAAGCAAGGCTCTATTGTGTGTGTTATACTTGTGTGGTCCCAACTCTTGTGGCTGCATAAGATTGTCACACCCTTAGGATGGCAGGATTTAGCTCTGATACGACTATAATGTCCCTTACTTAGGGGCTCTTTTTTCTACACAAAAGCTCTGATACCGCTGTGATATCCCCTTCAAATAGGGAATATAGAAGTATAACAGTTCTGAACAAGGATACACTTTTTGCCAAAATAATTTCAAATATGAATAAATAAATCGCAATATAATCTCTCAATAACAAATCAAAGATCTTATCACTTGTCTTCTAAATGATTACAAAATTGAGTCACTGTCATACAAATAAAATAATGTGAAATATTCTGTCTTGAAACCTTGGGCTTTGCAAATCTGGAAATTGAACCTGAATCTAGAAATTCTTTCTCAGCCTGCTGTGTCGAACACACAGTCACCGGCATCGGTCGATATTCTACCAATGTCGATCACTGTAGGTCCTTATCTATCGACATCAGTCTTCAGTTAGTTGATGTTGGTCACTGGGGATCTCTATCTGCTGAGGTGGGTGTCTGCGTGGATCTGTATAGACCTATACAGACTTTGTACAGCTGCCAATGAAGCACAACCTACCTATTTTCAACCCCTGATCTAAAAATATATGTTTCTAATACAGAAGATCTCTATCTGTATAATTTATTGAATCAAAAACTAAATAAATAAATACCTAAAATATTGTGATAAATTTTGTGTGAAGTTATCTCTCAAATATGTACCTTGGTGATAACTTCTGTATGAAGCTATCTCTCAATTTGGCAATAAATCAGTAGATATCTCACAGCTTCTAAATCACACACAATGAAGAGTTGGCATTCTCCACTGCAATGGAATCTTGGAACCCTTGGCTCAGTCTTCACAGAAGAATTCTTCAAAATCAATAATCAATAATCAATGCATAATCATTAATGGCCTCCATGAGAAACCCTTATACCCTCAAAAGATATGCTTGCCCTAATAAGGGTTTTCTTAAATTAGAATTAGGGTTTCTAAATTAAAATTAGACCAAGTAATTAATATTTGATTAAATCAATCAAATATTAATATCTCCCTCAATACATGTCCAATTGAGCCCAAATGAAAGCCAACAGGAAAAATTATGCTAAATGAAGCCACACCAATCTCCATCAAGACCCTTTAACCATCCTTTCAGCCTACGAGGGTCGCATAATAGGCTAACCATGAACTCAGAACATGTCCACTGATAAGGGGACATGACAAAAGGGGAGAAAAATGTAGTCATGTAAAATGTGAAATTGTAAAAATGTATTATGGTTAAGACACTTAATCCATAGGTCCTCTTATTGGCTCACACAACCCTTCTAGGCTACTTCTTTCACTGATAACCAGTCATCCAAAGCTTTCTAGACTTAGCCCTTTCAGACCTAGGCAAACTTTTTAGGCCCAAATCCATCCCCCTAGTTCTCATCCCCTTAAGAAAATAGTTCCCAAATAGGAAAAGAGTGCTAGAACCTAGGGTGTCTTATTTCTGGTGTTGTTGTCCAAGTTCACTTTTTATCTTAACAGTTAGATTCTTCTGGTTCCTTATCTTTTCCCTTATTGTTCTAACATGAATTAATTTAACCCATGATAATTTTTTCCATATAAAAGGCCATTCTAAGTCCATTTATAAGGGTTGGCACTCATTTACAAGAGAGACATAAGAATACAAGCAAGTGCACTCGAGCACTCTTCCCTATTCTTTGCACATAGCCTTCTAACATTGTTTCAAGCCTACTCAAGTCATTCACCAATCTCTAGCTAATTGAAGCACATCCAATTTCACATTATAGCTAAAATTATCATAAAAAAATTACACCAAGCACTTCAATGAGAGAAATACATTATATTGATCCCTCTTTAGAGTATTGGTATGTAGGTAGCATGCTCACACATGGGGTGAGAAGTGCATCTAGTGTATCCTTTACACACTAACACTGCTCTCTCTTTCCAAAGTTTACATTCAATTTCAAATACTAGGAGATCATAAGAGTTTTTAAGATTAAAAAATGTACACAACAATCTTAGCAAGGTCTTTGACCCTAAAATTTTAGTGTCTAGGTAATACAAGCATTTTGAACAAAACCCAGAAAGATTTTAGCCTCAAGATAAAAACACCAAAATAAGACCATAACGTCAAACAATAGGGTGTCATATTTTTGGTTCTCCTATTCAATAAAGAAATAAAGTCCAAAGACTATTTCTTATTTTTTCTCAGTCTTACTCCTCCAGTATCACACTTATCTTAGTCTAGATTAGCCAAAATAAGCTAATTTCTAATGTCTCTCACCTTTTGCTATATTTAGAAAAGGAAAAAATACAATATATTTACACAAATTAGTAGGTTAATAAAAGTATATTTATTTACTAATTTACATTTCTTAACCCATTTATTATTTAGGAATATAAATATAATAATCTGAAAACAATAAAATAAACATCCTTCTTCTTAAATTCATACACACAAGCTTGTGTGTATGTAGGGTTTGAAATATCTTGATTACATCCCTAGCCTTTATTTCATTATTTTTAGACTTATATGACTTCATACACTTTTTCCATTCACCATGGAATTATTTCCTATGACATATATGATCCTATGCAACTTCTAAACCTCATAATCTTCTTGAGTTCATACATAGGCCTGTGTATACTTGTTTAGGTTTTATGAGCCTAATTAGATTTTTGATCTATTTTAAATTCTAATTGAATAAAAATTATAAAATATTCAAACCTCATTAATTTATAATTTAATTCTTCATCACATTTATAGGTCTTATAATATGCTTCTTAACCTATGCTCTCTCATAGTTCTGACTATATGGCTATGGCTAGGTGACTATGAGGTTGAGAATTGTATCTTTTATGAACTTAAAATGATGTATTTAAGACCCTATGAGTATTTTTTGGTTTCATACATCTTGTTAATTCACTCAATATCACCCTTAATATTGAACATTTCACCTTCCTCTCAAGTATGAACACCAACTTGATGTACTCAAATAACCTTGTAGGTGATTATTTGGTGTTTGACTGTACTTTGGGGTTTAGAGACTCTTATATAAGATTAATTAGGAAAATTAATGAAATTTTTTACTATGTTAGGATATTTATATCTTATTTTGAAACCTCTCAACTTATCTAATACCTCATACCTTCAAACTAAATAAACACCCTTCCTATCAAGACCATCTAGGCATGGGGTATACTCACTTTAGATCACTTTATGATGTTCATTGATATCATATTAGTTTTAAAATGATTAAATCAACCTATTTACCCATCCAAATAAAAATTCCACACACCTATTGTGTCATCTCCTTCAAACTTGAGAGCTAACTAAATTCTCATGTAGGTTTGAATGTTACCATTTATGTATCTTGGGTTTTCATGACAGTGTTAGGTTTGAAGAACAAATATTTCAATGACATAGTTTATTTATTCATGACCTAAACCATATACATGGTGTTTTTACATGTATTTATCTATTTTAATTAACTCTTGGAGTTCATTTTCAAGCAAGGTTTCTTGTATTTTACACACAAGGAGACTTATATGTTTGCCTTTTCACATCTTAGGTTACCTAAATATGTACTTAAGACAATTTTAGAATTTTGAAAAAAGTACACAATATGTTTTGAGATCATCAATTTCAAATCACACTACTAATACAACACTTTTCATTGATTTGCCTCACGTCTGTGTAGGCAAGGTTATAACTTAGCCTTAAGATTAGACTGACAGTTGGTTTTCTTTGATGTATTAATGATGAGATGAGGAGGTCAAATTGATAAGTTAATTTGGAGGTCTATTTGATAATTTTATCCCATTTATAACCATATTCAATGTTGGTTTCCTCCATCAAAGACATGTTTTAGGGTCAGACTTTTGTATGACTATTTAAGCCTATAACTATAAAATAACCCCCTTTATTGCTTTCAGTCACCAAAATGGTCCTTGAAGATTATTTTCAGATTAATATATGTTGTTATAACATTAATAAAAAAAATTAAATATCATATCATTAAATGAGTTATTTTATTTCATATGGACAAGAGACCTCCAGGTCTATGCTTTGTTCCTTTAGCTCTCTTTCCTTCATGTGAGTGGATAGACCTTTATATGCATATTATGAACCCTTTAATTGTAATTCCTAAATTTTATGTGTTATTTATGGATAATATATTATTTTAATTCTTGAATATAATTCAAATCCCTTAACTTAAGTCAGCCATATATGAAAACCTCATGAAAACTCGAAAAACTACCTACAAATCAACATAAATGGGGATTTTGATATTGAATAAGGATAAACATGCCAATTAAATATTTGAGAACATTTTGAGAAGGGGTTTTAAGCTTTTTAAATCCTCATTTAACCATTCATCTCATTCATCCTCTTTCTTTTAGTCTAAAAGTGCTGGAAATTGAGCTTGTAGCGTTTATAGGCAATTTTAGACCACCCTGGGGTCTTAATGATTGTTCATAAATATGGGGGAATTTATATTAAAAAATGATATGAATTTTAATTTAAATAGGACCCCCTAATCTATCAAAAAATTCATGACTCAACTCTCTCTCCTCTATCCATACTGAGCATTTGAAAACTACCTTTGTGAGCATGTGAAGAGACTGATGCAGGAGAAGAAGCATGTTTTGAAATTTTAGGAAATTTTAAAGATTTTAAATAATTTATATGACATTTATAATACTATGATAAACTTTTATTTCATTTTCACCTACAATTGAATATCTAAATTCTGTACAAACTCCAAAAATTACCTTTTTTGAGCAAAAATTGAACTATTTTGATATGCAGACCATTATTCTAACTTCATTTTGACATTAGTATGTTTTAAATTAGTTTTAAATATTTAAAAATTGAAATGGTATGTTTATTACATATTTACCATCTATGGAAATGGACTTAAATCTCTTAAAATCATTTTTAAGTGCAAAGAAAGCTAGTGTATATTGGATGATCTTATGTAGAGAAAATATATCAATTCAAGACCTTCTAGGACTTCAAATTACATATTCACCATTTTATTTAATGATCCATGCAATAATAATGACTTTATAAGGCTTTATTTTGGCCACAATGTAACCTAAGTTTCTCCAAAAACCTTAAACTTTAATAAATCACCTTAATTTCTTCAAATAAATTTTAACAATCTTTAGACCAAGTGACCAAGTAAACGGACTTTAATTGATATATTATGTACCATATTTACACATCATAACATACCCATAAGACCTAATAGACTGAATTTGAAGGCATTAGAAAGCTTGGTAAAGACATTACCCTAAATAATGCTAACAAGGCTGCTAAATCTTCATTTTAAGACATCAAAAGGCATGGGGTGAATTATAAACAATGTAAAAAAGCATGACAATCAAAGTTTAAATTTATAAGGCGTGATAGCTTAGCTTGGGAGGTCAAAATTTTCAACATTTTGGTGACTCAGTTGATAAGCATTCCTACTATGCTTATGAACTAGTAACTTTGAATCTCTTTTGGACTCATGAAGTCTCTCTTATACTCTAAAACAATCATGATCAAACCTTAACCAATGAATAAAAATCTTGATTTAAGATAAGAATTTTTTTTTCCTCCAACACTCACAAAATGAGAACAAAACACACAATAAGACAAATCACCAACAAGACACACACCAAACTTGTGCTACAAAATACTTTGGGAACACAATAAACATAAGCAAACTACTATGTACAAACTAACCTCCCAAGATTGATCTCCTATATCAAAAGGGAATATTTTGACATAATCTTCTTCATGTGATGATTAAGGATGTGAAACAAGTTATTCTATGACTATTATTTTATGGACCATGCTTCTCACTTGCATACTTGATTGATAACCTCTCAAATGAATCATCAATAAACATGTACCCTATGTAAACATACCCATATTGTGATTTAAAACATATTTCATGTTTTACCACCTTTGGAAAAAATTACCAAATTGATATTAACTTTTTTGATAGGATTAGTTATACTCTTATCCTATATGGATCTTTGAGGCCTAGTTCTTGGTCTTGAGTGCCCTCTTAAAGAGTGTCTCCTTTTATCTATTGTTACTAGATACTTAAGCTTTTTAAGGAGATCAAAATATTTATTACAATCCTTATTAGGTTAATATTGAGATATGATTTGATTGGACTAATTTTTAATATATTCTTTATACTTGACAACTATCTTAGAAACCTCTTGATGAGTTGTAGGTTTACTATCTAAACTAGATCAAAAAATTTCTAGCTCTTCCCAAAAAATAGCCTCTTTCTTATCACTTGAAATCAAGTAAATCTAAAATTAAATCCTGACATTATCTTTAGGGATATTAGGATAATAAATTATTCAATTTAATCATGGGATAATTGTGTTTTGAATTCTTTAACCTCTACCACTTGTTCATGATGCTCAATAGGGATATTAACTAAAGTGTCCTCATGAAAGCTTACTTCATAGAAAGCTGAAATTTCATTCAAGACCACCATGTCATCATTTGATGCTTCAAGATGTACCTCATGATTCACAATATCAGAATTCTCATATTTATCTTCAAGAGATCCAATATTAGTAAACACTTCAAGCTATCCCATGAAGTCATGGTACAACCATTTTCATGAGTTTTCTTCATATTGTTTATCAAGGTTCAATCTATGAGGACTAGATTAATCTTATTCTTACTCCATGAAGAATGGAATCTCATATATCCAAGAGAGTGTTAACTCATCATTATTTTAAAAATAAAAATCTAATTTACTTTATTTTACCTTATGGAGAGGACTAATAATGATGAATTCTTCATCATATTCACTCACAACATCTTCATTAGGGGTCTATTGAGTCTCTTTTATAAATTTAACCTCATCAAGCCTTTCATGGAATACTAATTTATCTATATTGATTAAAAGACTCTCATTTATATCTGGAGATTCATCTTTTTCCCTCAAAATGATAGGTTCTCTTTGACAAAAAGAGAGGGTGGAAGGGCAAGAGAGCCCATTGGTTGGTTTAAGACTTGAAAGATTGTCCTTCCAACTTGGGATTTTGAGTTTAGAATTATTTAAGAATTCTTTGGGAAGATCTTGGGTAAGGAGGAGAGAATTGTGATTTTATTTCTTACACTCAAAAATAAACGTATCAACCTCTAATGTTCTTTGAGACTCATAGGTAGATAAGACTTGAGGATTAGATAAAAGATTTGGGAGGCTTGAGAAATCCCTTGGATTGAATTCTAACACTCTTTATACCTCTTGGTCTTGATATTGTCCATGAAGAGTCTCTTTAAAACATGGTAATTTTTTTATATGGTGTCAATAAATTATTCTTTCACTTGATTTAGGCATGGTTCATTCTTCTTTCCCAATGACTCAACCACTTGTTTCCAACTTGGAACCTTGGACTTAGAATCCTCCTCTAAAAGATGCATTGTAACTTGAGGGGCAGATACATGATTTGATAATCTTAAAATATACTTTGGAGACTCATAAAATTTATTATTTTTAATAGGCATAAGGGAAGTATCTTAAAGAATGGAAAATTAAGCTTGAGGAAGGATGAGTCAAGCTCTCATAGAATTAAGTTTACTTTGATTTCTTGTTACAAGTTAAAGAAAATTAGGAGTAAAATAATATTTATGTGGAGTAGGAAAAGTTAATTGAAGTTGATTATATTATATTTTCAACCTTTACCATCTTTCCAACCTATTCTTCATGCATTGAATCAAGTCTCTTATGTCAATCATCTCATTGGTTATGGCATGTTAGTTTTATTTTTCAAATGCTTCCCACTTACTTCTTGGAAGTGGTAATGTGTCCCATAGATTTTGAATGAGTTGGATAGGGACAAAATGATTAAGCTTTAATTCACTATCAATATCCCTCATGATCATTTCATTTTTTAGCATGTCTAGTTTGAGCTTCAATAGTGATGAAGTAATAATGTGATTATATAGACTAGCAATAACATAGATTTGACAAGGATTATTAGACGAATGAAAAGGATGCTAAGGAGGTGTATAGCAATGATGGTCATATGGATAACTAAAGTCATGTGGAGAATGAGTAGGATCATTTTAGGAAGGATATGGCTCATCTAGAGGGTAGAGATTAACATGATGTTGGTAAGGATCATGGCAAGGTTGGTATGGCTCATTATAGGACTGATAAGGATATATAAAACATAAATTATCTTAAAAACCAACCATAAAACTTTATGAAGTAGATAAGAACAAGAAAAATCATCAATAAGTCTTTGAAAAAAGTACTTGGGTTGCTAGAACCAGCTGATAGAACTTGAAGTCACTATTGATGTTTTGAATACCTCTGAAGGTTGATATGTATAAGGACAACACCAATAAGAATTCAAATAATTTGTGCCTTGGTCCCATCAGGCATGCCAAAAAGTATTATCTACTCAAAATTTCACCCTTGTGAATATTGTTTAAGCCTTCACAATTTGGAGTAATATGGAGATAATCCTAAGCTATGGGTGGCCTAATAGGTGGATTGAATATCTAGGTTAAAGGGATATATCCATTGATTTATCACTTAGGATCTCTAAACTACACTAATATATTACAAGGGAAATGAGAGAAACATAAAATGAAAGAAAATCTACCTAAATAAGTGATACACTAAAATATCTCTTTCACCCACCTGTCTAAAATGCACTAAGAAGTTGAATTATGACATGAACCTAATTGCACTAATCAAATAAAAGATATCCAAACATAAAAATTCAACATAAATAATATTTATATTGATGAATGATCTAAGGTATCTAATTTATAGGTCTCTCAAAGACACTAATGAAGGATTGCACTTGCCATACATATAAGGCTATTCAATCACACTATGTAACATGTAAGGATGATTAACCACTAGTCAAAAGAATTGAGGAGGCCAATATTAAGTCTTATTCAATTAAAAGAGACAAGTAAAAGTGTTTTTTTAGTAGGTTTTTTCCACAACTTAGGTTAAGGATGCCTACAAATGCCAAAAATAGGCATACTTAAAGAGAAAATGAAAAAGGAGAGAGAGATACAAGCCTAAAAATTAGAAACGAGTCATCCACTTGATCCTCATTCAACTCTTACATATTAATTATTAAAATATATATATTTACCTTATAAAAATGATGTATATTTAGAGATTATATTGTTTTAAATGCTTGAATAAGCCTTAGGCACTGATTCCTAGAGTTTAACCACTTAAAGTGCTTTTATCTTTGATTGCATACCCTATATCCTAGCTTGCATGCCCTCCTTGATGAATAAGTTAACATACCCTATCTCTTTACCTTATAAAAATGATGTAGATTTAGAGATTATATTGTTTTAAATGATTGAATAAGCCTTGGGCACCGATTCTTGGAGTTTAACAACTTAAAGTGCTTTATCTTTGATTGCATACCCTATATCCTAGCTTGCATGCCCTCCTTAATGAATAAGTTAACATACTTGATAATATCATCCTTAATTGACTCCTTTAATCCTCTCATGATGTCTCTCCACTTTTATAGGGTTGTTTTAAGGCTCTTAAAGCTTGTTTGACTTTGTCTTCATGGCTTGGCATAAGAGAGGGAAAAGGTCTTCCTATGATAGTTGAAGACTCTTTAAACCATTTGAATCCTTATTCCAACTAAAATATAACCTGATATTTCTTGAATTAGAATGGGAGAAAATAATTAAAATTAATAAATTTTGTTGAAGATATTTATCCATTTATTTTATTGTTTGATCACTTGAACTCCTCTTCTTGCAATATGACATAGAAAGGTGAAAACTTGGTTTTGCCTTCAAGAAAGGAATTTATCTCCATAGATTTAATATAAACTTCCTATTATAATTTTAAAAAGACACTTGATTCCATAAAACACTCTAAAAGACCTGGTTTAGCACATTTAACTTGCATTTCTCTCAATTCCTTGTATCCCTCATAATAGGTAAACCTAATTATATGGAAGAATTTATGGGTGATCTTGGAGAAATAAATAATTTTTTAGGACCTAATATCCACTTATAGTTCCATGCCATGTTTTAGGACTTGAAACCAAGTGGAAGTGTCTTTTTTATGCTATTCTCTCTGTAGAGTAAAAATTTACTCTACGTTTCATTCTATTTTTTTAGTTGCATGCCAAAAAATTTTGCCTTCGCATGCTGTGGTCTGAGATGGTGAAGTTTTGAAATAGATCACAAAATCTATTTTCCCTTTTTGATTTATTTTTGTCTAAGTGTCAGGGTAAAGTGGAAGCTGACAAGTGTCATCATCTGAGGCACCTTTCATATTTTCTATGAGTTGGTCAGAATGTGCCACGTATCTCACAGTGACTCAACGAAATGTGCCAAGTGTCAGCGTTCACAATTACATATCGGCACCCACATTTTATCTCTTTATAGTGGAAGGATTTCAAAAGGCTAAGTATCAAGATCAAGTAAAAAGTGCCAAGTGGCAATAGTGGAAGGTCTCAATGTTGCTTTTATGAAAGCGATGGAAGCTACCATGTATCCCAGCTGAAGAGAGTAGAAGTCACCACATGTTAGCATCCAAAATATGCTAGGTTCAAAGCCTTGGTTCAATATCCTTAGTTTAATGCATCAGTTCATGTTTAAATAACATGTAGCACTAAACCATTGAACCATTTTTGGTTCAATTGGTTGGTTCAATAGCTTAGTATAATCAAGTAGTTCAAAAGAGCATCCCAAAAAACCAAAGGGGTCAAGTGCCCTTTCAGAAGGTAATAAGGCACAAGCAAACCATTCAAGTAGAAGCTACCAAGTGTCATCTACTGAGCCCTTTCTACTCCATTCCCAGAAGAAGTGGAAGATGCCATGTATCTTCCCAAAAGCAGTGGAAGCCACCATGTGTCACCATCTAAAGGATCTTCTTCATTTTTCATTGCTAAATAAAGACTGTGGTGGGTCCTGGGTTTTATTTCTAAAAGTCTATGGAAGCTACCAAATGTCACCATTCATAGGAGCCTAACATGTGTCCCAAACATTTTCATAGTATAGCTAAGGAGTAGTGGAGATTGCCACATGTCCTTTGTTGAAGCAAGCAAAGATTGCCACTTGTCCCTATGCGCCTTTTCAAAGTTTCTCGGGTAAGAAATGCAGTGGGTCTTATTCTTTTTCAAGCTATTGAGGTTTTGAGGAAGTGGAAGGTGACAAGTGTCAAAGGTAGAATGATCTTGAGCCAAGACACAAAAGAGTATAAGTTATGCGGAAAATGCCGCATGTCTTCGATAGTTGCTATGGAACACAACAAGTGTCATCCTCTGGTGTCTCTTGAAGTAATAAGAGGATTTTTAGGAAATTGACTAAGTGTCTTCTTCCATTTAATATAACAGAGCATCCTGTGTATTTGTTTCAACAAGTAAACTGTAGAGAAATAGAACATTTTAGAATCTAAGAACTATCTTTTGATAGACACTTCCAGCTCAGAGTTCTTTTGGTAGACTTAAAGCATGGACCTGAATGTGTTTAAAAAAGTGTAAGGCTAGGATAAAAAGGGGGAAGAGAAAATGAGGGAAAACTCAGTGGGAGTTATTTCTCGTAGATGGAGCAGTTCACTGGGTAGATATTTGGGGCCTGCAAACATTGAAAGCACTGTCTATTTGTTCTCTATAAGATAAAGGCAAAATAGATAGTTACACAGCAAAACAGGTGATGGAATGAGAGATTTGAGGCTATAAAGAGGAGTGTAGGGATCACCAAAGGGGGATCCATTATCAGGGAGAATTTTGGAGAGAAAATTATTGTAAACAAGTTTAGAATTTTTAGAGCTTTTGACTAAGTAATATCATTTTCTTTTGTCTCATTTTATTGAGTTGAAAGGTTTATATAACTGTACATGTTTCTACACCTTTTGTATGACTGGAAGATTCAAATAAGAAGATTGAACCCTATGCCTTTGTTGATATGATCAGTGTCATTTGCAAAAGGAGTCTAGACTATAGATTTTCTAGAATTGTGATTAGGAATGTCATTTTCTTTTGTCTCATTTTCTTGAGTTGGAAGGTTTACATAACTGTACATGTTTTTGTGCCTCTTATGTGATTGGAAAATTCAAATAAGAAGATTGAACCCTATGCCTTTGTTGACATTTTCTGTATCTCAGCTAAAGAAGTCTATGTTGTGAGCCTCTATTTCTATTGTTTTAAGCTTTTACAGTGATCATGCACTTGTTTGCTCTTAAATGTAATTTAATCTTACATATAGTTTCACTTTGATTAGGATTAAGGATCAAAATTACATTTAGGTGCATCGCCATAGTTAGATTTTCTTTCTTTGCATTTGTGTTTATATTTAAATTCATATCCCTTTTCCCCCCAACACTTGATATAAAGAAGAGACCAGCTTCAAAATATGGAGTTTGTTTCAAGTCACATGTCCCACATATTGAAACTTCCCATTGTTAGTGTCTGAAACAAAGTGCAATTTTAAACATCAACACTCTCTCCTTAATAAACCTCAATCAAGTCTCCTTGCCTAGAAATGGAGATTTTCTCCACAGGCCTCAAACACATGTGAAAAATTAAAAAAATATTTTATTAACTTTAAAAATCATATAAAAATACTACATGCCAATTTTGGGCTTGTGTAACCTTGTGCAGATAGGCAAACCAAGAAATGGTTAAAAAATGAGCCCTTTCTCAAGCTAATTTTGGACTACCTTGAAAAACTAGACTTGTAGGTGTACTTTTAGGGTATATTGTATAGTTTTTTAGACTTGAATAGGTATAATATATATAAAATAATATTCTAAAAATATTTACATCTATCCATGATCATCTATACCCTATTTTTAGCTTAAATCTTCATAAACATACATCATTTATTAAATCTGTATAGGTGGAGGTACAATAAAATGTCATGGTAGGGACCTCATTTGAGTGATACATAATGTTCAATTTTATTTAAGGTAATTTAGTATCATTTTAGGTTCTTAATATATCAATCTCTCTCAATTGGTCAAAATTGGTCTTATAGGTAGCGTGTGAGTGCCTTATCAACTTAATGATGATTCATAAAGTACAAGCACCTAAACTAAGAACTAATGGCTAAAGTTTTGAGGGTAAAGAAAATAATAATCAATCCTTATATATTTGGACACCATGCATCTTCTTGATAGATATCTAAGAAAAAGTTTGAGATTCTCAGGTGGTTGAATATGTATTTTGTGAAGTCTATAAGAGTGTAGGCCTGAAAGTGTAATTTTTTGAGTTGGTTTGAGCTCTAAAAATATTGTATGTGTATATGAAACTAACCTTGACTTTTTATCATGGTTTAATTTTACATTCATCTTCATAGTCCTTATAAAACCTTCATTTGCTCATGTATAGGGTTCTTTGGCAATCCAACGTTAGTGACCCTAATGTATATATTAAAGTTATCTCTTCCTTATTTTTTGAGTTTGAAACTTAGGAAAGTTTGTGTCAAATGTTATATAATTATTTCATTTCCATTTATCCTTAAAATAAAAATCATACTAGTATAAATAATCCATCTTCCTAAGCAAGCTTGAACAGTCCTATTAGGCTTGTAGGCTTCTATGGATGAGAGCTTCCTTTTTATCATTATCAAAAGAAACTAGAACCACATGAATGTTCCTTTGAGATTATAAAACCTTATAAATTTCCTCAATTTCTCATATAATCCTCCACCAAATATACTTTCATCACCAAATTTACATATAAGTTTATATGTGTGATCTTAGTCTAAACAAACCTAAATAGGCCTATTAACCTTGACATCTCTTTCACTAATTGAAAGGGTCATATAAGGTTATGCTAGCATAAAATAATCATTTTAAAATATCTTTATCTTTCCTTATAAATTTTTTATGAAAAAATAAATTATTCATCTTCAATTGACAAATTAGGCCTATAGGTGATGAAAGTTGACTATGTGATTGTAAGTGGATCTTTATGTGTGTTTCTTAGTGTACAAAATTGTCCTTACCTTACTATTGAAGGAGTTTCAAGACCTCATAAATGATTCAATAAATCAATCATCAATTTTTATAGTTATTTTAGGTTTCTTTTCACCTTAAACAACATCCTTCTTCTCAAATTTATACACATAAGCCTATGTGTCTGCAGGGTTGATGCAGTGGAGAAATCACTATTCATGCAACACTATTCATTGATGACATGGCAAACACTATTCACCCTGGTGACGTGTCATGGCACTATTTTAGGTTGCATATATGGTATGGGTCAAAATTCCCATAGGAGATATGTCAAAATAGGATCAAATTACTTTTTGGAGGTTAGTGGTGGTAGAAGACAAGTTTACTATTCAAGATTGGAATCAAATCAACTTTTTGACTTCTCATAGTGAACCCATGTGAAGGGTGGCACAATTTTCCTTTGGTGGAGCATTTTTCCTTTGCCATAGTTCATCCCATGTGAAATTTGGCATGGTATTTTTATCTTTGCACCTTATTTTATCATCATTCACTTCATGTGAAAGAATATGGCATAATAATCTTGTTCTTGACTCCTTCTTGGCACATGGGAGCCCATGTGGGTTGTGGGTTTTCATGTTTCTTGGTCTCCCTTACTTTCTATTCATCCTATATATGATTGTATTGTTTTTAGACTTAGGTAAATGAATTTGTATGTGAGAAGGCTTGGGAAATGCCTTTGATGCCTCCTTGGCTTGGGAATGCCAAGTTTGTGTAATGGGTTTAAAGATTTGTTAAGAAATCTTATTGTATGTGAGGATGATTAATGAGAATATTATGTTTTTTTGAAGAAGCCTTGTGATGGCATATTTGAGTTGTATTTTTTGAGAAATGTGAATGCATTTTATTGAGAATTTTGTGTGAAGATTAATGATGATATTTATTAAATTTGTGAGTGAATCTTGAGTCAAATTTGTGTAAGTGAGTGAGTTATGGATTTAGACCACATCAATTGGTATCAAAGACACATCAACTGGTGTTAGTCCACATCAAGTGGTATCAAAACAAGTATAATCCTAGGGAGGATTTGTGTTTATTTTCATTTTTTAGGTATAGTAAGAAGACAAGCAAGAGGAGGGTTGGTTCAGATGACTAGAGATATACAAGATCTAAGAAGAGAGATGACACATCTAGCCACAATGTTTGATAACATAGGGAGAAGACAAAGAGAATAAGACATATAAGGAGAGACCATTCATGATGAAGAACATGAAGAGGATTTTTTTCAAGGGGAAGAACCACTATCAATGGAGGAGATAATGATTAGAGCATTGGAAGGAAGAAATGATGGAGTTAAGATTGAAGTTCCTGACTATGGTGGAAGTTTACAAATAGAGGAGCTAGTTGATTGGCTTGATAGCATGGAGGAGTTCTTTGAATGGAAAAATATGTTAGAATAAAAGAAGGTGAAGTTTGTATGTACCAAGTTGAAGGGTCATGCCATGATTTGGTGGGACCATTTGTAAAAGGAGAGGTAAAGAAAGAACAAATCAAGAATTAATACATGTAGATAAATAGAGAAGAAGCTTATAGAGAAGTTCCTTAATTTAGATTACTTCCAAACCATTCATATAAGATTTCAAAATTTGAAGCAGATGGAGAAGAGTGTATAAGAGTACACAAATGAATTCTAAAATCTCTCCATATGAGTGGAGCATAAAGAAAGAGATGAGAAAATGGCTGCAAGGCATGTGAATATATTGAAATATTCCATTCAAGATGAGATTAGCATGCATAGAGTAATGATAATGAAAGAGGCTTATCAATTAGCCTTGAAAGTAGAAGAGAAGTAGAATATATAAGCTACCAAAAGGACATTTGTTCCAAAGAGAGGACAATCCATGCCAATGAGAGAGAGGTGGTTTTAATACCACTAGAGGTGTATTTAATCCTGTAAGGGGAGAATCATCATATGCTGTAGCAAGGAGAGAAGATAATAGACAAGGCTTCCAAAATAATCAAAGGGGAAGAGGATTCCAAAGAGGACATGGATATGGAGGTGCAAGAAGTTGGTTTCTAAACCAACCTAGATCCATTATTTGGTATATATGTGGAGAATAAGAACATAAATCAAATGAATGTCCTCAAAGACAAGAAAGAAGACAAGAGTACCATCCAAGGTTTAATTTGGTTGAATTTGAGACTAAAGATCAAGTTACTAAATCTAGAACAACAGATGTGGGAGAAAACCTTATGATGAGGAGAACCATGATAGCTCTAAGGCAAGAAATAGAGAAAAATAAGGGAGGTGATGCATGGTTGAGGACCAATATTTTCTAAATAAGATACACTATAGGTGGTAAGGTATGTAAGGTAATCATTGATGGAGGTAGCTATGAGAATATAGTTTCAAAAGAAATAGTAGAAAAATTAGGATTGCATTATGAGAAGCATTCTTGTCCTTATAAAATTTCATGGTTTAAGAAAGGGAATGAAGTTATGGTTGATAAGAGATGTTTAGTTAAGTTTTCCATAGGAAAGAGCTATAAGGATGAGTTGTGGTGTGATGTTTTTCCCATGGATGCATGCCATGTTTTGTTAGGGAGGCCATGGTAGTTTGATAGGAAGGTCATCCATGATGGATCCAAGAACACTTACACATTTCATAAATATGGTAGAAAGGTAATATTGTTTCCTCTTAAAGAAGAGATAAAATTGGAAAATTTGTTAGCCACTAAAGAATTTTTTGATTACATGAAAGTTTCTGGTTATTGTTATGCACTAATTGCAAGGAATCAAGGTCAAAATGTGATGTATATTATAGAAGAAGCAACATAAGTTTTGAAAGCATATGTAGATGTCATTATTGATGAGCTACCAAATGGTTTACCACTAAAGAGGGACATTCAACACCACATTGGTTTGATCCTAGGATCATCTCTACCCAATCAAGCATCATATAGAATGAGCCCAAAAGACCATGCATATTTGAATAAGTAAGTTACCTAGTTATTGAGGAAGGGCATAATAAGGGAGAGCATGAGTCCATGTTCAACACCAACATTATTGACTCCAAAAAATGATAAAGGATGGAGAACGTGTGTGGATAGTAGAGCCATTAACAAGATTACTATTCGATATAGATTTCCTATACCTTGATTAGATGACATAATGCATGTTCTTGTAAGATCAAAGTATTTAAAAAATATTGATCTAAGGAGTGGCTACTACAAGATCTGGATTCATGAAGGAGATGAATGGAAGATAACATTCAAGACTAGATATGGACTATATGAATGGTTGGTGATGTCATTCAGGTTGTCTAATGCACCTAACACATTCATGAGAGTGATGAACACAATTCTATGAGATTATATTGGTAAGTTTATGGTGGTTTATTTTGATGACATTTTGATATTCTATTAAAGCTAAAGAGGAGCATTTGGAATATTTGAGAATAGTGTTAGAATTGTTGTGAAAGGAAAAACTCTATTTGAATTTGAATAAGTGTAAGTTTATGCAAGAAAGTTTGGTATTTTTGGGATCTATAATTTTAGTAGATGATGTTAGAATGGATGAAGAGAAGGTGAAGTAAATTATTTATTAGCCCATTCCCAATAGCATCATAGAGGTAAGAATCTTCCATGGTTTTGTAAATTTTTATAGAAATTTCATTAAGAATTTTAGTAGTATTATTGCACCAATAACGGATTGCATAAAAGGAAAGGAGTTTATGTGGACAAGAGAAGCAACAAAGAGTTTTGAGTTGTCGAAAAGAAATATTATAGAAAAGCTTATTTTGGCCTTGCCTAATTTTGATAGTGTTTGAAGTGGATTGTGATGCTTCACATGTGGGAATTGGAGCTGTGTTAAGCCAAGAAGGGAGTCCCATAGAATATTTTAGTGAGAAGTTGAATGAGGTAATAAATAAATATTCTACCTATGATGCTAAGTTTTATGCAATTGTTTAAACATTGAGACATTAGAGACATTACTTGATCTCTAAGAAGTTTATTTTTTACACTAACCATGAGGCTTTGAAGTATGTGAATACCCAAAATAATTTGAGTAGTAGGCATGCCAAGTAGGTATCTTTGTTGTAGGGATATAGTTTTGTGTTGAATCATAAATTAGGGAAGCAAAATCAGGTAGCTGATGTTTTGAGTAGAAGTGTTGGGTTGATAACGACTTTGGTAAGTGAAGTAGTTGGATTTGAGTTTATTAAAGAGTTGTATTATAATGATCTATATTTTGGTAAGATAGTTGAGCAATGCAATAATCCATTAACCAAAGATGCAATTAATATTCAAGATGAGTATCTTATTCAAGATGATTACATCTTTAAGGGAAGACAGCTATGCATTCCAATTGCGTCTTTGAGAGACAACATTGTAAGAGAGTTACATAGTGGAGGTTTAGCTAGCCATTTTTGGAAAGCTAAGACCATAGCTTTGGTGGAGGAGAAGTAATTTTGGCCAAATATGAAAAGAGATGTGAAAAGATATATTTCAAGATGTAGAATATGTCAAGTGGCTAAAGGACATGTGTAGAATATGAGATTGTACATGCCATTACCAGTCCTAAGAGAACTATGGGTAGATTTTAGCATGGATTTTGTGTTGGTATTACCAAACACATAGAGAGGTAATGATTCTATTTTTGTTTTTGTAGACAAATTTTCCAAAATGGCTCATTTCATTTTATGCAAGAAAACTAGTGATGCCACTAGAGTTGTTGAATGATTCTTTAGAGATGTTGTGAGATTGCATAGTATTACAAAGAACATTACTTCAAATAGGGATACCAAGTTTTTAAGTCAATTTTAGAGGACTTTTTGGAAGAATTTGGATACAATGTTACAGTTTAGTAGTGTATGTTATCCATAAATAGATGGACAAACAAAGGTTATAAATAGAATCTTGAAAAATTTGTTGAGATACATTGTTGGAGAGAAGTCTAAGCAGTGGGACTTGTCTTTACCACAAGCTGAGTTTGCATATAATAGTTTAATGAATAGATCAATAGGAAAATCACCATTTTAGGTGGTTTATGGGAGAAATATAATAGGAGTTTTGGATTTAGTACATTTTCCCATTATAGAGAGAGTGAGTAATGATGCTGAGACTTTTTTAGAGCATATACATCAATTGCAAGAAGAAGTGAGAAGGAGATTATAGGAAATTAATGTGAAGTATAGTATTGTTACTGATGTTAAGAGGAGATCAAAGTATTTTGAGAAGGGAGATTTAGTGATTGTGTATTTAAGGAAAGAGAGATTTCCTACAGGGACCTATAACAAGCTGAAATACAAGAATATTGGCCCTTGCAAAATTGTGAGGAAAATTAGTGACAATGCTTATGAGGTAAACTTACGAGAATAATTTGATATTTCTCCAATATTCAATGTTTCAAATTTGTATGATTTCCATGGAGAATAAAATGAAGAGGATGAAGAAGAAGACATCAAATGGAAATAAAAAATTAAAAATAAATAGAGGGAAAAGATAGTCAAAGTTGTAGACATGAAGGTTGTGTACACAAGGCAAGGAGGCTACAATAGGTATTTGGTACAATGGGAAGGATTACCATGAGAAGACAACACTTGGATCATAGAGTGGGAACTAACGAAGATGGACAAAGAAAAATGGAAAAATTATCATTAGAGAAACTCATATGAGTTGAGTTATTTTCAACCAGAGGAGAATGATGTGGTGAAGAAATCACTATTCATGCAACACTATTCATTGATGATGTGGAAGACACTATTCACCCTAGTGACATGTAATTGCACTATTTTACGTTGAATATGTGGCATGGATTGAAATTAACATGAGAGATAAGTCAAAATAGGATCAAATCACTTTTTGGAGGTTATTGGTGGAGGAAGACAAGTTTACTATCCCAGATTGGAATCAAATCAACTTTTTGACATGTCATAGTGAACCCATGTGAAGGGTGGCACAATTTTCCTTTGGTGGAGCCTTTTTCCTTTGTCATAATTCATCCCATGTGAAATATGGCATGGTTTTTTTGTCTTTGCACCTTTATTTTATCATCATTCACTTCATGTGAAATAATATGGCATAATAATCTTGGTCTTGACTCCTTCTTGGCACATGGGAGCCCATGTGGGTTGTGGGGCTTCATGTTTCTTAGTCTCCCTTAATTTTTATTCATCCTATATATTATTTTATTTATCTTGGGCTTAGGGAGGATAATTTTTATGTGGGAAGGCTTGGTAAATACCTTTGATGCCTCCTTGGCTAGGGAATGCCAAGTTTGTGTAATGGGTTTAAAACTTTGTTGAGAAATCTTGTTGTATGTGAGGATTATTAATGAGAATATTATGTGTTGTTGAAGAAGTCTTGTGATGGTATATTTGAGATGTATTTTTTGAGAAATTTGAATGAATTTTAATTAGAATTTTGTGTGAATATTAATGAGGATATTTATTAAATTTGTGAGTGAATATTGAGTTGAATTTGTGTAAGTGAGTGAGTTGTGGATTTAGACCACATCAATTAGTATCAAAGCCACATCAAGTGGTATTAGGACACATCAAGGGTTTAAAATATATTGATTACCTCATATAGCCTCTCTTTAGGTGTTATTAGACTTATATGACTTCATACACTCTATCCATTCACCATGGAATTCCTTCCTGTGATATCTAGGATCCTATGCAACTTCTAAACCTGATAATCTTCTTGAGTTCATACATAGGCCTGTGTATACCTATTTAGGCTTTATGAGCCTAATTATATTATTGATCTCTTTTAAATGTTAGTTATATCAACATTATAAAATATTAAAACCTCATGAATATCTAATTTAAGTCATCATTACCTTTATACGTCCTATTATATGCTTCTTAACTTATGTTCTCTCACAGGCCTATTTGTATGGCTATGGCTAGGTGACTGTGAGGTTGACAATTGTATCTTGTATAAACTTGGATGAACCAAAAATTATGCCTTTAAGAACCTCTGAGTCTTTTCTAGTTTCATAATATTGTTCATTCACTCAATATCACCTTTACTATTGAACATTGTACCTTCCTCTCAAGTATGAAGACCAACTTGATATACTCAAACAACCTTGTAGGTTATTATTTGGTGTTTGACTGTACTTTGGGGTTTAAATACTCTTAAAAAATATTCATTAGGAAACTTAATGACTTTTGATATTATGTTAATATCTTTGTCTATTATTTTAAAACCTATCAACTTCTCTAAGACCTCATACCTTCAAACTCAATACACATTCTTCCTATCAAGACCATATAGGCCTGATTGTGAGTTAAGAGTTATGTGACTACAAGCATAGGGTATATTAAATTTAGAGAAATTAATGATGTTATTTGAGATAATATTAGTTTTCAAGTGATCCCATCAGCCTTTTTACCCATCCAAATCAAACTTCCATACACCTATTGCATCTTCTCCTTCAAACTTGAGAGCTAACTAAATTCTCAAGTAGGCTTGATGGTTACCATTTAGGTATCTTGGGTTTTGATGATAGTGTAAGATATAAAGAAAAAATATTTAAATGATTTAGTTTCATTATTCATGACCTAAACCATTTCCATGGTGTTTTCACATGCTATTATCTCTTTTACTTAACACTTGGACTTCATTTTCAAGTAAGGATTCTTGCATTTTACACACAAGAGACCTATAGGTCTACCTTTTGACATATTAGGTTACTTAAATATGCACTTAGGACCATTTTATAATTGATTAAAAAACTCAAAAATGTGTCATGAGATCCTCACTTTAAAATTACACTACTAATACAACACTTGTCACCATTTTCCTCACCTCTATGTAGGCACGGTTACAACTTAACCTTAAGCCGAGACTGACAGTCATTTTTATTTAATGTATGGATGATGAGATGAGGAGATAAAATAAATAAGTTACTTTGGAGGTATATTTTATACTTTGAGTCCATTTATAAACATATTCAATGTTGGTTTCCTCCATCAAAGACATGGTCTAGGGTCAAACCTATGTATGATTACCTAAGCCTATAGCTATACAACAACCCCCTTTATTGCCTTCAATCACCTTGATGTTCCTTGGAGAGTATTGGGATATTAATATATGTTATTTATAACCTTCATATAGAAATTTTTAACATCATATCAAGCAAGGAGTTATTTTATTTCATTTGAATAAGAGACATATAGGTCTGCTCTTTGTTCCTTTAATTATCTTTCCTTCATGTGAGTGGACAGACCTTTATATGTATATTATGACCCTTTTAAGTTAAAGGAATAACTATTAGGGGTTATTAATGGATAATATATTCTTTCAATGATTGAATATAATGCATGTGCAATAACTCAAGTCATCCATATATGAAAACCTCATGAAAACTCAAAAATTGACTACAAATCAACATAAATGGGGATTTTGATACTGAAGAAGGACACATGTTCCAAGTGAATATTTTAAAATGTTTTGGTAAGGGTTTTTAATCTATTTAAGTCCTATTTAAACCATACATCTCATTCATTCTCTTGCTCTCATTCTGAAAGTGTTAGAAATTGAGCATACAAGGTTTATAGGCAGTTTTAGACTACCCTGGATTCTTAACAATTGTTCATAAATATGGGGGTATGTATATGAAAAAAAATGCCATGAATTTAAATATATTTATTACCCCCTCTTATATTAAAAATTTAAGGACTTAACTCTCTCTCCTTTGTCCATACTAAGCATTTAAAAACTACCTTTATGAGCTTTTGAAGAGAGTGATGAAGGAAAAGAAGCATGTTTTGCACTTTTAGGACCTGTGAAATATTTAAACTCATGTATACAACCTATATATGACCAATATAAACTTTTAAGCATTTAAACCTACAAGTGAATATCCAAAGTCTGTAAAAAATCTTAAAACTACTTTTTTTGGAGCAAAAATTAAACTATTCTAATATGTAGACTATTATTTTGATTTCTTCCTAACATTTGTACTTTGAAAATTAATTTTAAATATTTTTAAAATGAAATGGTGTGTGTATTCCATCTTTAACATATTTTTAAATGGACTTAAATCACTTAAGAGTATTTTCAATTGCAAATAAAGCTAGTGTATATTGGATGATCTCATGTAGAGAAAATTTATCAATCCAAGACCTTATATGACTTAAAATGACATATTCACCATTTTATTTAATGTTACATGAAATAATAATGAATTGATAAGGATTGATTTGGCCACAATGTAACCTAGGTTTCTCTAAAAACCTTAAACTTTACTAAATTACCTTAATTTCTTCAAATAGATTTAACAAGCTTTAAACCAAGTGACCAAGTAAAAGGACTTGACTTGATAGACTATGTACCATCTTGATACATCATGAAATATCCATAAGACACACTATACTAAATTTTAAGGCATTGGAAAGATTGGAAAATACATTACCTTAAATAATAGTAACAAGGTTAATAAATCTTCATTTTAAGACATCATAAGGCATGGGTGAGTTATGAATAGGGTAAACATGCATTAAAAGAAAAGTTTTAAATTATAAAGGGTGATGATTTGACATAGGAGGTCAAAGTTAACAATAGCTACCTTAACAAAACTTATCTAATAAGTCCTTCAAGGTGAGTTGTGAAAGACCATGGTCATAGGAAAATCACATCAACCTAGCACTAAAGAGCTCATTTGAAAGCTAAATTTCACTTGAACCTCATGACCATATGACCTCTTAACACCCTAGATGGAACCTTGTTCTGAGCCTTTATCAAACCTAATTTTTACCACTAGATGGGTGGATATCAACAAGTCAAAACATGAGTCTCTCAAGTTCAAACATTTGTAACTTTGTTAAAGAGTCCAATAGTCCAAAGAACTCTTCAAGTGTATTGTCCTTACTTCATCAATGAGGTGTATCTCTCCACACATAAATACATTAGTTTTATTTAGAAGAAATGGTACCAAACAATAATCCCTAGATCTCCTAGTGTAGAAATCGTGCTTTGTTACCAAAATGTCCTGCCCAAAATTTACATCTTGAACACACACAAGAACACAATTTTTTTCCTAACACTCTAATGAACACACTACCATATATGCATACATAGGCACTAAAACTAATATATAATACAAACTCAAGTGAACAAATACAAACAACATCACATCTTAGTCATAACTCAAATGAATACACTTCAATCTACCTTGCAATATAAAATGCATAAAGAGTCTAAGCTCAAATACAAAATAGATCAGTTATTAGTGACTTAGGTACCAATGATCTAATACAACACAAATTTCAAATGAGGTAAAGAATACACAAACACTTAAAACTAGATAGGTTTCAATGCTCTTTACAAATTCATTACAAACTACATAACCATTCAAAAAATAACTTTTATAAGTACACTTTCATAAATAGGGAAGGATCACATCATGACAATGGTAATATTCACAAATATAAATTTTAATAATAAATAGAACACATGATAAAACAAATTCAACACTATAATTAAATAGGTAAAAATAACGCTACAGTTAAATAGGTAAAAACACTCATGGCTAGAAAGGTTCAATAGGGCTATATATGCTACAAACCGATGCTAGAATAAATATCCAAATAAGGAAATAAATATTTATAAAAAACTAGACCAATTATGGGTAGTAAAAAAACCAAAACTAAATTATTTTTCAATCCCAGGGTGAATTTAATGAATAAAAAGACTATTATTCCAAATGTCAATTGACGAGAAGTTCTATTATTCCCAGAAAAATAGGGACAAATGAGGTTCAAGATGAACTTACCAAAAATATCAAATGATGATATAATTGAATGCGAAGAGACATAAGAGGATAAAAAACTCAAATGAAGAGGTTAAAACTATTGGTTTACATAAATACTAATGTGTGGAATTAATTTGACATCCTTTATGAAGTGACTTCATAGACAAAACCAAAATTAGTAAAAATTTCATAGTAAACTAAATTTGGAAATGAGTTACTAAAAATAGTAAAGATATCCAAAAGAAAAAAATAAAGTATCATATTATAATCTAAATATATAGGAAATCATTACAAAATTTAATTTTAGTGTAGTACAACCCTTTGATATGTTTGGCAGGTCATTTCCAAAATTGACTTCGTAAACTATAAAGACTTAACATATGCATAATTTTGATGAATGCCTCCAAAAATGGGACCATCAAACAATGACCAACCAAGGAATACATATAATTATTTTTTATAATAATTTTTTTATTATAGTTAATTTTATTCTAGATCTTGGTATCATTAAACTATGAGTTCAAGCAATTAATTAAGCCTACTTAATAGGCTATTATAGGCTGATTTTCTAGCAGTTGTCAACACATCCAACTAAACTATTTTTCAACTCAAAACTGAAATGTGTTTAGATAAGTTCCTAAAACATAGTGAGATGATGTTATTTTATCCTTCTTACTTTATTTCAATACAAATCATTCATAATGAAATAAAACTAGGTCACCTTTCTATAATAAACATACTATCAACTGAACATTAAACACTAATTAATATTTTCATAATCAAATTTATTCTTATTTTTAGATGCTCATTTACAATAAGTGAAATATTTACATTAAAAAATGTATCATTTTCAATAAAATACCATTACATGATAAGGATATATTTATGAGGATGTTTCTATTATTCTTTCAAGGCAATGTCAAAATCTATGGTTGTAACCAAAATGATTACTCAAGGCAAGCTTACAATTACATAAATAAAGTTTTACATCTAAGTTTAGGTATATATTTTTTCACAACTTGATTTTACACAATCATATATGAGAGAATTTTTTTTACAAGTTTATTTTAATTGGAAAAATAATATGTAAAAATATTTGTATACAATACAACCAAGAATAACATAAAAACTCAATATGTTATTACTCAAGTGAACTTAATTCTAGCTACACCTACATTACAATAACATCAAAGTAACATGTTAGCATTAAGATGGAAATATTAACCTGGTATAATCCATCAATCATTTCAATATTAACTAATTTTAACCTTTCTATGGTATAACAACATTCTTCACCTATCTAAAACTGATTTAAAATAATCAACAATAAAATCAGGATAGAATAAAGAATTGTTCAATATGCTCTTTCAAACGGAACTGAGATTATCCCACAAAGAGGTAATATTTAATATTAATTATTTAATACTAAGATTATAATTTATAATACCGAATCCATAATTCTTCATCCATTTATTGTCAAAATCAAGTGAGATTTTATGCTAATTTTGAAACATTAACTTAGCTATAAAACATCTATTTAAAAACAAATCTTTTGACTTAGAACAAGAAAGGAGCAAAATTTCTCATGATAATTTTTGAGGTATAATTCACACTAAATTCTTCTTTACATCACTCTAGATGAAGCTTCTCCCTGCGAGGACATTATCCATCCTAATAAAACTAGGATTACACTCAATCTATAACAAGATGGTGATTACTACATCCTAAGGCAACATCATTTAACATCATAATTATAGATTAATAAGATATTTATAAACTAATCAAAATCCAGTACCTCCATAATAATATAATTAATGTCCATAAAAATATTAATCATAATCATGGTATAGATTGAAATGGAGCAAACTCGATCTTGATGATATGCAAGAGATAATTCCTATGAATTTAATCTCTTTGCTACCATTAAAGTAGAGTTTATACCTTCTTGGATGTGTTCTAATTTACCAAAACCTGAATGAAAATAAGAATTGGAAAAATATGTAAGTTATTATAACTTGAAGTATTCATTATTTTAATAAAAGAAAACTAAACTCTATTTCTATACCCTGCCACCAATCAAATAGAATTTTTTTCCTTTAGAAGTCATGCTACCTATTATAGTGTCATCCAACTACCTATTAACAAAAATGTAAAAGATTAATCACTCAGATGGGGTTATAACTAATTATTTTCCTCTCATGTGTGGTGTTACAATTTTTCCTCTACAGGTATGCCTAATTAAGGGAATTAAATACATTAACATTTTCCCAAACATGGGTTTAATTTATATGGAAGTAATCATGTGCAACTACCATTATCTATAGGGGAATTTTCATAATATTTAGGGTTTGAAAATTCATTTATAGGCATTCAAAGATACCATACCACTCTAGGAAGAAAAGAAGACAATAATTTTCAGCTCTACCACTCAATTAAAAAAATAAAAATAATTGTTCCCCGTGATATTCATTTAATCTCACCACAATAACATAGGTATAAATAGAAGACCACTAGGGTCATTGCATGGAATTATATATGTATTTATATACATCTAATATATTCTTGATGTGGCGCTCTAACTATATAAATTATCTAAAAAATTTAAATATGAGATATCTCTTATTTCTAATAAGTTTCACTACAACACCACCTAACAATATAATTTTATAACATATCATACTCAATTATACAAAACAAAGGTGAAAATTTGTAAAGGATATAATTTCACAAAATAAAACACATTTTTAGGCCATCATCAGGCATGACTTAGTACAAGAACCATATGACCCACTTCTAAAATCCTTCAACAAACTAGAAGGGATAATCATGGCCCCATACCTATGTGTTGCCAGTCATATTCATTTGATATATGAAACACCATAGAATATAAATATAGTAAAAAAATCAAAACCACATAATAAATTCTAGTTAAATATCATTAACAAATTGGTTATATTTATTAAATAGGTGCAGTCTAGGCATGAAAAAGTCTCTATAATTAAGAAAAAAACACAAGAGTGATGCTTTAATGATTTATAGTGACTTCGTTTCTCAACCTACATACACTAAGTAATTATTTTCTTACCTATTTTGATTAATGATTAAAATGATCAGAGTGAATATAACACGATATTTACTTGCCTATATAAAAAGCTTAGATCCATTTCTTCTCTACCATTTCAAGATTACTTAGTGTTGAATTTCTCATTTCCTCCTCAAATGGATTACAGAGAATTAATTTCCTTGATTTATCAAGTTCCAATTTCCTTTGACCAAGATAAGGATGGGGTTGGTGGCAAATTAAAGGTCTAAGAAGATGGGATGCTACCCTCCCCCATAATCAAAGATAAAATCTTGGAATGATGGATTGGTTTTCTGCCTTCCTTCTCTTACATGCCATTTGACTCCCCAATAACTACTTTGATATAATAAATTTTGATTATATAGACATGGGTATCTCCACCTAGGCACTAACTAGGGTATGGAGATAAAAGAAAACAAATAAATATTTGTATAATTATGAATTTATTTCAAACTCTTGTTCAAATCCCTTATTCCTCAAAGATTGACCAACCAACCATAATTAATTTATATCTACTCCTCATAACATATTTACTTGGTAGGTAAGAGTAATTTGTTCATGGTCAAGGCATGGTCATTAAATAAAATAATTTAAAAAATAAAAAATTATCCACTTATGTCTTCCACCTACAACTTGTCTACTATGCCAAATTACATTGGTTTACCAATCTTACACCACCCAAGAGAGTGAAAAATTAATCATAAAGTTTTATAAATATTTAAAATAAGTAAATATCACTCACTAAAATATGATAGTTATAACAAGATGATTCATAAACCAATTTATTATAGAATTTATTATTATATGATATTAATTTTGGATATTTGATCAAAACTCAAATAAATATTCAAATGAAGCATAATCATTCATATAACCCAAACTAAGCATAAGTCCTTTATGGTTATAAATGATAACCAAACATTATTTCGTAAAGTGATTTAAAAATAATAATTACTTAACCAATAATGACTTAGTTGAAATAATATAGACTAAGAGGTGCAATTGTCATATGGAAAATGTCATTCTCTGAATGAGGTTACTTGGCATGGTAAACATGACTAAGTGACATCTTAATCTAGAAATTGACATCCCAAACTAACAGAGCTTGCCCATATTCACTATCAACATAGTGGGATCTTACGCTAAGAATTTGTTGCATAACAGGAATTTTTTTTGGTTAATTGACACATGTTATTAGATTGAAGAGGCTCATTTTTGAATAGAAACAACATTTGGTTGACCTGTATAATCATGTTGTTCTTTAGGCAATCGTCATTGGGGATTAATCATCACTTATTTTAATATAACATTAGTTACCACCTATTGAGATGAGGGATTAGTTTCCACTTGATGAAGTGGAGGAATGGTCACCAATTATTAAAGTGGGGTACTTACAACATGTTGTTATGGATTATGTAGCTTTGTAACTTATTGTAAAGTATTTGTAATTTTATAAGGAGGAGGTCCTAGAGAAGATGGAGTAATGTTTTGTTGTGTGTTGGATAATACATGATGTGGTTTAAAATATGTTATTTGAGAGATATCCACCACATGTTGTGTAGGATTTATAAGGAAATCCAAATTAGGATTAGTCACTAGATTATTTTTAACTATGGGTGTGTTAAACATATCCATAACTAATGTTTTGTTGGTAAATATATTCATATTATACATGGTGAAATGGTACAAAAAACTATATCATAGTCCCATCGGGCATGCCATTATGTATATTAGGAATCCAAGAGAGGTAAGTCAATTGTTAGTTAACAAAAATCAAAACAACTTGAATACATAATTTTTTAAGCCTAATCCCTAGGTTGAGCTATGGGGAAATCAAATAATAAATAAAATTGGAAGATAAAGAACCATGTTGTTACCTCCTTTGAATATTTTCTTGAAGACCAGTCTAAATAAGCTGAACTCGGAATGTAGATGTAGAAGTCTTTATTAATTCTTGAACTCTCACATGAGTAGAATATCTCCTTGTCTACACTTGATTTGGCTTTGGATTGACATGAGAGTGAGGAATATATTTATGTAATTTAGTAGCATATTTTGCATGGAGAATTTTATTGAAATGAGATGTGTGAGGCTCTTATTTATATATTCCCTGAATCATTATGAACTATTCATCTCATCTCAAGATGGAGGGTTTAGGATCAATACTCAAATCTATGATTAAATGTATGGAGTGTGTAAGATAGGATATTTAATACATTTTGGAGTATATAAGGCACATTATAATTAAAGTTCAATAATTGGTTTTCTTGAAGTGTGTAATAGGGGTGTAAGAGGAGGAGTGTGTAAGAGGGGTGTAGGACATGTCATAACCTTTGCTTTCTTGCACACTTTGTCTAATGATGTCATTCATTTGTGAGGCAATATTATAATTTTAAATTTATTAAAATAATATAATTACAAATCCATGGATTTTATTATTAGAGGAATAATTAAGCTTGATTAAGTGAGATTACTCAATAACTAGAAGAATGGTGGCTTTTGAAATATTTCTATTTATCAATCAAGTATTCATTTAATTACCTTGTGAAGATACTTACAAAGGACTAGATTAATTCAAGATTCACTTGGTAATATTAATGATGTAAAATGATACATTTCCCTAATTATGTATGTGTCATTGTGATTTTCAGTTAAAATGGTAGTTATGCAGGTAAATTAGTTCCAACAATGTTTTTTAGTTAAACCTACATGTGATTACAAAATTTCACTCTAAATGTAGTTTTAGACACATAATTATTTAAAATGAAGTGTTTATAATACACACTATTGAATTTTTAAGAAACTAAATTAAATAATTACTATGTAATTACTTAATTAAAAGTTTACTTTTATGTTATCTTTTTAAGTCTTTAGCATGTAGTCCTACACAAAACCATTAATAGTTTGTATGTAAATACTTGGGAAATCTAAAATCCTATAAGTTAGCAAAAATTGGAAGCAAAAAAAAGAGTAACCATAGAAAAAACAACTCTTTGACACAAAACTGTTATTACATAGTCATGAATTTGCTATTAAAAAAATGACAAAAATGTAAGAAAAGTCAAAAATAGATATAGAAGTTATAATTTTTTAAAAAAAAATGACTATCTTATAAAATAAAAAATATTGCTACAAAACCATTTAGGTATGCTACAAACCTAATAAAATTTTCTAAAACATCATTGTTTTATTCTACAAAATTGTTATTTTGTAGAAAACACAAAAATAGAGAAAAAATGAACATAAATATGTAGATATGAGAAATTAGATTATCAAAATGATGGTAAAGTAAAAAATATATAAAAATAGCAAGATACAAAAAAAAAAAAGTCATCAATGAAATGCAAATGAAATAATCATTTCACAAAATGAAACTGCTGGAAGATGTAACAAACCTACCAAAAATCATAATGAATTCATTATTTTATGTTACAAAACCATTCTTCTACAAAATGACAAAAATAGAAGGAAATAAAAAAAGGAAAATGACAAAATCTAAAAGACAAAAAGATAATAAAGTCAAAATTATTTAAAATCAAAGACAACCAAAAAGAAAGACTGAAAATCAACTGGGATGAAATCACCGATATGTGCTACAAAACCATCAAAGTTAATAAAATTGTCTATGTTTTGCATAAAACTATTTTTATATAAAATGAACCTGTCATTTCATAGAACACATACAAAAACTTAGAGAACTCCAAAATTATCACCTAAAACAACAAAGGAAACCTTCCAGACCAAGCTTAGATAGGTATATGTGAAATAGGATTGTAAAATAGGTTAGTCCATTTGTTAGTAAATAAATTAAATAATAAATGTCAACAATAATAAAAATATTAAGCTTATTACCTTGGTTAGGCAATGTCAATGAAATGAATAAATTAAAAAAAACATAACAAGTGATTATATCTTCCCAAAGTGACTTATATTCAAGGATGATCCATAGGCATGATTGTGCTCAGATATGAAGCTCAAGATCTTTAGCAATGTGGTTGGGCAAGTACCTCTAACATCTCCTTATGCACCCTTTATATTATATTTTGAATAAAAATGGAAGAAATGGTTGAAGCTTTGGAATATATTTTATATTATATCTTTGCATTAAAAATCTTACTATTAGTATATGGTGGCCCTTGAATTTATAGGTTAGGAAAATCAATTATGACCTTCAGATCAAAAATTAGATGAGTGGTCACAAATAAGTTCAATTTTGGAAGGACAAGCAATTAATATTTTAGAAAAAGGGAGCATTAATAAGATATGGCTTTCCTTATTTCAGATAATTATCTCCATAAATACATAGTGTATGACAAACTTATGATGATGTCATGGGTAATGTCATGGCCCAAATATTTGAAATTTCATTTTCTAAAATAAAATATTTATTAATTTGTCATGAATTTTTTACTTAAGCATTTGATTAGATTTGATTAGGTAAGTGATTCTAATTAATTTTTTTGCAATTTATATAATTTTATAAGTTACCATGCACTATTAGTCAAAAACGTCAATTTTCTAGTTCACAATTTGACTAGAGATGAATTAGAAGGTGACGATTACATGTAGGCTAATGCCTCAATTAAGTACAAGTTGACATGAATCATAAATTTTACATGATGCATGAAGATAAATTAGAGTGTTTTGGTGGTTTGTATGTTATTTTTAGAAGTCATTCTAATTTAAATTTTGACATGAAAGTGGTGATAATTGCATGTCTACATTTTTGCCCCTGTTTGGAAGGGTGTGATGAGACATGTGGTCAAAACAACAAATTTTCAAAAAATAAAAAGGTCTCTTAAACTGATCACAATTATAAGAAATGATTTTATTTCCACTTTTGTTGAACCTTATTCAACTTACATAAAATGAGTCCACAAGGAAGCCCCAAATAATGTTTGGAAATGTCCATGACTCCCCCTCGAGGGAGTGGCTAAAAAATAATATTGATGGACAAGCCCTAGAAAATAAGAAAATGGACAAGAATAAAAGTGAAATTAACCCATGGATGAGATTAATCCATATAATCTAATGCTTTCACACTTTAATTTCTAATGATGATGAATAATATAATTGAAATGTCCCCAAGGTAGGGGGAGTGGGAATGATGCATCCAAAATAAGAAGCATACTTTGACATACCCCAAATAGGCAAAAACATGTAGGCTTAGGGAATTATCGATCCTAAAATAATTTGCACACTTTAATTTCCACAAATAAGGTGAAAGTTGTAGAGCTTATAATTAGAAGAAAGATAGACTAATTGACTAATGATTTTCGCCAATAGGGTATATTTGATAATTGATTTAAATGATGTGCCCTAGTAGGGCGACTATGATAGTTGATAAGTGTAATTGATTTGATTGATTTATTGGAAATAATTTATCAAATATATAATTTATTGCATAGATTAAATATGAGATGAAAGATGAAAATTTAGGTGCAATGGTAGAATAACTTTTTAAAGAATGCAGAAGCCAACAAAACTAGGTACATGATAATTTTTAAAGGTAATAAAAAAGATGATTGGAAGAGCCAAATAATGATTGAAAAATAATGAAATTAGATTGGAATAATGTATATGTTAATAATAATGAAACAAGGGTGGTTGAGCTAACCTCAAAAACTAGTTGGTACCAAGCACTACCTACATAGTCCAATGGACCTCAGGATAATGTAGTTATCCTAAGATGGGAGAAAATGGATGAGGAAAATGACCATGAAAAGATTGAGAATAATGATGGGCCAATATATATGACCCCATTTGTTACATATTTATTCAAAGATGCATATCCTTAATTACCAAATAAATATCCATTTTTGTTTCAATTATTGTCTAGTGATGTGTTTCTAGAAAAATGAAATATCATCTTGATCATGCATTAGATAGGTAAATTGTGCTTGAAGAGATGCTTTAAACATAAAATTTATATTTAATAATTGAACACCTAGTTTTAATTTAGCAAATGATAATATGCATCATGATATAAAACACCATGATGATTTGGTCATAATGTACATAAGGACTAATTTTAAATCTAATAGATAAATGGTAACAACACAACAATAATAAAAAACATGATGATAATGTTGGTGTATGTTAATGAATAGACTCAATTAAAATTTAATTATAAGGATCAACATGATGATGAACTAATTCACATAATGGACTGATCTAAGGCAAAAATACTAAAAATTAAATAAACATGCAAACAAATAAACACACAAATAGGAAAACAAAAAGTAATAGAAAGAATGTTGTCATTAACCAAGTCAAGATCGACATCGAAAGGATCAAATGAAATGATAAATTGGTTGTGCCCATGAGAAAGGATACATGCAAGGGAAGGACACAACCTAAGGTGGTTTAAATGATTGGAATAATTAATGAATCTACTCCAATAGGGTAGATTTGGGAAGGACACATCCCAATAGTTCCTAACATGATTGGCTCAATGATAAATGAAAGATAATGACTAGATTTAGGATAAGACAAATGTTTTTAAACCAATGTTTAAGATTTTGTGGCTTTATATCTCTTATTGAGATTGTATGCCTCATTCTAATTTTTAGGTATTTTTTGTCTTTTCAATGTTTTTGGGTTTTTGACATTTCAAATCAATGGAGGATCAAGAGATGCAATATTGACTCATAAAATGGTAAGAGCATGGATTAAAATTCTCTTAAAATTATGAGAGCATATAATAAGGGTAACTTATAAAATTATGTGAGTATGACTTAATATGCTTGTAAAATGGTAAGAGTGTGGCTTAGGATACTCACAAAATAATGAGAGCATGGAATGAGGGTAACTTGTAAAATGATGTGGGTGTGGCTTAAGATGATTGAAAAATTATGAGAGCATAGAATAAGGGTGGATAATCTAACCTCAAAAATTGAACACGTCCTACATAGTCTAAATGGACCTCAAGATACTATAGTTCCTTTTATAGTGAAATATAAAAATGGATGACAATGAGGGAAGGGGATATGAATCTCTAAGGACCTTGTTGCTTGAGAACCAAATGTGTCCATTTATCAAAGTATTATGTGGTAATAGGTCAAAAGGTTTCCTAGAAATTAATCTCAATATACCATCCATTTCTATTACATGTTTAAGATAGGAAGACTAATGGTCATAATAAGATGACCTAGAGTGAATAAGAGTGAATGACCAAAATGGTAATTATGGTAATGGACTGTATAGCCTATATGGATTGAATGTAATGGTATATAATGTAGATAGGGTTTCCTCTAAGCTTCAATGTACTTTTACATAATAAATTACTTAGACATGATTCCAAAAACTTGGTTTTCATCATGGTACTTTCCCTAGGTGCCATAAACCTAGATTTCATGATTGGATGAATTATTTATATTTAACTTTTGATTTTTTTAATATTTTTGATTTTGTAGCATCTTAACTCAATGGAGGATTATGAAATGCATAATGTGAACCCTTTCTTGTCTAACCAATACTTGTTTTAAATAGTATCTCTGTTTGAATCATATTGTTAATGTGAAATATATTACTACTATCTTGATCTTCAATGGCTATTGATTCTACTTCCTTTAAACCTTTAAATAAGGTGTCTTTATAACCTTTTTGAAAAAGAGTGATACCAATAATGGTAAATAAGGGTAGACATGGGATAAATGTCTTGATTTGGTGATGTAATATAGAATTTAAATGAGTGATATAATCATAATGGAATGTATAATGGTTAAAAGGACAAATTAAGGTTGGGATATTTAGTCACACATTATTTTTTATTCTATACTTGACTTTATTTTGGTTTTTTTAGCACCAATAGTGACTTTAATAATGTTTTCATCAAGAAATCAGGAATTAATTAACTTAGCTATTGGCACCTAAAAGAGATTTTCACTAACAAAATATTATTACTTATTTTGATTTGGATTTTCTAATAAATATTTGAATAAGGTTTTCATAATGGATGGTGATAATTAATTTTGATTGACCCTTAGTTCCTTAAGTTAGGTTTCACTAAAGGATGCTAATTTTTGATTTTGGTTATCATCTAGCACCTCAAAAAATGTTTCACTAAAAGATGTCAAGTTTAGACTTTGATAGTCCCTTAACACCTAAAACAAAGCTTCATTAGGAGATTATTTTTATACTTGAATGCTGTATTAGATCCACAAAAATTATACCACTATGATTTTCCATGGAATGATTTCAATAATGTGTGATTCTATCAATATCAATCAACATTTATGGGTAGTAGAACATCAATATAATTGATATGATGGCTAATAGTAAAGGTTTGTGTAATGATAATATTAATGGAAGGGTAAAAGGTAAAATAATCCTCATAAAGGATTCTATGAGAACTTGAATCGATGCTAAAAGAAACTTCCTCAAAAACCATAGAAGGATCACAAATATATTCAATATGATATACAATGAGTATGTAGCTAACACCATAACATTTACTAATGTATGATGATTCTAAAGTTGATGCAGACTCAAGTGAATTTGATATAAGTGTATAGCCTATCTTATTATATCTATGAATGTATTATGGTTTTGAAGCTGATTTTGACTCAAAAGGATATGAATTTGATGTTTAGACTGACATTAATTTTGATTTTGATGCTAAATATGATATCAATTCTAGAATTGAACCTAATTATGATATTGGTTCTAAGATAGAACCTTATATTGATGTTCTTTATAACAATGTTGGATCCAAAAAGGAACCCATTTTTGATTTAAATGTATCTATAAAAATGGCATGTAAAATTGCATTATCCATAAGTACCTTTTTCACTTGTCTCTTGTAAATAAAGGCTTTGGGATAGAATAAATTTCTAAAATTAGGAATGTTTGGCAATGGAAAAATAATGGTTTATTACTCAATAATAATGGCCTCTTTAGATATATTCTCATTGAAGATGGGTACTTTGTCAAATATAATTACTTAAAATATAGGTAGACCAATAATGGTTTGGGTTTGGTTAAGGATGGGTGATTTGATAAAAACATTGACAATGGGTTGATTTTTTTTTAACTTTGATTTAGAAGTGGATGCATATAATCATTCTTCTGAAAGGGATCATGACATATCTTGATTGAGTAGTTATCAGACTTGGACACACTTAGGTCTTGTTATCATGATTTTTAAAAATAGTCAAAAAGGTGAAATATAGGAAAGGTCAAATTTACTCAGAAATATGTTGTTCATTTTTTGAGAAAATTTTATCAAGGTGAAATTGAGAAATGTAAAAGGACTTATGAAAATTTTGAAAGATGGTTTTTGAGTTTCAAGTTTTCAAAAGTGTTCAGACCTCCATTAGACCTTAGAGGCATGCTTATACACCCAACAGAACTCATTGGTGTTATTAACACCTCTGGCAGGGTTTAATTACTCTATCTACACTAAGGGTGGAACTGATAACCCATGAAAACACCACCATTGGGAATCATTAGTGTTTTAAACACAATTGGAAGAGTCTAATATGTGTGTAATCACCCAATTAGGGCTCATGTACCCTAATTACACATGTTTTAAACCAATTTTTTTTTAGTTTTCCCTCATTTTCATCCATTAATGGAAGTTCTCTTTTGCACATGCTAGACCTTTTAAATCATTTGAAACTCACTTATTTACTTTGAATTTGGGACTTTTTTTGCATGGATCTTGATTACTCTTATTTAATTTTTTCTCTCATATGCTTGCAATCACCTATCATCCACCTGATCTCCCATTTTCCTTTTTCTAGGGTTTAGAGCTTCTAGGGGTAATTCATTTAATCCTTTCTTCATTTAAAATAAAAATTTCATGCCTACCTTATGATTATCTTGTAAGTTCTCTCTTTTACCTAGAGTTTCATAAAAATATTACATCATTTTCTAGAATAAACTAAAAACCCTAAATTTACCTAAAAATTCCTATTGTTCTCATTAGCCTTGAAAAAATATGGTTTGCACCTCTATCTTTCCCAAATCTTATCTCCTATCAAAGCAGACCCTAGACTTGATGTAGACACCTAGGTAGATCTTATAAGGGGTGTAGATACCTTGATAGAATTTGGGTGGTTAATTGTACCACTATTAAAACTTGATAGTAGTTATTGCATTACCCTTGGGACATAATTACCTTATAAGCACCCTATCAAGTTCCCTATACCTTACAT
Source organism: Torreya grandis (assembly GCA_037957365.1). Lineage (NCBI taxonomy): Eukaryota > Viridiplantae > Streptophyta > Pinopsida > Cupressales > Taxaceae > Torreya > Torreya grandis. The sequence goes on from JARHVA010002636.1 coordinate 1,823,682, forward strand.
GTACTTTTTATTAAAAAATAGGGTTTCCATTAGTTTTCTTGATAGGTTCTCTCGGTCAAATACATTTTAATATGGGTTCATCTTATAAGAGGTGAAATGTTCTTTGATTTCAACATCCAAAACTCATACCAAGGGTATCCTGAATAAAACTCATCCTCCAAATATTCTGCATGGAGAAGAGGAAACAAAAATGAAGTAATTATTTTAGGGTGTCATTCCTCCATCAATTCTAGAGTCAAATGTTAAAAATATAATGGACATAGATATAGGTAATATCAATATGGAATATTTATTAAATATAATCAATGGGGTACACAAATAAAAATATGGTCAGATTATACATGACAGTGGATTGGCAAATGTAGTTACTTTTTTGACCTTAGTGAAAATCCTAAAATTGGTCCTAACCATAGCTAAACATTATGATCTTGAGAAGAGGTAAGCATTAAACCCTAAAGGAAAGTATGCCATATGCGTATATCTAAAACATATCGATAAGTTATTACAACTCTTAGAATGATATTCATATGTGAACTTATCTCTTGATTTAGCTCAATAGTTTTGTGATGATAATACTAATTCTTAAGTGAAACGGGTAAATAAATAATGGCTCACTAAACCAAAAAAATTATCAACTAAAATTCCAAAGAAAATTCTTAGGTTTGAGTTCATAAATGAAATAAATGATATGATCACATTCTTGCACATGGTAATTGGAAGCCTAGAGGTAAGATACTTCAAGAATTGGATGTACAATTATATTTGGATCATTTTTTAGAAAAAAATAATATATAAACTAGGTTGAATTGATTAGTTATTCAATTCATGACAAATTGATTGAACTTAAGTCAACTTCTAAATTCTACATGACTTCATATTTGGTCTACACAATTTCTAAAAGGAGATTCTATGGTGGACTAAATTAGGTGTGAAACATCAAGACCACCAAGATATATGAATACTACCCTCAAATCACACTGAAATAAAGTGATCATCATTTTTTAAGGGTGAATGATGCATCTATTCAATATGTGATTCAAATGTTTACAAGTGAAGCCTTTACTAAGAGAATTTTTGTATAATCAACAACATAAATTACTATATGGGGAACTTGGTTCATTTAGTTCCCAATGTTTTCTTATTTAAGGGTTTGTGGATGTGAGTTATAATCTTACATTATACCTAAGAATTTTTATGATAAATGGGCCTTAATGGAGTTGGTAAGACAATTGGCTAAGACTCACAAATCTCTAGCTAGTAAACATAAAGGAGTAAAATTTCCTATTTCCATTGGAAGATACATGTAATCATTATTAGTTAAGGAAAAAATTGTTGAAGAATAAATAACACATGTCACTATAATACATTTTAAAATTAGGGCTTCATTTAATGTATGAATTTTTATGACACATGTTCTAGGAGCTACATATCAACATGTTCCTAATTTTGAGGACTATTAGATGGATTATAATATGAGAAAGGTGTGAGAATTAGGGATTGCTCATGATTCACTATGAAATAGGTTATTGAATTTGGGATTGAAAAGTTCCTTAAGAAAATAATTGATGATGAAGATACTTGGACAATTTCTAGAGAGAAAATCTTGAATCAGAACTAATTATGAAGATTGATTGGAGTAAAAAAGAGTTTACTTATATTATAGGTAGAACTCAAGCTATTCTTGATATAACATTACAATGGTTTAAAAATTGAGTAAATTTTTATTATGTAGGCTTTACACCACCACCAATAAAAGGATATGAACTAAGGAACTTCCACAAATAATATTAATAGAAAGAAGCTATAATATCCCAAGGAATAATAAGTGAAAATCTTCCTGAGATAGAAGGAGAAACAAACTATCTCAACAACTAATTCAAGTTATAGACCTCTTAAGTTTAAGGTGAAAGGTTAGGAAAGAAATCCTCTTATTCTCTAATTAATTCTATTATTTAATATGTTCCACTTGTTAGTTTTATTCAAACCCAAACATTGGTAACAAATACTACTCAACAATTCCTCACATATGACTCCTCATTGTTACCAATATCCTTAGTTTAACCTAATGATTCTCTACCTCTTCATCCTCCACAAAATCCTAAATTGATTCTAGAACCTTTTCCAAAAACCCCAAATACTTTAGTTAAAGAAGGAAAAGACTAAATAATATCAGAAAAGGTCTAACCTCTTGAAAATATTATTCACCTTCTTGATAATTACACAAAATATGTATTTGTCTAAATGCAACAATCTCTTTTCAATGTTGAAGTCCCAAATTGGCTTAATGAAATAGTGAATAAAAGAAATAGGGTTTTAGAATCATAGGAAATTGACTTCAATGTAATAACTTCTATTCCTTCATGGGTAATCAACAAACCTAAAAATATTACAAGAATAATCAAAGAGAAAGGAGAAAGATATGCAGAAGTTGTTGTTCCTCCTATACATAAAGATAAGGATAATTTTAAAACTTTAGATTATCAAATAATGAAGAAACATTTGGGAAAGACCATAAGAGAGGGAATGGAAGAAGATATTCAAATTTCTATTGGCAATTGATTTGATAAAATGGATCATGATAAGGTGACCAAATATCAACTCAAAGAAAAAGTTGAACAATTGACAATAATGGTTTATAAATTGATCAAGTCAATTCAATATTATTCTTTAGTTATTCATCAAATATTGAAATTTTGAGGGTGGCAAAAGAAATTGGAACCATGGGTAAAGCAAAAAAATATTGGTTTGAAGAAATTTTACAATAAGGAATCATTTCTATTCAAACTGTAATGGATCTATGTTTTGAAATTCAATCAGAGTATGATGATGCATCAAAAGCAAAAGACAATTATGATAAAAAGGTGAATAAATGGGAAGAATTACTTCTTGAATTGAAAGAATTTTATAAATTTGATTCAAATGATCTTATTTGAGATAAAATGATTAATAAAAATGAAGTTGTATATCTCATTGAATTTATTGGAGCTACGAGGTTTAGAATTCATATCATCAGAGAAGGTATAAAAAAATTATTCAATTTTAAATCCATAAGAAGTGATGTTATTCTTGAAATAATAGGAGCACTTGAGAAATTGAATTATACAATCATCAAAAATGCTAGTAAAGTGATCTCACCAAAAATTATAGTCAACTAATTTAAGATAAGGTAAATTTTAGTGATGAATATTCATTAATTCACAAATATTCTAACTTGTGAAATTTATTTTTGATGATTTTTTAGGATTGATACATATTTTTGAATCACCTAAAATTTTAGAATTTAAATAGTTTTGGGGGTCAGCTCACCAATAATTTATAATAATTTCTTAGTTAACCATTCAATTTGGCACATGTGCGCGCGCGCACACACACACACACACATTACATAGTTTTCCATGGGTAACCATCAAAATATAATTTCAATAAATACCCCATGATATCAAACAAGCACCCAATAGGTAAGAAGATGAAATAGAATGGTAGAATCTACACCATAACCAAATGATTGTAGATGAATGGTAACATTTAAGATATGATCAACTGGATGAATCAAATGATAACATATACACTAAAAATTAATAATAGAACCAAATAGTATCATCCACACAATGACCAAATGATATAACTAAATAGTAACATCCATGCTAAAAATGTCCAGCTGAACTGAATGGCAGACTCTACACTCCAAACCAACTAGATACAACTAGATGGTAGTATCATGGCTACAATTAAATGGTATGAAACTAGATGGTAGCATCTTGGATCAAATTAAATGGTTTGAAACTAGATGGTGGCATTCTAAGCTCTAACAAAAACCAAATTGTAGCATCCTTGCTCATCATGGAATCTAGTAGAAATGGTAAAAATACAAACCAATTATTAGGAAAATTCAGCATATTATTTTATTTTAAATAAATAATTAAAAACCCACACAACTATAACATAATGCACTCAAAATATAGGTACTTGTTACTTTTTTAGTTTGTATTGAATTTGATTTTAACTATTAAATAATATGAAAACAATTTTACATGCAAAAATACCCATTGATCATGGTTGTATCTCACAAGAAATAATTTATAAAAATAATATGTCACCCCCTGAAGATTATATTAATGATGACATGCCACCACTCTAATATGTTCCTCTAGTTTTATATGACAATAATCATGAAACTCAACTACCAAAATAGATTATTGATTCTCATCAAACACCAAATTTAGCTGAAAACTCTACTGAAAAATCTTTGTGAATGAAGAGATGTAGATGAATAATTATAAGGTCCTTTAATTTATATAGGGCAAAAAAATTCCCTTCATTGAACTCGGAAATCTTAAAAATTCTAATGATACTCTAACAGAAGGTAAATGTATAATAGGTAGTTGAAAACTAGGAAAGAAACATATAATGCAACTTAAGTTGGACACAATTAAGAAATATTATGGAAAAATATATATGATAATGAATCACACAAATAAACAAACAACAAGAACACACAAGTGGAAAAAAACAGAAGAATGCATGCATGTAAGATATACACATGAGTATGAAAATGATAAGAAACATTAAAAACATCTTGTTGATAAATGGGAAATAATCAAAGCTCAATTTGGAAAAAGTTATGCAATCCTATTTAAAGGCCAAATATATATAATTCTATAATGTATACCACATTTTAAAAAATGGTAGACTTATTTATGATTTTTCAGATTATAAGATTTTATTTCAACATTATGGATTTATTGATATTTCATAATCACATTGGTCAGATAGTAGTGATTTGGAAATGGCAAAATGTATAGAAATAGTTGAGGAGGATTTGAAATAAAAAGTTCAAAATTCATTATTCATCTCATTATCTATTTATGAGGTCACAATAATTAACAATACATCCTAGGTTTAAATGCATGTTTATACTATTGAGAACTACTCAAGGCAACCTCATATATCAATAGTTCATAAAATTGTAGAAAATTGTAATGCTAAAAACCTTCACAAATTGGTTGTATCTAATTTAAAAGATAAAGTTGGGATGGATGATTATGCAATAGTTATAAATCTAGTGTGTGTTATGGATGATGATGCATCAACTATGTAGGGGCATATAAATGGTTTGTGTGTTCAACTATAAATAATAGTTTCTCCATATATGATTTTGATTCATTGCATGGCTCATAGGATGAATCCTGCATAAAAAATAGTTAATAAATTTGTTAATCTCACAAAAGTGGAAGAGTTGATTCATGACTTACATTCTTATATGACAAGTAGTCTAAAAAGATTTTTAAAGTTCCAAAAATTTACAATAAAAGTGAGTGATAGTAAAAACTACTCAAAGATGTTGATATAAGATGGATTTATATGTATGAACCTATATATAGAATTTTTAAAGAATATTCATCATCAATAGATTCTATGTATAAATACCATAGAGAAGTTGATAAGTCAAAATATTTGTTGTAACACTTAAAAGGTTTGAAAACATTATTGGCATTATGTGGAATTATCCTAATATGGAAGGAAATAAATTGTTTCATGAAACATGCTTAAGAGAGATCCATTTATATTATTGACTTCATATAGTTGAAAAAACTATAGACACTATAAAACCACACACAATGGTTCTAGATGTTGAAATACCCCTTGATGCCTATCACTATCATTCACACCCTTTAACCTTTGACCCTTCAACCTTTGACCCTCAACCATTAACGGTTATCACTGTAACTACCGATGGTTAGCACCTAGACCACTGATGGTCATGTCTCCACCACCATCTAGCAAAAATAACTCTAGCTATGTGCGTCTAACATGGAAAATTTAATCTAGATGGTTGCCTTATCCATTAGCGAACACATAATCAACATCGAAACCATCAACCAAACCTCATAGGGAACCTTATACCTCCATTTCTCTTTTTATATGGGGAGCAGGAGGTGAAAAGGAATGAAAAAATATCCACAAATAAGTAGGTTTTCATTCTTCTAGTAGCTACAACAGGGACTCAAACCTCTACCAAAATTATTCTTCAGCAAAAGTACCATTACCCTACCCAAATCATTCTAGACTTCACCAACATCACCCAACTAGTACTTTATTGAAATTAATCTAGACTCTTCAATAAGTCAAACAACCTTCCATCATGAGCTAAGTATTTATTTTCATGTATTCATTTACCTTAATCCTATTTCAACAACCTATTGTACCTATCTATCATTTTATCTTTGACTTTTAAACCTATAGATCTAACCTTTTACCTTAATCAGACCTATTAACAATAACCTTTGATGGTCACCTGACCATTGACTATCAACTATCAAACTGTTGATAGTCATCCTAATTGCTAATGATCAACTATCAAATTTTTGATAGTCACCCAACCATTGATGGTTACCTTTAACCATCAATGGTCACCTTTATTAATGATAGTCACTATGTGAACCAAACTAACAAGCAACAACCAACCAACAACCTTAACCAAAACCCTATTTTTTTGACCTCTATCACCTCACAGACTAGAAATAACAACTTGACCATACCTAAACCATTTTTTGATAGCTTAGCATTCACCTTAATGTTATCTTAATAGAAATAGCATTTATATTGAAAAGTATTTAATTTCTTTTGATTAAGTAATTTTATGTCATGCAACCTTTATTTTAAACATTAAATTGTATTAAAAGGTAGATTGATAGAATCCTAGATATCTCACACTTCTTAGATCTAGATTTCTAGGAAATCCACCCATCTACCTAACTAACCAACCCTTTTCTAGTTATCTCTTATTGTAGGTCATCTTACCAATCCAAATAAGAGTATATACAACCATCTAGATTATGGAGTGCACACCATATCCAAGTTCTACCAACCTCTACCCCTCTTTTACTTTTACCTTTCTTCTATAAATAGAAAAATAAAAAATTGATTAAAACATTCTAGCATGCCCGATGGGACCTAGTTACGTCTAGTCCCATTTTATTCTTTATTATATGCTCATATTATGAAATTGAAATTGAAATTGAAAATTAGTATTTACTAGTTAAGAACCCAATACCCTTATCACTGAGGTGTGTGAAGGGAGGGGTAGGCCCCAACATAAAGCCATATACTAAATTTCAATACATATTTTGAGAGCCATAACTAACCTTAAAACCAAAAATAGACTTCTCTTCTAGTATCCACTCTACAAGTCAAGTCTTCCAACTGTTTTTTTAACTTAAGGCATAAGCCACAAGAGAGATTAAAAATAACCTTAGGACTTAATATATTTTATTGCGTGTCTTATCTTTTTAAATTTTTCTTGTCTCCTCTTTGATTTCTAAGAAACCTACCTTCCACCATCTTGCCTCCATTGCCTTGTCTAATGGGGAACCAAACTATATTCTCTCTTGGAGATCCTAGCTTTTCTAGGATCTTAAATAACAACCATCTCACCTTAGAGTGATACCTTGCATCATGAGCCACTTGTGATCCTAACCTTACAATAAACCTAACCTACCCTAAAACCAACCTAAACTTACCTATAACTAACCTAACCTCATCTAAAACTAACCCAAATTCACCCACAATCATTCAAACCATATCTATAACCTATCAAACCTCAACTACAACTAACTAATAAACTATCAACTACCACTTGAGATGGTTACAATGCTAATGGATTGGATAATCAAAGTAGAATCATCTATTTCTAGTACCCATGACCAATAAACCCTCACCTATAACCAATCAAATCTTAACTATAACCAATCAATAACTTATAAATAACCATTTAACCATCATCATATCAAACCAACAACCCATCAATACCAACTTAACAATTATGATAACCAATCTCAGATTCAACCTATCCAACCTCATCAACCATTGGTCACCTACCCTAACCATCATATTAGCTAACCCAACCTATTTTGAGGCAACACTATTTATCTCAACACTGAGATTTGGTCTATCCTATTTACCATATAATCAATAAATATCAAATCAAATTATCAACCTTATCTAACCCATCAAACCAATCCACCTTATCAACCTTACCTAGGTAATCAAACCCACCCAACCTATTAACTCAACCAAACCTATAAAACCAACTAGCCTCATTAAACCAATTGATTAGATTGCAAAATCAAGAGAAATCCATCTTTGAACCTCTTTTTGCCCTCATTATTGTGGACACCAATAACTAAATCCCTCAACATAATGAGGTCTATCTATTAGATTTAGTTCTTAGTCAACCTATAACTAAAGAAGTCATAATCCAACCCTTAATCAAACCACTTGTTAACCAAGTGGAACCTTCTCAGCTTTCCTTCAAAATCATAATAAAGGAAAGTAGCCAACCTCTTCCACTTACCCATGTGGAACAAAACTTTCAACCTTTTCCACTTACCCATGTGGAACCAACCAACCAACCTCTTCCACTTACCCATGTGGAACCAACTAACCTACCTCTTCCACTCACCCATATGGAACCAACCAACCTAGTTTTTCCACTTAGCCATGTGGAACAAACCAACCAACCAACCTTTTCCACTCACCTATGTGGAACCAACATATCAACCTTTTCCACTTACCCATGTGGAACCAATCAACCAACTTCTTCTACTTACCCATGTCGAACCAATCAACATACCTCTTCCACTCACCCATATGGAACCAACCAACCTACCTTTTCCACTTACCCATGTAGAACTAATCAATCAAACTCTTCCACTTATCCATGTAGAACCAACCAACCTACTCCTCCTCTTACCAATTTTGTAGAACCTACTATCAACCCTACTTTACCAACCATCAATCCAAACTTAAAAACCATAAAACCTACCTTACCTACCATTAAATAATTCAAACCTACCATTAACCTAACTGAACCTACCATCGACCTAACCTTATCTATAACCATCCACCTAACCTTACCTCACTAACCAATCCAACCAACAATCCAAATCAACCATTTATCTTACCTCTCTTAACCAATCATACCAATCTCTAAACAAAATCAATAAACCACAATCAAAATAACTTTTAACCCAACCATAACCAACCTATCTAAAAACCTCAACCCATCAAATTAACCAAACCTACCCTAACCTACCAAAATTAGGCTGAATCCCACCTGAACCACCACCACCTACAACTTGAACTAAAATTGACCTATTAACCACTAATCATTAACAAATAATATTCCCTTTTAGAAGATGGATGAAGTCATATTAACCCCTCCTAAACCCTCTTATTAACCAACACCTCACTTTGGGATTATTTTCCCATCTTTGACCATCTATGGAAAGAGCAAATTGGGGGGAACTTTCCCTCGATAAGGATTTAACCATTTACCAACATAAATGATACCTTAAAAATTAACTAGAATAACCATTGGAATTTTTTCCTTAACTCATAAACCAACCAACCCTAAACTATCAGAGATTATCTATCTCCTTCACCTAACTAAACTTATTGAAGAGTCACCTTCTCCCCCAACCATTGGAGATTACCCTTCTCCACCAAGCACCCAACCTATTTGGGATTCACTTTCTCACCAAACCTTTGGAGAATACCTTGTCCATCAACCAACTTGAACCAATTGGTATACCAAATTGGGGTAACCCATTTAGATACCACCCAACCTATTCAAGAGATTACCCTTCTCTACCTAACCCAATTGAAGTGGCACATCAAATTAGGTCAACCCATTTAGATACCACCCAAACTATTTGGAAGTCACCTTCTCCCTCAACCATTGGATATTACCCTTCTCCACCAACATATTTTTGAGTCACCTTATCTCCCAACCATTGGTGATTACCCTTCTCCACCAACCTATCTGGGAGTTACCTTCTCCCCTAACCTTTAGAGAGTACCTTTTCCAAAAACCCAACATCAATCAAGTGGTATACCAAATTGAGGTAACCCATTTGGATACACCCAACCTATTTAGGAGTCACCTTCTCCCCCAACCATTAGAGATTACCTTTATCACTACCTAATGAACCATTGGATATTAACTTTCCCCCCTAGACTATCACCTAACCAACCTCACCTTTTTTGTCAATCTAAATATTTTACACATCTAATCAAGTGTCATAAAGTAACTTTAAGAAATATACTCTCTTTATTGACATCAACCATTTATGAGTATGTATCTGGGGCATATCAAAACCTCAACCTCAAATGCTTTTTCATTTATGCACATGTTATTTGGTTAAACCAAGTTATTTATCATCTAGTGTTTAACTTAAGATCATCTCTTGTTTTCAATCACATTTATCTCCTTATATTTAAGGATAATTTATTAAAAATAGGAGCATGTGATTATCTATCACAAACTTAGCCTAATCTTAAGCATGGATACCATGGCTCTACCCATGACATGATCCTCATGGTACTTTTTTCTTCTTTTTAGGATGGATTACCATGGTTATTGTCACTTAAACCACCTATTTTAACCATCATCAACCTCTTTGTGCTATGGATTTACCTTCATAAAGGAAAACCTTTGGCCTATATAGACAATCCATGTCTAAACCATCATATAAACAATTTGGGATACCAAAATATCACTTGGGTCAACATCTCTTACATATAGACTACTCCCTTGAAAGACAACTACTCCAAAATAATCAAAATTAATTGAACTTAAGGATAGATTAGTCCTTTGAAGGATAACTATCAAACATGAATAAATCCAAACTTAGACCACTCCCTTGAAGGATGGCTAAGTCAACTTTGTCAAAAATAATAATTTGAATCTTTTCACATTAATCAACTTACCAAACATATCAAACAGAGCAATAATAGACCACATATCAAAATCTATAATTAACTTTCATGATAACATTAGTTGACTTACCACATTGATCAATCTATACCTTGCATTATGGCATGGACTTGTCTATCATGGTTCCTAGGTCACCTATAAAAGGGGCAAGCCAACCCCACAATAAGATTACCCTACCTTTTACCCACTACCTACTATCCATCTCCCATTTTGTCCTCTACAAATCAAGGGATTTTTGAGCTTACTTGACACCATGTGATCATGATACCTTTTTTAATCATTAAACTAACCACAAATGAAAATCATGACATGGGTTTATGTTCATAAGTCTACCCATCTTACCATTATGGTCTTTGTCAATCAGAGTTTTTAGCCTTCTCCTTATAATTTCATGACCACTTAGGAAGATCTATCTTTTCCCTTATGAGTCATTGAAAGCAACCCATCAAACTAAGTAATCAATGAACCTATTTAGGAGTCACATTCTCTACCCTTTTGGAGTTACCTTCTCCACTAACCACCTTACCTTAACCATAAAGCATTGGACATTACTCTTCTCCTACAAAACCAAACCAAGTGGTATACCAAATTAGGGAAACCCATTTGAACACCACAAACCAACCACCTTACCTTAACTATAAACTATTGGAGATTACCCTTCTCCTAAAAAACCTAAACTAAGTGGTACATCAAATTGGGGCAACCCATTTGAAACACCACCTAACCATTGGGGACTCTCCTTCTCCCCCAACCTTTTGAGATTTATTTTTTCTACAAAACTTCCCCCTTTTTGAGTCACCTTCTCCGACCACCTTACCTTAACCATGAACCCTTGGAGAACACCTTTCCACCAAACCAAACCCAAACTTTGGAGATCACCTTTCTACATAAACCTTCAACCAAACCAAACTAAGTGGTACATAAAATTGGGGTAACCCATTTAAAAACCACTAACCAACCTTTAGAGAGCACGTATTCTCTATAAAAAAACCATGAACCATCAGAAAAAACCCTTTCTAACCAACCATCTAACTATGTCCACCTTGATGTTGGCCATTTTTGACCCAAACTATTCACATATTTTATGACAACCTTATCTTGGTCCTTTTGACTATATCGATAACCTTGCCATGTTAAACATTTGAATTTGTACCACCTTATGCACAACCAACCATTTTATGTCTTCCTAGGAGTACTTCCTACCTTAGATACCTAAGAATACACTAACCTTATCTAGGAGAATTATGGAGTAACCTAATTAACTATTTATAATGTTGTGTCTTGATTACCTCATCACATTTCCTTCTAGAACTAAACTTATTTTAACTAGATATGACAACTAAGTCTATGCATGATCGTTACTATTGTATTTAGTCATATTTTATGTGCATTTTTTTCCCTCAATTCCCAAGCTAACCAAACACCCTTATTACCAACCTCATGACTCATCATAATTGCTTATCAAACTCACACCCAATTTTGATTTACCTCATAAACTCTCAATTTGAGGGGGATTACCTCCTCCCATTATCAAGGCAATCGAACCTTTGAACCACAATCCATTTTTATTTTGTAACTTGTTGATATAAACTAAATAATAAAAAGTGGTAAAATTTAGACACTAAAAAACTAAACACAATGGTTCTAGATGTTTAAATGCCCTTGAATGCTTATCACCTACCATTCACACCCTTTGATCTTTAACCCTTCACCTTTTGACCCTCGATCACTGATGGTTATCACTCTAACCACTGATGGTCATTACCTTTACTGTTGAAAGTTAGGTCTCACCCATCTAATAAAAATAACTCCAGTTGTGTGCATCTAACATGGAAAATTTTTAATCTAGATGACTACCTTATCCATTAGCTAACACATCATCAACATCAAAAACATCAACCAAACCTCCTATAGAACCTTATAACTCCATCTCTTTTTTCCTATAAAAGGAGGGGATTAGGTTATGAAAAGGCATGAAAAAGGATCCACAAACAAGTAGGTTTTCAATATTCTAATAGCTATAACAAGGACCTCAACCTGTACCAAAATTATTCTTTAAGAAAAGTATTGTTACCCTACCCAAATCATTCAAGACTTCACCAACATCACTTGATTATTATTTTGCTAAAATTACTCTAGAATATTTAGTAAGTCAAACAACCTTCTATCATGAGCTAAGTATTTATTTTCATGTATTCATTTACCTTACTCCTATTTCAAAAAACTAATGTACTTGTCTTCCATTTTCCCTCTGACCTCTAATCCTATAGATCTAACCTTTTATCTTAACCAAAACTATTAATAGTAAACACTGATGATCACCCTAATTACCAGTAGTCTACTATTAAACTATTAACAATCACGTTGACCACTGATGATTGGTTGTTAAACTACTAATAGTCACCTAACCACTAATGGTTACCTCGAACCATTGATGGTCATCCTGACCACTGATGGTCATTATGTGAACCAAACCAACAAGCAAAAATTGACCACCAAACTTAACTAAAACCTTATTTTCTTAACTTCTATCACCTCATAGACCATAAATAACAACTTGACCATACTTGAACCATTCTTTGATAGATTAGCATTTACCTTAATGTTATCTTATTAGAACAAGCATTTTTTTGAAAAGTACTTACTTTCTTTTGATTAATTACTTTTATGTTATACAAATTCTCTTTTAAAAATTAACTTGTATCAAAAAGTGGATTGACAACCTCCTAGATGATAGCTCACACTTCTTGGATCTAGCTTACTAGGCAATCCACCCATCTACCTAACTAACCAACCATTTCCTAGTTCTCTCTTATTACAGGTCATCTTCCCAAGCTAAAGAAGAGTATCTACAACCATCTAGATTATGGAGCACACACCATATATAGGTTCTACCAAACTCTACCCCTCTTTTAGTTTTAAGTTTATTCTATAAATAGAAAAAGAAAATTTTTATTAAAATAAAAATAAGTATGTCAATCTCTATATATATTATACACTTTGAATGAAAAGTTTTAGGGACATGTTTTTAGCAGTTGGAAAATTTTGATATATTTTAAGGATCCTAAAATCTATTTAAAATTGAATATCAATGATCATATTTGTTTCATTGTTAATGGTAAGGAGATACCAATGACCTACTCTCTTGGGAGATGAAACTGAAGAACTATCTATAACAAGTATTCTATACAATACTGTTATATCTAAAACATAAATGAAATTGAGTATAATTTCAAAATTATTATCTACTTAGATCAAAGATTATTTTCAAATGGATGATTTTTTAGAAGTCATGGTAGTTGTGAATCCCATATTTTGGGACAATGATAATGGTTAAAAGTTGACTAGTAATTTATTTCATAAATACATGGGTTAATTTTAAAGCATTTAATTAAATCTATAGAGTTCAATGGAGTTGAAATTAAAGGTATTTTGGGAAAGATTTATTGACATCTTAGTCAACACATTTCAAAATTATAATGTTTGAACAATATCACCTTCTAAGTGAACCAACAACAAATTGATCAATTACACAACTATAGAAAAAATTTATCCTAGTAGCATCCTAAAATAAAGTAATAGTAAATATTTTTGATTATATGAACTTTTTCAAACAATTATTCTAGGCTCAGTGGAATATGAAAGAGTATTAAGTTCATTATCTTTCATTAAGTTAAAACTTTGAAATAGATTGGATAAAAATTTAGAAACCTATTTGATATTATAAGATTCATGTTATGTTGCAGGAAAGTTTCCTTATGAAAGAGATATAACAACATGGATTTATCTAACTAAAAGAAGAGGCATTAATAATAAAATGACTAGTAGAGAGGTTACAAATATTGACACTACAGATGTAAATGTCACTTGTGATGAGTAGGTTTATGTAGGATTATTTCAACTACCCAAGTTTTATTTTTATATTTGTTACAATTATTATATTCTAAAATCTAATTTCATATCATTTTTGATAACTTAAAAAATTTCAAATACTTAATTCATTAAAATCATTGATAACATTTTCATTTGAAATATTTGTTCCATTCATCATGCAATTTTCCCTTTTATTTAAGTGGTTCTTTAAAGTTTCGAATGGGTCAATATTTTTGTATTTTTATAAGATTGTATTGTTAAATACATATTTTTATTACTTTTTAAAAAATATAAATTTGATATTGTATCACCATGTTAATAGTTTTAACCTTAAATTTTAGCTTAAAATATGAATATTAAAGTTAAATACCCAGGCAATAGAAGATGACAAGCCTATTGAACAACATGACCGAATTAAAAAGAAAAAAATTAAGCTCATGAAAATTCAAGTGTAGAATAACAACCTATAAAAAAACCTTCATCATTGAATTGGATTAAATTCATGTGCAAAATAATAAATGTTTTACTTAGTTGTTTTCAAATAGACGAATGAATTTTTCATTAACGGTTGACCGAAAACAAACCATAATTATTGCTTGGACTCTACATTCATAATAGATATAAATTTTCCATTATTTGAAATAATGATAATAATTGAAAAAGATGAAAACACATCAAATTCAAATTCATGTTCAATCTAAATCCACAAAAAAAATTGTAGTTCACATCACCTTATTGTTTGAACTACATCAACTCCGAATATGCATGTAAGATGACAAATGAACCATAACTTAGTAAAACAAGAGTAATTAAAACTAAATAAACTAATTTTTGTAAATTAAAACTTAACATTGTAATTTCAAATTATTTTTTAAAAATATAACATTATATTTTCAAATATAATAATGAGTTTACAACATCAAAAATTTTAAATTCAAATTCATATTCAGTCCAAATCCATAGAAAAAATAATAGTAGTCCACATGACCATGTTTATTGAACTATATCAACATAGAATATACATGGAATATGATAAATTAATCATAACTCATTCAAATAAGAGTAATTGAAACTTAATAAACTAAACTTTGAAAATTAAAACTTAAAATTATCATTTCAAATTATTTTTATTAAAAAACATAAGATTATCTTTTTAAATATAATAATGAGTTTGCAACATCATAAAATATTAATTTTTTTAAAAATACACCTCACTACTCAGCCACTTTATCACTTCCATCATCCACATTATTACCACCATCCTTAAAAATTCCTACCTTCCCTTCTTCTATGTCATCCTTCAATATCCCTGCCTTTTCAATATCCTCTATAGTAAAATTAATACAAATAAGATTTTTTCTTCTTCTTTTAGAATATCTCTTATGAAAAGTAAACTTGGATCAGCATCTGTTTCCACTTCAATAAAACATCAAGGTCCCATCCTTTCTCTTTAATTATTTTTTTGAGTGTGTTGTTTTGTTTATTTAACATAAAAATTTTCTCTTTGAACTGAATGGAAGAATATAATTTTTTTGTGCATTTTTCAAATACACATTTAGGACCTTAGCTTCCTTTTTAGATTCTCATATTTTTCCTCCAATTAAAAATGAAATCTAATTAGATACTAACTATAATAACTATGGCATAATATTTGATAAAAATGATGATACACTACCAAAGATTTTTCCTTCTTGGCATTTGAAATAACAAGGTTGTCTTTTTCCCATTTATTAAAATATGATTAGTCTTTAGCTTTCAAATTTTCTAACCTATTCAGCATAATACTAAAAAAATTATCATTATAACTATTAGAAATAGATATGGACCCATATTTATCTTGACCAAATAAAGCATCAATATTTGTGGGTTCACGTTGAATTAATGAAAACAAATTATCTCTCTTTGAGTGGTTGTGATAATGGGCATTTATTTATTTTATCAATGGTTTTGCCCAAAACTCCCCAAATAATACATTTTTCAACTCATCTATAACTCCTTAAGATTTGAAATAATACTTTAGGATAATAAGTTATTTAATGAAAAATTAGCCATGCCATCATCATCCACATCAATATTAATTGATGGGGTGTGGGTTAAAGAGATACAAGGTTCCTCTTGAGAATCTACTACCACCAAGTTATCCACTTTTAATCCCTAGATATTCCTTGTCAAGATCATTTTTTTATAAATAGGTTACTCCCTACACATTTGAAAGACCTCTGATAGAGAAATTCAATAAGTCAAAACCTAAAAATTGTAATGTTCCTTTGATAGGTGATGGAAATGAAATATTCTTCCTTCTTGTGCAAACTAGGTTTGATGGTGGTGGTGGAGACATACTTTTCCTCAGAGATTGAGGGTGCCCTATAAAAATAAATTATATTATAAAAATGGTAAATTTAAAAAAATTTAGTACTTGTAGTTAGAGAAAGTATGTCCTCAAATATAGATATCATATTTGGAGTGATGGGGTGGTTTGAGCTATAATAGGTAATCTTCCAGTCAATAAAATCTATAATCTAAGAAACTTCAACTAGAAAACCAAAACATGGAATGTAAAATACCTTAAACATATGGTTGAGTAGACACTGACAAATGAAATTTTAGGGTTTGTTAAGGTTGTTCAAGGCTAACCTCAATCAATTTTGAGTCAACTACAAGAATCAAATAAATAAATAAGATAATGCAGACTTGAAAGTTAAACTTTCATTATGCATTTATTATTAAAAGTTCTAAATATGAAACTTGCATGTGAAGATAATATCTAAGAAACTCTTAGATGTTTTTAAATACAAAAGGAATGGAAGGATGGTTCTGCAAGCTTAGAATCTCCAAATCCTTCAGGAGCAAATGCATTTTTGAAATAGCTTGTTTTTATGTCATAAAGGCATGAAATCTTACCTATAATAAACAAAGACATATTAAGCTATTTTTAATAGTTTATAAAGTAAATCATTAATGTAATTTATTTGAATGGTAAATAAACCTCCTACTCATCAACATACAAAGCATTTGTTCTCATTTTTAGATGCAACACAGTTGGAATCACTATTTTTTAAAGTTCATATAAGGCCTCGTAATATAAGGCTAGAATAAAATTGAAACATGGAATTGTGGAACTAGAATTGGTACAAGCATAATTCAATACTAACCTAATCCTAGAAGAAATAAATGTACACTAGTCATATCTCAAACATGGAAGAGTACTAAGAATGTAAATAATAGCCTAAAATGGAATGTCTATTGGTCTTCCTTGTAACACTATTCTTGTAAGGAAAAATTGAATCATTAATTTAAGAACCAAGTCAGATACATCATCAATGTGGAGGCCCCTTTTCTAACTATCTAAAATTAAAGTGAAAAAATACGAGCAAAAAAGATAAGAAATTATAAAACTTGAATTTCAAATATGAAAAACAAATTTACATACCATTCCAACCAATCTACAAGTTGAAAGATGACTCCAAATGTTTCTTGTCATCATCTATCAACATTGATTTTGGAGTTATAGGGTTAGCATTGAGAAATGATATCTTTGTCAAATTATGAAGGTTTGTAGCCAAGGTACTAAAGGATATTAATCTGGAGTTGATATACACTTTGAACCTCATCTTGCTAGTGTTATAACAAGACATTAGTGATTTCAACAAATTAATGTTAATTGTATATTGGGGCATGTATAATAAGACACTGAAGTTATATTTATAAATCTAATCATTAAACATGTCTAGATATTATACCAGCTTCAAAATATCTAGGCATAACAAATTCTTGAAAACGTATTTTCTTATCAAATCCATGGCATTAGACTCTAGATCAAGTGGATCATGGATGTGGATAGATATAGGAGTAAGTGAATCATTATGTTTGGTATGCCTATGGTAGGTTAATCACTATAAAAAAAAGAGAGTGAATAAGAAAAAAGTTATACAAAATGGTTAAAATGAGGTCAAAGTGGGGTATTTATAAGTGGAGGGTGGCAACCAAAGCTATCAAGTTGAATGGTAGCACTGGCAAGCATACCAAAAATATAGGTTACTAGATTACATCAAATACACAATATGCATTTGAATATCCTCTACATCATTCAAAAAATCTATGATGATAACACTATTTAACAACACTAACCAAACATGCAATCTAGTAGCACTATCTATCATAATGAGTCGACACATTTAGTAGCTTCATTTGGTAGAACTATTTGGTAGTATCATTCAGTACCACAATTTTATGCCACTATTTGGCACCACCATTTGACAATTCCATTTGATAACATCATTCAATGGCACCATTCTACATTCTTTTTTTGGTTTTATTTAATGGTGGTGTTGTTGACCATTTTTCTGCATAGGCTAAAATGGATCAACCCCCTCTAGTTAGAATCTTGTATAAGTGATTTTTTAATAATGTCATGGGGTGTGTTACAACTCATTTTATGTCATTTAATATGTCATTATAGGCTTTGGTCATAGTCTAGCTTAGTCCTTGTATCTTTTGGTGTCTTAGGGGTCATTTTAGGGTCAGATATGCAAGTGGCATATTTTCATCGTGATCGAGTAGTTGCAAGAACAAGTCCAGGAAAGCCTAAGTTTGCACTCAGGAAATATTTCAACTTTTGGCTAAGTGTTATCAAATTTAGAGTTCTCTCAGAGAAATTGTTCCACATAAATCCCACAAAAAAATTACAAGGCATAATTCCCTTGGAAAAATTATTCCACTTTATTTGGTTAAGTGTTGGAATTATTTTGGGAAAATTGTCTAGGACAATTTTCCTGAAGTCAAAATTCTCTTAGAGAATTTGTCCTAAAGGCAAAAGGCTATGTACAAATTATTTTGGACATTTTGTCTAAACAAAAAATATGAAGACTTAATTATTTTAGGGAAAGTGGCCAAGAAAAAATATTGAAGAGTAAATTCTTTTAGACATTTTATCTATGGCAAAGGACTAAGGACATAATTCTTTCAAGAAAATTATCCCGCGACAATTTCCTCGAAGGTCAATTTCTTTCAAACATTTTGTCTACATAAAAGTCTTGAAGACTATTAATTTTAGAGGAAGTGTCCAAGGAAATATTTCCAAAATATTCATTTCTTTTGGCTATTGTGTTCGATACACAAATCCTAAAGATAAAGTTTTGATAAAAGGTACAAGGAAAATCCTTCAAGGAAAATATTTGAAACCAAATGATCCTCATAAAAATTTAAAGTCATTTCCATTGGTTAAATTATCTTATATAAAAGACCCAAGGAAAATTGTCTAATATAAAAGGCCCAAGGAAAATAGCCCAATGTAAAAGTCTCAAAAAGGAAAATTCTCTGAGGGAAATTATTCCACAACAATTTCCCCAAAGACAAAATTGCATTGGCCAATTTGTTTTATCAAAGTCAATCTAGTAGGGTGGTGACAAGTGCTCAAATATCAAAATCAAGCTCATCAATATTCCATTAGGGTCTAAATATTGACATTTATGTAGATGTATTTGACGTTCCTATGGATGTTAATTGATGGGTGTTTAAATGTCAAAATTAGGCCTTGTGAAATAGCTACTTGAGTTCAAATGGTGGGTTTAGACAAATCTAATGGTGTAATATTATTCAAAGGGTCAAACAAATTTAGAGGCCACCACGTGGCATAAGTAAAAAAAATAAATATGTGATTGACAAGTGGCATGAGTACATTTAAGCTGATAGAAGATTAATGGAACTTGTTTAATCATGCAAATTAAGTAGATCAACGAATCTATATGAGTCAAAATATTAATGATCCAATCCATTTTTTGATGGTAAATCAAATTAAGGCAAGACCAAGTGACTTATATGAAGGTAAACAAAGTAATTTTTGATGAGGTAAGCTAAATAAAAAGCATGTAGCCAAGTTTAATAATGGTCTAGTTTGAACCAAAGCCAACATTTCAAAGGACACCACCAAGGTGGAAACACAAACTTAAATGGTTTCATCTCCATGACCAACTACATGAAAGGGACACTTCTTTCCACTATTTCACACCATGATGAACTAATTAAGAGTATTAAACACTAAGATAAATCTCTAATAGATTGATTTGATTATTCTAACCACATTGATGCCAAAACCTAGCTTAGAACAAGTCGATCCCACCATTGCAACCATTAGGGAAGATCAAGGAGGGAATAATGTAACTGTGTAACCACTTGAAGTGACCCAAATCAATTAGAATGTTTGAATGATCATATTTTATAGATGTAGTTGTAACTATTGTTTAAATGGAGTTATGTTCATTTAATTCCTTTTCTCAATGCCAAAATCCTTCTCTCTTACTCTCCTTTTCTTAAATATATCCTTTGAGCTATTTTTGAGTATCCCTCAAACTGGTATGATTAGACTCTACCAAAATTTGTATTTTTCACCTCTTAGAGTAATGAATAGAGTATTTTTTTAGTTGTTTACTAATATGTGCTTAGCATGTATATTTGTCTGATATGCAAAAGTGGTTGACGTCTTCCCTTTACAAGTCCAAGTTCAACCTAAGTGCTAATAAACTTTCTTTCAAGTAATTTACTATGTGTTAAGGTTGATGTCTCAGGTATAGAGTGCATAAATTAACTGTAAGTTCTTTCAATCAAGCCTTACCCTCATTTCTCTCTAGCCTAAGTTCATCAAATCGACCTCTAGGTGAAACACTATTGCTTGGAAATCATTGTAGACATTGTATTAGTTTTATAAATGGTTTATTAGTGTGATAATGAGTTAATATTGAGTGTGGAGCCTTGAACATTTAGTGCATCACCTCCTTTAAAGTAGGTTCTATTCATACAATCTCTAACTCTTTTCTCCATAAGTAATTAGTTGGTATAGATGAGAGCATTTCAAGATACATTCAAGGAACTAGCCCTCAAATATAGAGGCTCATTTCCAATATAGGTACACTCACATACTTGGAAATGTTCCCATGTTGCCCAAATCTATAAGAATCCTAAACAACCTCTTCTAGGGTGAAATATTTGGTGACAATAGTTCTGGCATGCCCAGTGGGATGCATTATCTTCAAGACAACTTGTCAAGGTGAATATTGGTCTTGACAAACACTAGCTATAAATTGGTGTGCTACTTAGTATTTGGTGACTACTCAAAGTAAATCTAGTTTTAGACCTTTATTTTTTTTTATAAAATTACCCCCATAATTCATGGTCCTCACTATATCATCCTCTGCTAGAACATCTAATCCTATTAACCCACCCATTTAGCCTAAAATCCCTCTTAAAATTAAGTATCCACTACCACATCTACCCTTTGAAGAATGAGTAGATTTTGTTAGGGAGGAAGAGGTTGAAGAGGATAAAGAAGTTAAAGATCTTAAAGAAGAAGACATGGATAGACCTCATGATTTCCATTCTTTTAATACTGATAATCTAATTCAACTTCACACATATGATGCCATTCCTCTTCACACCATAAAAGGTGTGCCCACATTTAATGGTGAGAGTCATATCACACCTGGTGAGCACATTAGAGATGTTTCTAACTTTTACAATTTCCATAATATTGTTCTAGAGAACATTACCATTAGACTCCTTGCCATGTCCCTTAAAGGGAAGCCTCTTATTGGTATGGGAATCTAGAAGGTGGATCCATCACAACATGGGATGAGTTTGGAGTGTTGTTGACTTCCAAATTTGGAAATGAAAGTGACCATGCTTCTCTCATACATCAGCTTAATGTGATAAAAAGGGGACCCAAAGAAACAATGAAGACTTTAATTAATGGTTTCAAAAGACTTGGCATAGATTACCTCCTCCCATGAGATCACCTGCTAGTTTTGTGTTCCCTACTTACTTGAAATCCATTGGGACTGAAATTGTTGTCATGCTTCAATCTATGGGAAGATCCACCCTCCCTGAAGCATATGAGCTTTCTAGCAAAGATGAAAATAATCTCATATAAGATGGAAGATTTCCACTTAAAGTGTTTATGCCTCATTTATCTCATGATTTTACTAATACTTCAGATGTATACTAAGATCATTATGCCAATACCAAAACTAAGGTGGCTCCTAGGCAAGCATAAAATAATGTTGATTGGAAAACAAAATTCTTAGCCTTAGAGGCTCAAAATAGAAAAGATAATATGAAACAAGGTGCCCATCAGAATCCTTACCCCTATTAGAAATTGTATGGCCAATAATATAAAAGAGGAAGAGGCCAATGGTAGCCTAATCCTAGGAGGCTTGTTAATTCATACAATCTTAACCATACCAACAATGCAAAGGAGATGATACCAGTTCATAACAATCTAGTGTAGGGAGAATATAAGAAATAATAACAATTCATGGATACCAATTAGAATGGATAAAAATATATGGTGGCTCAAGGATTAGTTATTCCCCTTATATCAAATGAGGATGAGGTAATGATGCATGTTAATGAGGGTTGGCAACCTCAAGGAGAGATCTTCACCTATTTTCTGGTTGAAGACTCTTTTATGATAAATCAAGGAGCCTATATTGTAGATAATATAAGGGATAAGAGTAAGGGTCTAGGAGGTGGTAACAACATGATCATAATCTCATACAATCCTCTTACAATGAAATAAGAAACATCTACAATTGTGATAGTTCGATAAACTTCTACACCTCTAACAAGTCAAAATACAGTAAGGTCTACTTCTATTCCTCAAGTTCCAAGTAATTATCTATCAAAAAATCCAAAGATAAAGTGGGTATGGATTATTTAAACATTATATATTATTTTAAGAAAACTAAAACATCCATTTTTCGTTGGAATGTCCTTCATATGCTTGGTCAAAAAGAAATCCTAAAAAAATAATTATCTGCTATCCCTACTAGTGTCTCACCCTCAAATCAAAATCATGGCCATGTTTCTCTTTAAAATTATCCTAGTACCATTGTTGAACCATCCAATAGGTATGAGAAACCTCCACCAATTTAACTCACCCTCATTATGGGTGACAAGTTGGTACACAATTGCATAGTTGATAGTGGAGCTTCTACTCCTATCATGCCCAAAGTTGTAGCTGACAAGCCAGACCTGAAATATGAGCCACATAAAAAAGGGGTCCTAAAATTAGATGGTACATATTCCAATATGGTAGGATTAATAAAATACTTGATGGTTTTATTACATGGTTTTCCTAGTTTTCCTATTTTTCAAGACATAGTTATGGTTGATCTCCCAACCCACTTTGCAATTTGCTTATCAAGGAACTTCATAGACAAGATAGATGGCTAACTCTTATATTACTGGTATTTCTTGGATTTTAGAATAATATATGGGGCCAAGGTGAGAATTAAGACACAACCTCTTGTAAGGTTTCATATTGAACCTTACATTGAGACAAGCTCTAATTTGAATTATATTATTCATGAAGAAAAGGATTTTATTCTAGATGATGACACTTCGTCCAAGATTGAGGGCATTATATATTTGTTTCTTGATGAATATGGTACTGATAGTTATGATCAATATCCTTATGCTCTCATGGAGGAAATTGACATAGAAGTATATTTTATACATGAAGAAGGATTACCAACACCTCTACTTACCAAGGAAGAGAGGGAAAATGATGAGCTATGGAAGATGTTTTTAAATGGTTAAAGAAGTAAAATTGGTGCAAGGGATGGTGTTATGTTGGTCTATCCATCCAAATAATAGTATTATGTTTCGTAAATATTTCATTTCAATTTTGATTGTAATATGGCTGAGTATGAAGGTTTGATTTATGGCCTTCAATGGGCAAGGAGAAAAGGAATCAAGAAATTACAAGTGTATAGAGATAGTGAATTGGTTGTCTATCAGGTCAAGAATGTCATTGCTACCAAAAAGCCTTTTCTTAAGTCATATAGGCATAGGGTATGGTATTTTCTTGAATAATTCAATGAATTTAATATATAATTAGTCCCAAGGGAGAAGAATAGTTATGCCAATAGACTATCTACTATAGGAGGTCAATTTCATAATCCAAGTACTATAAATGAGGATGGAAAATAGTCTCATATTAAGGTCATTATTATACCTTCTATCCTTGATATTAAAATGTCTTGGAAAGTGTTTGATAGTGATAAAAACATTGCATGCTTCTTGTAAAATGACGTTGAGTTTTCTTCAAGGAATCAAAAGAAGCTCAAAGAAAAATTGGATGATCATATTGTGAAACTAATAAATAATAAGATACCTAAGGGTTTGTTGAACTTAGAAATTATATTCAATGAGAATGGTTAAAACATTAAGGAAAAAGTGAGTATATGTAGAAAATATGAGAATTATGAAAGAGTCTTGATCTTCAAGGACAAACTCCTTAAACTAGGCAAGGTATGTTCTACATTAGAGAAGCAAACATTCATTAATATGTGTAGAGAGTTTCATGATATCTTTTCTTGGGAATAGAAGGACCTCAAAGGATTTGATCCTATCCTAGCACACTATACCAGTGAGTTGGAACCTAGAGTTAAATTGGTTAGATAGAAACAAAGACCCATAAACCCCAAGGTTAACCAACTCAATTGCGGTTAGAACTTACCAAACTCCTTGAATCTGAGATAATATTTCCCATCAAGAATTCAACATGGGTAGATAACCTTATTCTTATTAGAAATAAAAATGGGGAGATAAGGATTTGTGTGGACTTTAGATATATTAATAGAGTGTCACTCAAAGATCACTATCCTCTACCCTCAATGGAACATATTTTGCAAATGGTTTTAGGTTCTCAACATTTTTTTATTCTACATGGATATTCAGGCTATAATTGGATTTTAGTCAGTGAAGATGATCAGTTTAAGAAAACCTTCACTATTAAATGGGGGAATTTTGATTATAAGAATATGCCCTTTGGTCTATCCAATGTCAGTGCCAAATTTAAAAGAGTAATGGACATGGCCTTCAAAGGTTTGATCAATGAGATGCTATTGGTTTATTTATATGATATAACATCATTTTCTAAATATTCTAATTAACACATGCAACACTTGAGGTAAGTGTTTGAAAGATGTAGATAGTATGGATTATCTCTTAATCCAAATAAGTGCATCTTTTATATTCATCAAGGTAAGCTCTTAGGACATATTATTTACAAACATTGTTTAACTATTGATCATGAGAGAATAGAGGATATTCTAGGCTTATCATTGCCCTGCATAAGAAAGGTATTCAAATTTTCTTATCCAAGATAAATTTTTAAGGAGGTTCATATTTGGTTTTTCATCTTTGGTGATACCTATCATAGCTATGATTAGGAAGAACTAAGTCTTTTCTTGGAGTAAAGAGGGTATTATCAATTTTTAAGCCATAAAGAAAGCAATTATAGAATCTCCTACCCTTGTGAATCCTTATTTTATTAAAGACCTCATGTTATATTTATTTTTTAACCTTGATACTATCTCAACCATGCTAATGTAAAAGAATGATGAGGGTGTGGAGAAGCCTATTGCATTATTTAGTCAGAATTTAGAAGATTATGAATTCAAGTACACCTTTGTAGAGAAATAGGTCCTTGTTATTGTAAGAGGAATAAATAAGTTTAGACATATGATCTCAAATAACAAGATTCATGTTATGGTCTCTCATCCCATTACCAAGGAGTTTATTTTGAGAAAAGATCTTAGTGAAAAGAGGGTAGGGTGGATCACTAAGGTAATGGAGTATGATGTTGATATCAAAGTGAGAAAAATTATAAGGGGTAAAGGCCTTTGTGAACATCTAGATTTAGATATTCATGAGTCAAAATAAGAGGCTCTAGTCAACCATGATTATCCCAAGCCAACTGGTTTATTGCCTCCACAAATTTGGACACATGATATGATCATATTTCTCTAAAATGATGAGTATCTTAATAATATGAATAGATCACAAATAAGATATTTAAGATTGTAATCTATTCATTTTTGTCTTTTGTATGGTGTTATTTTTAAGAGGGACATCAATGGTGTGCTATTGATATGTATTGATAATGATCAATTTGGAGTGTTACTTAAGAAGTTAAATGATGGGACAATAGGATGTCATTTCTCTCCAAGAAACATAGCTGCCAAGATCATGAGGGATGGATATTATTGGACCAACTTATTCAAGTATTACCATGCTTGGGTGAGAAGGTTAGATAATGTGCTTTCTTTGTAGAAAAGTAGGTCTTGATTTTATTTTCATGATAAATCCCCCATTAAGTGATGGTAATAAATGTATACTCATAGTGACTAATTATTTTACAAGATGGGTTAAGGCAATAGTGTTGAAGGAAGCTAATGAGAGTGTTATCCTAGAGTTCTATGAGAGAATAATAACAAGGTTTGACACTCCTTATACTATTATTTTATATAATGCTCTTTCTTTATGGGTTTTAAGATAACTAATTAGGAAAACAATAATGGCATATTCTTGAGCACTTCATCCAATTATTACCCTCAAGGTAATGAGTTAGATGAATCTACTAACAAGAACCTAATTGGAATAATCAAGAGAAATTTGGAGAATAACCAAAGAGCTTGGCACAACAAATTGAAGACAACCTTATGGGATGATAAGATAAATCCCAAGAGGTCAATAAGGAATTCCCATTTTGTGCTTGTTTATGAAAGGGAAGCTAGGTTGTCTATCTCTCAAGAGTTTCCTACCTTAGAGTTAACACATCAACTAGATTTATTGGAGAAAAATATAATGGAGGTGAGATTGATAAAATTAATGGAGTTGCAAGAGACTAGAGGTAAATCTCATAAAGTTATGGAGCATCACCAAGTACTCATGAAGAGGTATTTTGACAAGAAGGCAACTCCAAGATCATTTCAAGAAGGTGTCATAGTTTTGAAGTGGGATGAAGATAGATCAAAACTAAAGAGGCATACAAAATTTGATACCTTATGGAGTAGACCATATGTCATCATCAAGTGAAAGAAAATAAACTCTTTTTAGCTAACAAAGATGAAAGTATAGCTGCCTATCCCTATGAATGGGATACATTTGAAACACTGTTATTGAGAGTTGAAGGTCTATTTTGTAAAATTTATATTAGGCGTGTGTTTCCTTTATTATTGTGTTGTCTTTTAATAAGTGATCTTAAGCACATATGTGTTTCTATTTTGTGTTTTGTTCCTATTATTTTCTATTGTTTAGTGGGTTGCAAAGAAAGTTTTTATGTCAAGCCTATATACTTGTGACTTCATATCATAATAGATAGGATTAGGTAACTAGTCATGGAATATAAAGCATGCCACCCTTGGTAAATCACTAAATATGTTGACCATTTTTCCCCATAGGGAAAAATGGATCAACCCCCTATAATCAAAATCTTGTATAGGGGATTTTTCATAATGTCATGGGCTATGTTGTAGCTCATTTGATGTCATTTCATATGCCATTCTAAGATTTGGTCATAGTATAACTTAGTCCTTGTATCATTTAGTGTCTTAGGGGTCATTTTAGGGTCATATATATAAGTGGTAGATTTTCATGGTGATTGAGCAGTTACAAGAACAAGTCTAGGAAAGCCTAAGTTTACACTCATGAAATATTTTAATTTTTGGAAAAATGTTAGAGAATTTATATTTCTCCCAAAAAAATTATTCCACACAAAGTTCACAACAAAAGCACAAAGAATAATTACTTTGGAGAAATTCTTCTACTTTATTTGGCTAAGTATTAGAATTCTTTTGGGAAAATTGTTTAGGACAATTTTATTGAAGGCAATTTTTTTTCATAGAATTTGTCCCAAAGGCAAAAGGCTAAGTACAAATTGTTTCAGACATTTTGTTTGAATCAAAAAAGCTATAGACTTAATTATTTCAGGGAAAGTGACCAAGAATTTTTTTGGAAGAGTAAATTCTTTGGATATTTTATCCACAAAAAAGACTAAGGACACAATTCTTTTAGGAAAATTGTCCTATGACAATTTCCTTGAAAGTCAATTTCTTTTAGACATTTTGTCCACACAAAAGTCATGAAGACTATTTATTTTAGAGAAATTAGTTGAGGCAATCTTTCCAAAAGATTCATTTCTTTTAGACATTATGTTTGATACACAAAGATTGAAGATAAAGTTCTGATAAAAGGTACAAGGAAAATATTTTTGGGAAAATGTAAACTAAAGGATCCTCGTAAAAATCCAAAGTCATTTTTGTTAGATAAATTGTTTGATAGAAAAGGCTTGAGGAAAATAGCTCAATGAAAAAGTCTCAAAAAAGCACATTCTTTTAGGGAAAATATTCCATAACAATTTCCCTGAAGACATAACTACATTGGCCAATTTATTTCAGCAAAGTTGATCTAGTAGGGTGGTGATAGGTTCAAAAACATAAAAATCAAGCTCAACAGTCATCCATTGGGGTCCAAAGATTAACGGTCACACATACATCTTTGAATTTCCCATAGACATCAATTAATGGGTGTATATACGTAAAAATTAGGCCTTGTGAAATAGATGTTTAAGTTCAAATGGTGGGTCTAAACAAATCAAATAGACCATGTTACATCATTCATCTTAATTTGATGGTGTGAGATGTTTAAAGGGTCAAATATCTTAAGAGGCCACCACATGGTGTAAGTGCATAAAGTAATAGACTAATAGTAGGATCTCAAGATCAATTCATAATTGACAAGTGGCATAAACATGTTCAAGTTGATAAAATATCAATGGATCATGTTTAATCATGCAAATTAGGAAGGTAAATGAAGTGATATGAGTTAAAAAATCAATGATCTAAGTCAGTTTGCGATGACCAATCAAATGAAGGAAATCCCAAGTGACTTAGATGAAGGTCAACAAAGCAATTTTTGATGGGGCAAGGTAAATAAAAGGCATGGAGCCAAGTTTTATCATGGTCTAGTTTGGACCAGATCTGATATTTCAAAGGACACCACTAAGGTAGACATATAGAATTCAAGACCAACTGCATGAAAAGGACCCTTCTCTCTACTATTGCATAGAATGATGAAATAGTGAAGAGTAGTTAGCACCAGGACAAAGTTCTAATAGTTTGATCTAATTTTTCTAATTTTTGATGCTAGAAACTAGTTTAAAATAAATCAATTACACCATTACAACCATTAGGGAAGATCAAGGAGGGAATAATGTTACTATGCAACCACTTGAAGTGACCTAAATCAATCAAAAGGTCTAAATGAGCATATTTTGTAGAGATAGTTGTAACTACAGTTCAAATGGATTTTCTCTCATTTTATTCCTTTTCTTAATGCCAAAATCCATTTTTTTTAATCCCCTTTTCTATAAATATAACATTTAATCTATTGTTGAGTATCCCTCAGCCTAGTACAACTATACTCTACCAAAATTTGTATTCTATACCTCTTAGATTAGTGAATAGATTATTTTTATATTTTTTTCCTAATCTATGCTTAGCATATGTATTTTTATGATATGTAAAAGTGGTTGTCATCTTCCCTTTGTAGGTGTAGGTTCAACCTAAGTGCTAATAAACTTTCTTGTAGGTCATCTAATGTGTCTTAAGGTTGATGTCTCAGGTATAGAGTGGATAAATTGATTTTAAGTGATTTAAATCAAGCCTTACCCTCATTTCCCTCCAACATAAGTTCATCAAATTGACCTTTAAGTAAAACACTATTTCTTGGAAATCATTTTAGATATTGCATTAGTTCTATTCATGGTCTATTAGTGTGCTAATGAGTCAATCTTGAGAGTGGATCCTTGAACATTCAATGCATCAACTCCTTTAGAGTAGGTTCTCTTCATGCATTCCTTTAATATTTTCTCCATTAGTAATTATTTGGTATTGATAAGAGAATTTAAAGATACATTAAGGGATCTATCCCTTAAATCTAGCAACTCATTTCTAATATAAGTACACCCACATACCTAGAGATGTTCCCATGTTACCCAAATCTAAAAGAGGATTGAATAACCTCTTATAGGGTGAAATATTTGGTAACAATAGGTATGAAAAACAAAAAAACACTTGAATATTTTATGTCCTTACTCTCCTCTTGATGGATTTTCCACCATGCATATCAGATTTTCCATGCATATAAAATAATTTTCCATATATTTGCCAAAGAATTCTAAGAGATTTTCTAATAGGGGATCTTAAAATTTACCTTTATTTAGTAATAATATTGAGGATATTCTAAATCTTGATTTCACTTTCAATTCTAAGTTAATTAATCAATTGGTGAAGTATCAGTGCAACTTAGATAATCTCAATGCAATAGTGAAGAAACATCATGCCATAACTAATAAAATGATAGAGTGAAATTATGATGTAGAGGTGGGTTTCACATACTTAGATGGTCTAGATGAAGAAAACATTTATGATATAATGTAGATATTTGAAAAATATCAAAGTGAGAAAAATAAGCTTCAACAACATGAATAAGAAATTCCTATTATCCTCAACAAAGAAGAAGTAGATTGATGCATCAAAGATTTTTACTCAAGTTCCTAACTTAGATTTTTCAAATTATATTAATTATTTGTGATTTGTACATTATATCTCATTAAATTATACTAAGGTCTTTTTACAATGTTTTAAGTCATGTAAATTTCTTAACATACTTTTTCAAGTTATAAATGTTGAGAATATGTTCTAAGGTATGCACAGAGTTGTCATTTATGTCATGAAAATGTCATTGATGTCATTATGAGATTTTTTTTTGTTCTTGAGGCTGAGTTCATGTCATGTACTTGAGAAATATAGTGAGAAGGCATAGGTTTGGTGTCATAGTGGGGTGAGTAGACTAAGGATTGTAAAAATATGTGTGGTAGTGTGTGAGAAATTTATGAGATTTTATGACATGATAATGAGGTGTTGAGATTAGTATAATAGGTTTCAATTTGTGTTTAAGGTCTAAAGTATGACTGGTCATTCAAGGCCTAATGTGCAAAGAGAATCTAATATGGCCTAATGATGGATAAATTCTAGTTCACAAGGTCCCATAGCTCATAAGAGTATTTTCATAGGTGTGAGAGGTTTTGTTAAGTTTATTAACCAATTTTGAGATCAAATTTTTAAGGAGAAGTTATGAAAATTGGTGTTGTAGTTTTTAATATGCATAGAAAGAGGTGTTGTATACATGAGAAGGAATTTATTATGCTTGTTGGCATGTGAAACCTTTAAATGATGACACAAGTAGTTCATGGTAGTTGGGTAAGTGTCCTAGGTTAAATTTCCTAGCATTTGTTTCTAGGTTGAGGGTCTATCCTTTATGAATGATTATTAAGAATGAAAGGCAGTCTAAACCCTCCTAAAACCCTTATAATGACTTGATATGAAATATCTTGTTGTAAATGGATTATAATGGTTCGGTTGACATATTTTGATTATTGGAACATGTAGAGTACTCTCCCATGTTTCTCCAAGTGGTATTGGTCTATTATAAGGTAAGTAGAAGCTATATGAAACCCCTTGTTTCTCATATTTTTTATGTAGCAAGTAATGTTGACCAGATCAAAGCATGAAAATGATTAAAAGATAATATGTGAGAATTTTAATTTGTTACCATATAAGTTTTAAAGCATTTTTAAGACCTTAAATATTATAAACTAGTCATGGAAGTTGACCTATCGCTAAATAGGCCTAATGAGGAAGACAAGAGAAAAGCAGATAAAAGTGAGAATGAGATTAGTGATGGGTTATAGTGGATTTGGGATGGATAAAAATATATGGGGTCATTTTTAAATACCTATATCATATTTTGAACTTTAATATAATATTTTGTGATGCTCATATATAAGCAAAAATTTGTTCTCAAAGTGACATGTCTAACACAGTGAGGTCTTTGTAGGGTGAAGACATGAAATTGGTCTATAAGACTAATATTGATATGTAAACTAGTAATATATATATATATATATATATATATATATATATATATATATATATATATATATATATATGTTTAAGGATGATAAAGTATCATATAATAAAATTATAATTTCATAAAAGTGTTCACATAAGTGTTTTAAATCTTGGTGTTCATGACTATGTTTTTGGAGCTATAGGAAATTTTGTGTGTGAGTAAGAATGATGTTCTTGAGTATTTTTACATAGATTTAAAGACTTCAATTCACATGAATTTTTTATAGAGATATCATAGGTTAATTTTAATACATTTTTATTCATGATAAATCCTATTAATGTGTGAAAATTTAAAGGTTCTTGATTGGGTTCTTGAGGCCTATTTACAGTTCTAAGTGAGCATATGAAAGTAGTTTGTTTGAGGTATTTTGTCATATTTGGGGAAATATAGTGGAATTTTTGATGTAACTAAGGTAATTAAGATTATATCAATGTGATTTTTTTATATGGTTATGTGGCAAAGTTGAGTGTATGATTGAGATATTCAAGATAGACTTTTTGGTAGTGAGAAGGCCTAATTGTGAGTAGACCTAATAGTGTGGTTCAATGAGTCAAATGAGATAAAAGGTGATGGTGACCTAAGGTGAGATTATAATGGGTTTAATTTAAGAATATATTAAGTTTTTAATCCATTTTTTTAGGCTCAATATGTTTGAAGGTGGTCTAAGTGAAACGTGTAATTTGAGAAAGCCTAATTGCATTAGGTCTCTATTAGGCCTAATGGCATTTTTGGTCATTTTAGGTGGTGACAAACCTATGCAATGGTTTTTTCACTTGTGATTTTTTTTTCTTTTATTATAAGGGTGATAAAAGTATGTATAGGTTTATGGCAGACCAAAGTGGGTGAGATCAAGAGTCAAGTATAAAAGAAGGTCTAATAGGCCTAATTTGACTAGCTAGAATATTGAGGATATGAGTGAATGATATAGAATTTTAAAAATAGGGTAGAGGGATTGAAGGAAATAATATAAGTATGTTTAATATTTTATGATATTATAAATTTTTTTATACATGTAATGAGAAATGTAATTTGATACAATTTTGCCAAGAAGTGAACAAGTTAAGTGAAAATGCTTAATAGGATATTTGAGAGATAAAAGAGTGAGAAGAGAAAAATAAGGTGGTCATATTTAGTTGAGTGAGAAAAATTTGTCTAAAGGTGATTAGATATTCCATTTATCTAAGTTGGTGCTAATTTACCTAGGGGTTTGGTACCTCCTTGTGAGTTGGTGTTATTTAAAGGACTAGTTGAGTTGGTGCCTGACTAGTGAGGGGTTAGTGCTCCTTATTGGGTTGGTGCCTCACTAAATTTTGATTCATTAATTATAAGACTATAGTCCAAGATTTGTATCAATT